>CAXKVI010000002.1:80294483-80712268 GCA_964058755.1 Campiglossa producta
TAGAAGAATACCTATCGCTTGACCACATGGAATAATGCAGTCCCAATGAGGTGGAATCCCAGGGTAAATACTGCTCTTTCTGTCTCCCTCACCATGCGGTCGTAAAGCCAGAAAAAAGACATCAAAAGAGTTGTATTCAACCAACCCTCCAACCAGATCTCCGACTTATGTTGCTAAAATGGCGTACGTACAAATATGTATTTAATGGCGATGTGGAAAAAATGTACCGCCAGATCCTCGTACACCCCGATGACCGAGACTATCAACGGATTATATTCCGAACCCCTGAGAATGGTCCAATTAAGGACTTCAAATTAAAAACGGTCACCTTTGGGGTAAATTGTGCGCCCTTCTTGGCTATACGAACTCTACACGAGCTTGCAAAAGATATAGCAGACTCTCATCCAAGCGCAGCCCCAATACTAAAGTCCGAGACATATGTTGACGACATTCTATCAGGCAGTCATGATCTACAATCAGCCGAGCAATCTCTAATAGAGACTATAGATGCTCTTAGTTAAGCCGGCTTCCGCCTAAAAAAGATCACTGCAAACCATCCAGGTATCTTTAAACATGTCCCCAAAGCAGACTTGCTAGAGACCGACTTTCTCGAATTCGAGAAAAGTAGTACCGCCAAGACTCTGGGAATTCAGTGGAATGCGCTTTCGGATACGTTCTCGTACACCGTTGACCCAGTGCCAGCCTTAGCGGCAGCCACCAAGCGGCAGATTCTCTCCACCATTGCGAAACTTTTCTACCCCGCAGGGTGGCTGTCGCAAATCATGATACAGACAAAAATCCTGATGCAAGAATTGTGGTTAGACGGGACCGATTGGGACGAACGGGTCAAGCCGATCCGTCTCGCAAAATGGTCACAATTTTCCAAAAGTCTGCAGACAATCTCGACCATTCAAATACCCCGATGGGTTAATTTCGCCCCTGAGCAACAAGTTGTTGTTGTTGTTGTAGCGGCCCGGGTCGTTTCGGCACGATGGGTACAGCACAAGTACTGGTACCATTCTATTAGAACCGGCAATACAAGAAACCAGCCGTGTAGGCTATGTAGGTCATTTAGCGTTACCCAGGGTGCACCAACTGGGAGGCGACCTACTTTTACACCCGAGCTCCATGGTTTCTGCGACGCCTCTGAAAAGGCTTATTGTGCCAGCCTCTATATACGAACCACCGTCGGTCCTCAGGTCTTTTCTCACCTCTTAGTGTCCAAAGGCAAAGTGGCCCCCCCTCAAAACAGTCAGCCTGCCACGCCTGGAACTATGCGGAGCGGTTCTATTAGCTAAATTAGTCGCAGTCGTTAAACCCCATCTTGGCCTTACCGGAAGAAAGTTAACTATGTGGTCTGACTCCGAAATTGTTCTAGCCTGGCTTGAAAAGCCACCTCACTGCTGGTAGGCAACGTCCCTTGGCGACACGTGCGAAGCAAGATAATCCCGCAGACTTAGGAACAAGAGGCTGTACCCCGGTAGATCTCGCCACTTCTGAACTCTGGTGGAACGGGCCAGAGTGGCTTCCAAAACCCCTCGAAGATTGGCCTCGGCCAACAGTCAAAACCATCAACCCACCAGAGTTGCGTCGAATAGAAGCATTACACGCCGCCGAAGAGACCGAAGACCTGTTGAACCGGTTTTCCTCATATCCTCGGGCGTTACGTGTGATGGCGTATGTGCTTAAATTTGTACGTCGGCTGAAATGCGCGGTGGGAGGCGTCAAGGAACCCACAGACCTCTCGCTAACCTATGCCGATCTGAAACGATCGAAACATCGCCTTCTTATTATGAACCAAAACCGGTATTTCGCTCATGAAATAGCATGCCTAGAGGACTCCAAGCCAATTAGCAAACGCAGTAGCCTGTTGGTACTGAATCCCTTCCTGGACAAGAGTGGAGTCCTCCGTGTGAACGGTCGCTTAGTGCACGCCACGCTGACTTACAACGAGCGTCATCCCATCATAATCCCCGAAAAGTCTCGGTTTTGTACTCTGTACATAAGGTTTCTCCATGAATCTCTAGCGCATGCGGAAGCTCGGCTCATGCAACAGTGCATAAGGCAAGAATTTTATATTTCCCGCCTAAGACCGCTGATCAAAAAGTGCATATTTCAATGCAAGGTCTGCACGACCCATAAACAAGAAACCCGCGCACAGATAATGTCAGCTTTACCTCCCGAGCGATACAGGTTCGCTCCCCCCCTTCACCACGACTGGAGTCGACTTCGCCGGTCCCTTCCAAATAAAGGCTTCCATGCTCCGATCCCCAACACTAGTAAAGGGTTATGTGGCCGTCTTCGTCTGCTTTACGACCAAGGCCGTCCACCTGGAGCTGTGTTCGGAACTCACCAGCAAGGCATTCCTTGCGGCCTTCGTCCGCTTTGTAGGACGTCGAGGATACCCAAATCAAATGATGAGCGACAACGGCAAAACATTCATCGGCGCAAAGCGTGCTACCGAGCTAGAATTCACATCGTTCTTGAAAGAAGTGTCGTCGGATATCGTACAGAAGTATGCCCCGCAGGGAATTAATTGGAAGTTTATACCCCCCGGCGCACCTCACATGGGCGGATTATGGGAATCCGCTGTCAAAAGCTTCAAAACCCACTTTAAATAGGTCGCCGGAACTCATAGCTTTACCTTTGAAGAATTCTCTACCTTATTAATACGAGTAGAAGCCGTACTTAATTCTCGTCCTATCTCCCACCTTTGTCAAGATCCAAGTGACCTCACCGCTCTTACCCCGGGTCATTTTCTTCGAGGGACACCTATGCTCTCTCTTCCCGAACCGGATCACGAAAATCTCCCCATGATAAACCGGTGGGAAAGGCTAAAAGTCCTACATCATCAGTTTGCCAAGCGCTGGAAAAATGATTAGCTTACCGATTTGCAAAATCGTTATCGATGGAAAAACGCCGAAATCCCTACAAAAATTGGTGATCTAGTCATAATAAAGGAAGACAATTTACCCCCTACGGAGTGGCGCCTGGGTCGAGTAGAGTGCGTGCATCCCGGACGAGACGGTCATATTAGAGTGGCAGACGTCCGAACCCAAAATGGTGTGCTTACCAGACCCGTCACTAAATTGTGCTTTCTGCCGCCTGCTGAGGTAGTCACGGACCCTCAGCGCGCAGTCCCCTCCCACGAAATAACTACAGTCCACTAACGTATTGTAAGCTGTTAGGCATCACCTGAACAACTCAGCCCCCCCTAAATTTGGGGATTCTCAGACGTATCACTAATACACATCTTTATCCTATCTCTCCAACAGATGGATCGTCAGCGCCCTCCGGTTCCCGCTCCACGGCGCTCATTAGCATCGCAGGTGGTCACGCCCGCGGCCCGCACGCGAAATAACGAGGATGCACCAGATTATCGTAAATGTCGTTTATGTATGCGACATCACGCGCTACTGATGTGCCCTGTTTTCGCGGCTATGTAGCCGCAACAACGTGCGCTGATTGCAAGGGCACACCAGTATTGCACAAATTGTCTGGCGCTGTCTCATTGCACTAACCAGTGTACCTCCATCGAAACCTGCCGGGTCTGCGGGCAGCATCACCACACCCTTCTGCACCGCGATACCGGAGGCCGCCAACCTGCGTACCACACACCACAACGAGCGGAAGTCCCGTTTAGAGCACGCCGCCATCAGCCGCGCCGCCGAGCAGCAGTTCCTCTTCGTCGTACTCAACCGCCGCCGCCTAGAGATAACGGTCGTGTTCCACGGGAACAACGAACACAGCGACCAAGCAGCATCGGCGACCGCAGCATCCGATGCACCGCAACAGGCTTGCGCACCGCCCAATACAAGCATAATCATCCTTTGCATTTTGTGAAACCAAAGGTTCTTTTATAACTTCTCGAAATAAATAAACCATATAGCTATTCTATAATTAAAGTGATAGTGTACTGATTCATTCTGTGTAACCGCGTGATATCTAGCATAAAGCAGAAAGTGTTCCTACGCATCCTACAAATAAGTGACCAGCACGTCGGCAGATATCTACGCTTGGCATACAAAGCGCTGGAATTACATCGACAAACGTTACACACCAGAATATCCCCGATCTCCAGTGTGCATCAGACTCTCCATTCCAGGAAGCTTATACATAGGGTACCAGTTCCAGTAAGCGTGAGTACCTACCTTGAAGCATAACCCCCTAAAGTAACTACAACCTATTCTGGAAACTTTCTTCCGAATCTGCAATTTCATCATCACCATCTTCTCTGGAAAGGCCGAAGTGGTTTAAAAGAATGTCTTGTAGTTCACGTTTACGACCCCCAGTTTGTAACCCTAAAGACGTAAGTTTGTCTTTTAAACCAACCAAATTCAAATCTAAAATTTCCTGCAAGTCGACGTCTTCGGTTATAATAAATATAATGTACAGCACAAGTAATAATATGTAGACTAAATTAATGTTTATAATCAGTTTTGTAAAATGAAAATGAAATTAATGCAAATACAAATTATTGTACTCCGGCTTTTCTCTAGGTTGGCTGAATATACTTTCTCCAAATCTCGCCTCAAAGGTTGTATTGCTACGGATGGTTCTTATTTTTTATAAAACGATCACAGACGAGCACCTTCTCTCAATGTGCAAATAACTTTTTTTTATTTATTTTACCAATTCAATAGCAAACAGAATTTCAATTCAATAGCAAACAGAATTTCTTACTTAGCAAACAGAATTTTTAGCATTCACCCAAAAAAGGACAAAAGTAATTAATGAAATTAGAGATGTGTCGGGGGCCTTAGGGATGGTTGTGGTAAGTTACTATACAAAAGTATCGAATCGTCCCTAAAGAAATGCCTCAAGAAAAAAACGAGCATATATTTCTTATGCCTGGTCAAGAAATTTTGACGTTTACGGCATTTTCAATTTTATTGCAGTTTACTATTATAAAAATGTATAAAACATGTGTAGCGAAGTTTATACTCATCTTTGCCGTGAATCTGCACGTTTACCTCAAGAAATATATACGAGCATATTTATTTCTTGAGGTAAACCTGCGTTGCCAACTATCGAAAATTGTAGTATTTTTCCTTATGAGCTGAGTATTGGCTCAAGAAACTTTGACGTGTGAAAACAGTTCTTGACCATTTCTTGAGCGTTTTTTTATATGGAGTTTGGCATTTCTTGGCAGGTGAGTAGCCCGCTTAAGGCCGCCCACACATGCGCTAATGTGTCGACCAACTAGTTGCGTCGTACGTTGACGCATATAGTGCGTGGACATTCTCCTACCCCTAGGCGTATTATACGCCTAATGTATTGCGCAGCACACGCAAGGCACGGACGGCTTCGCCGTTTAATATCCGACCGATCGGCTGTTCGTAAGCCCGTTGCGGTGCAGCGGATGGTGCGGTCTCCGACTCCCCGTTGTCCCGCTGGTTGAGGCCTGGCCGCAGCGTTGCTGGAAGGCCCAGGAGTTGGTGGCCGACGACGGCGATCGCCAGTGGAGGTACGAGGGCGTGGCTCCGGTCTTCGCGAGTGTTGGGCTGTTCCGTGCGTCGTTGGTGATGTGGTCGGCCGCGGTTGACGAGCGCAGCTATCACGATGAAGCATGGTATGGTGGTGATGCCCGCAGACCCGACAGAGCTCGACAGACGTGCATTCGTCGGTGCGGTGCGACAGGGCCAAGCAATTTGTGCAGAATTGGTGTGCCCTGGCAATTAGCATTCGCTGTTGGGGTTGCATGCCGGCGAAGACAGGACACACCAAGAGCATGGTGTCGCAGACATAAACGGCATCGGCTATAGTCGGGAACGTCACGACGGGGGAGGGCTACGGGCACCGCCACCAGCGATGCTAGCGAACGGCGTGGTGCTGGAACCGGAGGACGTTGGCGACTCATCTGGGAAGAGAGAAATAAAACGGAGAGAGAAAAACACTTGGTTAATGCTTTCATATACGGGAGACGGGGGCATGATTCGAGGTTGAGTTTTAATATAATGTTGAGAAAACTTATATGATTCGAGGTTGAGTTTTAATATAATGTTGAGAAAACTTATAGCGTCAGTGGGGTGGACTGTAGGTGAGTCAAGGGCTGTGAATAGGCAGGAAGCATTAGAGTCTAGTTCAGAGGGGGGCAAAAAACAGAGTTTTGTGACTGGCCGGGGGAGAACGCCATTTTAGGTGCGTACGTCGACCACTCGGATGTGTCCGTCTCGTCCTGGGTGCGTAGTTTCGACGCGACCTAGTCGCCACTCAGTTGGGGGCAAGTTGTCTTCCTTGACTACGACCAGCTCGCCAATTTTAGGGGGACTTTGGGTGCTTTGCCAGCGGTATCGTTTTTGAAGATCGGAGAGATAGTCGGTCTTCCAGCGATGACTAAACTGGTGGTGCAAAACTTTTACTCTTTCCCAGCGAGCAGTCATTGAAAGCTTTTCTTGGTCCGGTTCGGGAATGGAAAGCATAGGCGCCCCTCGAAGAAAATGACTGGGGGTAAGAGCCGTGAGGTCATTGGGGTCTTGAGACAGCTGGGTAATGGGACGCGAGTTAAGTACGGCTTATATGCGGATCAGTAGGGTAGAAAATTCCTCGAAGGTGAATGCGTGAGTCCCGGCAACCTTCTTAAGATGGGTTTTGAAGTTTTTGACAGCGGATTTCCATAAACCGCCCATGTGAGGTGCGCCGGGTGGTATGAACCTCCAGTTGATGCCTTGGGGTGCGTATTTTTGGACGATGTCCGACGATACTTCCTTGAGGAGAGACACAAATTCCGCTTCGGTGGCATGCTTCGCTCCGAGGAAGGTTTTTCCATTGTCGCTCATCATCGTGTTGGGGTACCCTCGACGTCCAATGAAGCGGGCAAAGGCGGTGAGAAAGGCCTTGCTGGTAAGATCGGCGCACAGTTCCAGTGGACCGCTTTGGTGGAGAAACAGACGAAGACGGCTACGTAGCCCTTTACCAAGGTTGGGGAACGGAGCATCGAAGCTTTTATTTGAAATGGACCAGCAAAATCCACACCTGTTGTTGTAAAGGGGGGAGCGAACGTGCACCGTTCAGGGGGTAAAGCGGCCATTATTTGGGAGCGTGTCTGTTGCTTGTGGATGGTGCACACCTTACATTGGAAAATGCACTTTTTTAAGAGAGGTTTGAGACGAGCAATGTAAAACTCCTGCCGGATGATTTGTTGCATGAGGCGAATTTCGGCATGTAGGAGTAGCTCATGGAGAAATCGTATGTAGAGTATAGAGAGCTTCGATTTCTCGGGGAGAATAATGGGATGACGCTCATTATACGTTAAGGTGGAGTGAGCCAACCGACCATTTACCCGGAGAACTCCGCTTTTATCGAGGAAGGGGTTTAAAGTGAGAAGGGAGCTGCGTTTTCCAATTGGCTTCGAGTCCTCTAAGCACGCCTTTTCAAAACCAAAATACCGAGTTTGGGTCACGACGAGTAGACGGTGTTTTGCTCGTTTGAGGTCGGCATGAGACAGTGAGAGATCGGCGGGGTCCTGAATACCGCTCACCGCGTCCTTTAGTGGACGTATAAATTTAAGCACGTAGGCCACAACACGGAGAGCTCAGGAGTAGGAGGAGAACCGATCTAAGATGTCTTCGGTTTCTTCGACGGCGTGAAGGGCTTCGATTCGGCGCAGTTCGGGGGGATTCACGTTTCGGACCGTTTGTTGTGGCCACTCCTCGGGGGGTTTGGAAAGCCACTCTGGACCGTTCCACCAGAGTAGAGAATGGGATAGTTCGGGAGGGGTACAGCCTCTGGTCCCCATGTCTGCCGGATTGTCCTTGCTGCGGACATGTCTCCAAGGGACGTTACCTACGTGATTGATGATTTGCGCGGTTCGGTTTGAGATATAGGTTTTCCAGGAATGAGGTGGCTTTTCGAGCCAGGCTAACACTGTTTCGGAGACGGACCACATAATTAATTTCCTTTTATTAAGACCGAGATGGGGTCGTACTACGGCGACTAATTTAGCTAATAACAGCGCTCCGCAAAGTTCCAGGCGTGGCAGACTGACGGTTTTGAGAGGAGCCACTTTGCCTTTGGACACTAGGAGGTGAGAGAAGACCTGCGTGCCGACAGTAGTTCGCACGTAGAGGTTAGCTCAATAAGCTTTTTCTGAGGCGTCGCACTAACCATGGAGCTCGACATGTTGGTCAGGGGTTAAGTTAATCCATCGGGGTATTTGTATGGCAGAAATCTTTTGGAGGGTTTTGGCGAATTGTGCCCATTTGACTAGACGGATCGCTTAGACTTGCTCGTCCCAATCGGTCCCGTCTAGCCATAACTCCTGCATCAGGATCTTGGCTTGTATCATAATGGGCGTAAGCCACCCTGCGGGGTCGAAAAGTTTTGCGATAGAGGAGAGTATTTGTCGCTTGGTAGAGGCTGAAGAGGCTGGATCGGCATCGACCGTATAAGAGAATTGGTCTGAGAGTGCATTCCATTTTATTCCTAGGGTTTTGGCAGTACTACTTTTTTCAAACTCTAGAAAATCTGAGCATCAGTCTCAGATCCGGTTAGAGAGTGGGTCCGGTGCATAACACGTCGTTGAGGGAGTGACCGTTAACGGACTTTTTCGACGCATTAAATACTACTCGGACCTTTGTGGTTTTCTTTTCTGGTTTAACGACCGCATGGTGAGGGAGATAGAATGAGTAGTACTTGCCTTGGGATTCTATTTATTCAGTACTACATTCTTCCATGTGGCCGAGATAAAGATATTCTTCCAGTACTTTATCGTACTGGGATTTGAGATCGCCCTTTTTGATGAGGGTACGTTCCATGCCAACATACTGACGTAGGGCTGCGTTTCGGGATTGTCCTAAGTCGATACTGGTCGGGAATGTTGGTTTAAAGGGGAGCCGGACCATGTATCGACCGTCATTTGTTTGAGTGGTAGTGTTTTGGAAAAGGTCCTCGCACATTTGGTCTTCTGGGGTTTCCACTCGAGTTCTGGGTACCTCTTCGATTTCCCAGAACTGTTTTAGCTGTTCATTCAGCTGTCCATTTGTTACCTCCCATGCTTGAGTGGAGTGGACTGCAATTTTTTCGGGGACTTGGCCACTTAGTACCCAGCCAAATATGGTATTTTGTGCCAGCAGTGTGGGGGAGATCTTTTCGATGCCATTAAGCATTATCTGTGGGATGAGATCACTGCCTAGTACCAAATCGATTTGGGAAGGGTTTTGACAATTCTTGTCTGCCAGGGTGAGACGAGACCATTTAACTTTCTGTTCCTGATTCAGCTTGAGGGTTGGGAGAAGCCTTGTGAGACGGGGTAGGACTAGGCTTGCGCTCTTATTTTCACTTTTCGGTCATTTGAGGTTAGTATAAGGGAGCAAAGTTTGTTGGATGTCTGTACAACTCCCCCTCCCATGCCTGAGATCTCAAATAATGAGTGGGTATAGGGGAGCCCGAGTCTGGTTTGAGCTTTAAAGGAGATGAAGCTTCGTTCTGACCCTTTGTCAATCAAGGCTCTTAGTTTAAACAGGTCGCCCTTGTGCTATACAGACACAATTGCTGTGGGAAGTACGATGGAGTTATCATTTTCGGAATGCAATGATTGAATCTGGGCTGCATTGGACGTAGTGGGATCTTCGTGCTGGGGGCCGCATTGCTGTTGTCCGGATCCCGGTTATTTCCCATCGTTGCCACCTGGGATGTTGTCCTCTGAATTCCGGAACGGGGAGCTGCATCGTCATGTAGGGTGGAGTTGTGCGGACCTTGGCAGTAGAGGCACGTCCTTGTGCTGGTGCACGCTTTGATGAGGTGGGATTGTGATAAACAATTTTCGCATAACTTGTTATCTCTTACAAACTTTTGACGCTCAGGGTTAGGCACTTTTTTATACCGCAGGCAGTTTTGTAGCGTATGGGAGGACTGCTTACACATTTTGCAGTCGTACATTTTTTGGTGCTCTGTGACATGAGCATTTGTTCGTCATAGGGGGTTGTTGCTGTAGTTCGCTTGAGATTGACTTGGCCTAAAGTGGTGTTTATTCTGACTTTGGAACGGCCTTGAGTAGTTTTGGGGTGTTGGAGTAAAACGGGGTTTAGCTGGGCGCCATTGGTCCACCCTCTCCACTATCTCATACCGAGTGGTTAGAAATTGGTCCATTTGGGACCAGTTAGAGAGGTCTCTTCTTGAGCTTAAGGATTGCTCCCACAGCGCAACTGTGCTTTCAGGGAGTTTTGATGTCAATAGGTAAATTAGAATGGGATCCCAATCCGCTGTTGGGACCTGTTGCGTAGCTAATATTTGGAGGCAGTTATTTACGGATGATTGCAGTTTTTGAATATCATCACTATTTTCCGACTGAATTGGCTTGAGGGTCATGAGAATTCGGATTTGATTGTCCACTAGCACTCTTTTATTTTCATATCGGGACTTGAGTGCTTCCCATGCGAGCGCGAAATTATCATCGCTTAAGGGAAATTGTTTTACTATTTCGCCCGCTTTTCCTTGGGTCTTGTGCCGGAGATGGTACAGCTTTTGGGCATTGGAGAGTTTGGGGTGGATACACACCGCAGTGAACATGTCACGGAAAGACGGCCATTGATCATACCCTCCATAAAATACCTCAGTGTCGCATGGGGGGACTTTTAAGTTCATACCGGAGGACGCTTGGAGGGGTTGGGGTGGTTGTTGGGGCGGGGTTTTGCTCAATTATTTGAGCTGGAGTTGATCGCCTATTTTTCCTTTTGTGTCCTCATATGATATAAGGCAAGATTGGTATTTACCGAAAGCTGAGGACTTAAAGTCATCGGGAAGGTCCTGGTCGTCTGATTCTACCACCGCGTCATAGGCGCTTTGTACTCTTGACCAGAATACATCTATATTTTTATCTTTCAATTTTAGGGCTGCCACGGTGTTATCTTGAATCGGGGTTGCGCTGAACCGAGCGCAATAATCAGTGAAGATATCCGTTTCCGAAATAAATTTTTTTTCGACTGCAGTAGCCATTCTGAAGAGAGATTTGCTTAATTTCACAGGCGCAATTTTGGGGATTTTTGTTTTTCTTCAGCTACAGCTGTTTTTATTTATTAGGGGGTGCCGAAATTGTAATTTTTCTACTAATGTGTAGTGGGGGAGTAGTCCGGAATGAAAAGGGAGTACTCTGGGACCAGTTGACTACTATATATAGTGGGGGAGTAGTCCGGAATGAGTGGGGAGTACTGGGGGACCAGTTGACTACTATTGACTAATATATGTAGTGGGGGAGTAGTCCGGAATGAAAAAGGAGTACTCGGGGACCAGTTGACTACTGTTGACTACTGGGTTGCGCAACTTTATACCGGACTAGTCAAATTTAATGCTGGGTTGCCGCTATATAATTTATATTTTTATATGTATATATTGAGATTCTACCGCAAGGGACCAAGTCAACGGCACAAGATATATATGTATGTTTTTATATATTAAATGGGGATATATATCTATGGACTTTGGCGGGATTTAAATATTTTTGGCGGGAAAATTAATAATTAATAATGGGGATTTTTAACTAATTTAGGGGTTCTAGGCGCTGGATTCTTTTACGGCGAGGAAGGACCATGTACAAACTGGTAGTGACATGCACAATTTATGGGGCTACTTACTTACGAGAGTGTTTCTGCGCCGGCTGGCTGAATATACTTTCTCCAAATTTCGTCTCAAAGGTTGTATTGCTACGGATGGTTCTTATTTTTTATAAAACGATCACAGACGAGCACCTTCTCTCAATGTGCAAATAACTTTTTTTTATTTATTTTACCAATTCAATAGCAAACAGAATTTCAATTCAATAGCAAACAGAATTTCTTACTTAGCAAACAGAATTTTTAGCATTCACCCAAAAAAGGACAAAAGTAATTAATGAAATTAGAGATGTCTCGGGGGCCTTAGGGATGGTTGTGGAAAGTTACTATACAAAAGTATCGAATCGTCCCTAAGGCCGCCCACACATGCGCTAATGTGTCGACCAACTAGTTGCGTCGTACGTTGACGCATATAATGCGTGGACATCTAGAAAGGTATTGTAAAATTTTCTTTCGAAAAAGCTACGATAGCAATCAAAAATTGCATACAATATTCTGCTTTGTGTTTAAGATAGCGCGATTTTATTTGACGTTCTACAAGAAAACTTAGAGTACTTCTAAATGCTTAGTTTTTACCTATTGCTCAACAAAATATATTTGTTTTTGTAACGAAAATTGCTTTTATTTATTTATTGCAACCAAATTATATTTACCACCCTCGCAGGTTGAGCATTTGTTGATAATTTAAATCGAATGATTTTGAGTAGCAAATTAAACTTTAGAAAAAAACTCTGACAAGCACATACAAGTATTTTCTTTTTTGACTCAAATTAAAACTGTTCGGACATCTCTGGTTAGGTATTCAGATCACTTCAGTATTTCGATTCGGCCAAGATTTATTTAAATCGAACGAAATTCTAAAATTTCCAACTTTATGTATTTAGTTCACTTTATATTTTGCTCGCAATCAATCATAAATTAAATATTAAAGTAGAATAATTAAATTCTTTCGCTTTAGACAGAAAATGTCTCAAACGTCGTCAAACATCAACATAATTTCGAACTTCGAACAAATATTCTTTTGCTTCACTTATGCATGTAACTTCGCTCACCAGAAATATCAAACAGTGTAGAAACATATTTCACACAAAATATAAATACTCATCTGCAAATAATTCGAACTTCGTCTCTATGATCTCGCCTGTTGCTTTGCTGTAGCTAACTGCTGCTTCAAACACCTTCGTTTCTCGTAAATGACTCAATTCTGCTTTCGCTTGTCTTGACGATGCAACAAACTGTGTATCAAATCACTCAACGTTTCACTTATCGCACCACCGCAGAGAACTTCAACCAAACCTCATGCACAACTTTGACTTGATAGCACGACCATTGTCGTATTTTCAACGCAATTAGAACCTCTAACTTGTTCTTTGCAAACTTCCTACACCTGTTTGGCCTTTTCACTGTTGCTGCAAGCAAAACTCTTTGCTCGATACCTCTTCTCTATACCAAATAATTTGTGCATGTCCACTTTCCTACTCTTCGATGTTGATGCTCGCTGTTGCTAATTTGCGCTGCTGTTACTAGCGCGCTGCTTAATTCTGTCGCTGCGACAGAGGCTGCACTCTGTTGCTGCCTAATGCGTTCTGCCGCCGCTTGGCTGAGATCTGCTACTGCTTGCCTCCGTTATTTGCTATGGCCTCACCGTTTTCGGCCCGTTATCTTTTCTGGTAATGGTTAAATGTGGTATACTTTTATTTTACTTACGAACCACGATATTTCAAGTTATTTTACGCAAAAGTTGATGCTTTTTGTCACAAATGAAGTGCGGAACTTTCTACATTTCGCTGCTACGTACTTTGCCTCTGCCTTGCTTCGTTGCGCACTTATGCGGTGTGCACGATCTATTACTTCGTCGCTACCTGTTCTTTTAGTCGGGAAGAGCCAGACGATTTTAGAGAACGATGATCACCAAAATATAATTGTACCGCTTCTTGGGGCCAACGTGGTCCAAATGGTATGTAACGAGCGGTTTGTCCTCTTTATTAATCGGGTTTAGCATCCCCTCCCTCTTTCCAGCTTTGGCTTCCGCTACTAAGCATTCTACGCAGCTTTTTACAACGTGTATGACCTTAGGCGCAAGATCGTATATGAAAAAGTCCGTTTCAACCAAGTCTTTGGTTTTCTTGACCGCAAAGTGTCCTTGTCTGTGTTCTTGTCTGTGTGCTATCTGAATGATTTCTCGTTCCATGGATGGTGGTACTACCATAAGTTCCTTAGCGAGATCTTTATGCAGCACCCCATGCTTGATATAGTAATCCTGGTAATCCTCATGTTCTAAAACCTTTCGGATTGCTGCCAGCTTTTCGTCTTTAAGTTGTTCTTCTTGTATACGATGTTTTAGGCTATCTGTCATCATTAAGCAATGTATGCGGCTTAACGCGTCCACATACCTCATCTGGTTTCCTGATCGATGCTCAATCTCGTACTGATAATCCTGAAGGTACATCGCCCAACGCGATACCCGTAAAGGTACTTCCTGTTTTTTCATAGTAAGTGCAAATGCATTGCAGTCCGTTATTATTTTAAATTTAATTCCCATGACGTATACTCTCCACTTTTTTAGTGCTGCTACGATTGCTAGCACCTCCAATTCCTACGAGTGATATTTTTGTTCCGCTGTCGTGGCTTTCCTGCTCATGTATTCTATGGGGTGTAAACATCTATCTTCCGAGTCCCTCTGCATAAGGACACCGCCGTACCCGTACATGGACGCATCTGTGTGTATTTCCGTTTGCAGTGTTGGGTCGAATAAGTGAAGTACTGGTGGATTCACTAGCGCTGCCTTTAATTGTTGGATCGCTACTATTTGCTCGTCTTGTATTCGGAACGCTTCATGATTCCCTAACAGGTCAGACAATGGTTTGGCCACCGTTGAATATCTCGGAATAAAGCGTCTAAAATACGATGTTAGTCCCAAGAAGCGTTGAAGTGTTTTCCTATCAGTCGGAACAGGGAAATCGTGTACAGTTCGAGTTTTTTCATGCGTTGAAGTGTTTTCCTATCAGTCGGAACAGGGAAATCGTGTACAGTTCGAGTTTTTTCATGCGGCGGTGTTATAGTTGACGCTTCAACAACGTAGCCCAAAAAAGTAACTCTACTTTTTAATATTTGGCATTTTTCCCATTTTATTCGTAGTCCGTACGACGCTGCTGTTATCAACTCACTTTTTAGACTGGCCAGCCCTTCCTCCACACTCTTCGAAGGTAGGATTATGTCGTCCATATATACTATTATGGTTTTGCTACGGATAAGTTCCCCTAACACCGCAGAGAGTTACAAATACCGAAAGGCGCATACCGGAACTCGTACTGCGCGTTATGTGTGACGAAAGCTGTATACTTCCTCGATGCCGCGTCTACTAAAAAAAAAAAAAAATAATGGCGGCGATATACCAACAGGTTATCATAACCTCTAACGAGATTTTTAGCCGAGCTTCTCTTTCCAACTTGTGGTGTGTTGCTTTTTAAGTTTTTCCTACAAGTTGGCGGGACCTACAGTTTTTTTGCCGACTTCAAGCAAATGAATTTTTTTGCTGAGAAGCTTCTCATGGCAGAAATACACCCGGAGAGTTTGCCAAACTACTGCCGAGGGGCGACCCCGTTTAGAAAAATTCTTTTTCTAAATAATTTTTAATGTTACTTTTGCCGGGCATCGAACCGCCATGACTTGGTGTAGAAGGCCGAACACTTAACCGCTACACCACGGAGGCCGCCTACTGGGACATGGAAAAATCCATTACAAAGATCTAGAGTCGTATAAAATGTTGCAGATTGGAGTCTCTGCAGAACGTCATCCATCAACGGCATCGGGAAGTGGTCACGTATAATCTTTTCATTTAGTTTACGGTAATCGCAACAGAACCGCTTGTAACCATCTTTCTTTGCCACGAGTACTATTGGTGATGCGTACTCCGATGTGCTCACTTGAATAATATTATCAGCAAGCCACTCCTCTACTTGCTTTTCGACGATGCATTGATCTGCATAAGACTGGCACGTCGTCCGACAAGATGATTTTCATCTCTATTGGCGATGGTTTTTGGTTTGCGCAGCTATAGTTTGTGATAAGGCTGAGTACACTCGCCCTCGTATCGGCTTGTAAATGGTCAAGCTCTATCTGTGGTTCTACACTCTCGTTGCACCCAATTTGTAAGATTGACTCAAACTCCTCCTCCAATTCACCTATGGCACTCGCCTTTTCCACTTGATCGCTGACTGCCTCCTGCTCGTCTGGTTTTGCATTTGGTTCATTGGTCGATAATAGCTGGTTAACCAGTTCCTCCCGTTCCCCAGATGTCTTTTGCGCCGTTCTTTTCTTCAAGAATCGCACTCCCTCATCGTCGATTGCTATATCCACCTGATCTAAAATGTTTTTACCTATGATCGCGTCGTACAATATATCGCTCTCTCTAGTTACATGAAACTCAATATCGACTTCAACTTCATCCAAAGTCATTCGCGCGGTGAAACATCCAATAGTTTTAATCATTTTGTTTCCGATACCGTATAGTGTATTTATTTTATCTTCAAGATCAACGTACCCAATATTTATTAGAGTATCGTATCGTATAGCGCAAATATCGTAGCGTATCTAAAAGTGCTGAAAATGTAAACGCGTTGATTTCTAGATCTCGAAAGATACTAGTAGCGCGCGATGCTGGCTTGGCATTTGGTTGTTCTTTACCATCAGTTGCCACGTGCATTTTTTTGTTTTCTTTTTTCTCTTCCTGTCGCGATGTCGAGGTCTTACACTCATTTGCCTTGTGGCCGACTTGGCAACACTTAAAGCATCGAACTGTGGATTGAGTGCACTGCCTGGCCAGATGTCCTGCCTTTCCACACATAAAACAAGTCTTACTAGCATTGGTTTCGCTTTTAATAATATTTCGGTCCATGACACTTTTCATAGACACGCAAATTTTCTTTCAGGTCAGATATGGTAAGGGCTTGGTAAAGAATTTGCTTATTGGAACGCGTATCGGGTATACCCTCAATCAAATATTCGATGATACTCGTATCGTCCATGTCAACAACGCTTGCTATTTCCATTAGCGAGTACAAATATTCGAGAAAACTTTCATTTGGTTTCTTGCATCTACTCTTCAGTCTACGATGGATTTCATTTGCGTTAAGCTTAACCCCAAATTCTTTAATAAGGATGGACTTCAACGAGTTCCAATCCTTAATTTCCCTCTGTCTCCTAACAAATATTTTTGCCGCACCCTTCAGCAACTGCTTGCCATAAATAAATTTTTGCAGATCGTTCCAATTAACGACAGCTGCATTGCTCTCAAACTCTTCCAACCACTGATTAACGTCAGGTTGTCCGCACCCCGAAAACGATGATAGGGTATCTTCTATGTCTCGAAGACTAAAGTAGCTTTGAGGGCGCATTTGCACATTGTTCAACCTATGCTGGAAACTTTCTTCCGAATCCGAAATTTCATCATCACCATCTTCTCTGGAAAGGCCGAAGTGGTTTAAAAGAATGTCTTGTAGTTCACGTTTACGACCCCTAGTTTGTAACCCTAAAGACGTAAGTTTGTCTTTTAAACCAACCAAATTCAAATCTAAAATTTCCTGCATGTCCATGTCGACGTCTTCGGTTATAATAAATACAATGTACAGCACAAGTAATAATATGTAGACTAAATTAATTTTTATAATCAGTTTTGTAAAATAAAAATGAAATTAATGCAAATACAAATTATTGTACTCCGGTTCTTCTGTGGAAAGGTATTGTAAAATTTTCTTTCGAAAAAGCTACGATAGCATACAAGATTCTGTTTTGTGTTTAAGATAGCGCGATTTTACTTCACGTTCTACAAGAAAACTTAGAGTACTTCTAAATGCTTAGTTTTTACCTATTGCTCAACAAAATATATTTGTTTTTGTAACGAAAATTGCTTTTATTTATTTATTGCAACCAAATTATATTTACCACGCTCGCAGGTTGAGCATTTGTTGATAATTTAAACCGAATGATTTTGAGTAGCAAATTAAACTTTAGAAAAAAAACTCTGACAAGCACATACAAGTATTTTCTTTTTTGACTCAACTTAAAACTGTTCGGACATCTCTGGTTAGGTATTCATATTGTTTGGAGCGGCTGATTTGCCGTCCTGAATTGAGGATCGAGTGTAGTGGCTTAGGTGCCAAACCACGTAGAAATGACAGGACTCCAGGTGGTCGCACCAGGAGTTTGGGTTGTATGGTGGTTTAGTCAAGGCAGTGGCACCAAGACTTGAGAGTAATAACTTCAGGCACTTGAACCTGGTTATTTACGGCGATGGGAGAAATGGCGATGAAGCAGTTGCGCTATATGATTAAAGAAGCTTTAGGATTGCTGGTCATGCATTTCTCAATTCTTTATTTTAATTTCTTCGCTTATATACAATTTTGGTCTTAAAATTACGCTGACTAGTGCATTGCTTTTGACTTCTGCAATGCTAGGTCACTAGTCAGCAGTCTACCGTTCTAGGTCGGCAGTAAGTGAAATTGCTGACCACCGTACTAGGTCGCCAGCTGTCGCAACTGCTGACACTAGCGGTTGCAATGCTGACTCCAGCGACGGCACCCTTACTGACGGCCGCGAGCAAAATATGACGCAATCGCTACTCCGCACTTTTGCTTGTTCTTGAATTTCATGCAAACAAATATGCCTGTGTCTGCATATTTGGACAGAAATGAACAAGCTCCCGCCCGTGACTTTATTCAACGAGTTTCGATATGCGTCATTTCCCTCACTTGTGTTTTAATTTACATTCTTAGTTCTAAATAAGGCATTTTTTTTGTTTACATTTTAAGTTTATAATTACATTTCATTCTTAATGCTACGTTTTAATTTACAATTCTAATGGTGCGGTGGTCCCTTTACGTCACTGTTACGGCAAATGGTGCTTGTCGTGCCGCTGGCCGTGGTTGAGGAACTGCGTATGTAACGGGAGCTCGGGACTTCTTTCGAATGCAGGTTATCCCGATTGCAACTATGATGCCAATTGATAGTATTAGAGCGGCATACGCAATTGTCGCATGATGGTATTTGAGGTGGGGAATTTGTGAGGGTAGCTCTGTCCCTATTTTCTGCATTAAATCTTGCTGTAGGGTCGATATATTTTTGACCTGATCAATGTACGGTTGTATGTGCAGGATTATGGAAGATGTCTTTTCAGGATACGTAATGTTGATGAGGTTTGCGGTTGCAGTGTATGATGCGTGGATTGCAGATGAGTATACTTGATGCCCTTGAATTATGACTGGCTTGTGTTTGAGTGTACAGTCGGGGCTAATTTTTATAATCCCTGAGCCCTTTAATGTTAGCTGGGAATGATTTGCTCCGCACGCGGCATTGATTCGAGTGGGGTACTCCAACGCGTACATCCAGAGATTATTGTGCGTCAGCTGTTTTATCAGTGCGTTATCTTCTACCGGGGCTACCTTGCAGATGTTCCCTGGATTGTTGTTGAGCAGTGACATTTCGCATTGACAAGGGCCTGAGTCTGCGGTGAATTTTGTCTGCACGTTCAGCCATAACACCTGGTTCTCCTTTATAGTAATGCACTCTCGCCACTGACTTTCTGTCAATGTTATATATTGATCTCGATGCGCGTTGACTGCAATGACATCATTGCATGGCGTGATGGCAACCGTTGAACTGTTTATTCTGCTTGAAATCGGATGTGGTTTGAGCACTTCCCAGGTCTCTGGATCACACAACGGAAGTGACATTTCGAAGATCACGTGCTCATCCGTTCTTCCGCCTTTGACCTTCATGACCTTGTAGAGTTGTAAGAGATTGTTTTGGTCCACTGGCAACCGTAGCGATGTGGGTAGATGGTTGCGAACTCGGACTAATTCTGCTCGAAGTTGCGATGGTGACAGTAACGTTGGACTGATTCTTCCGTGGTGCGCATCTGTCAACGTATTGATAATTCTTGCCTGGATTCTATGTAGTCTGACTGATAATAGTGCGAGTTGAGTTGCCAATGTACTGCTAGTTTGGACGAGGTTTGTTTGGTACCTTTGCATCTGCTCCGTACGGAAATATGCTGCCACCTTCACTATTTGGTCATCCACCACCTTGAACTTCTGTTTGATGTTCTGCTCCTCTTGTTTGAAGATGTTGAGTGTTGCATCAATAACTAATGTTTGATTGTTGAGTAACCCGTATAAATGGTTGTCATTTTGTTTGAGCGTGTTGATTGTGCTTGACATCTCTTCTGCATAGCTGTTGTCCAACACACCGAACAATGAGTTGGCAATGTTGCCGATGAAGTTGACCGCGCCTCGTTTGGATCGTGTGAGGAGGCTATTTTCTTCAGTTAGTTCTGCGATGTCGGCTTCCAAGGTGTCTACTACGTTTTCACAGGCCGACTTCAGCACTATGGTGTCGCATATCGCCCTTAATGTCTTTGTTCCATTGATGAAGCGTGCTGTTTCTTCCCAATATGGCTGCAGATCGTAGTAGGAAATTATTTTCCACTCAGAGCGTGACACTTCCATCTTGGTGATGCCTTCAAAGTGGATGCCGATCTTGGTGTCGAATTCTGTTGTTTCGATGTTTGCCGAAAACACAAGTGGAAGTGCCAGCAGAGCTATTATCATTGTTGTCATTGTTGACATGGACGTAACTTTTCGTCGTTTTGCCTTGGGTAGTTCCTCTGGCGATACTTCCTTACGATCCGGTTGCGGTGAGCTTGGTGCCAGACTTGGCTGGCTGCCTGAGGGTTGGGTTTCCGTTTCCCCATCTTTGAGTCGTGGAATTGGAGCGAGGTATCTGATTGCTCGCTTCAGCACTCCGGATGCTGTTTTGACATCTGCCACTCTGATTATGCCGTCTGGACCCTTATAAGTTTTCACTATTCTCCCCAAGGGCCACTTCATCACTGGGACGTTGTCTTCCTTGAGTACCACTATGTCCCCTGGTTCTATGTTCGCCGTCTGTTTTTGCCATTTGTTCCGGTAGTGTAACTCGTTGAGGTAATCCCGGGACCATCGTTTCCAAAACTCGTGTTTAAGCTGGGACACTAGCTTCCATCTTGTTTCTAGGTTGAGCTTGGCAGTCGTCGCTTGTGCATCAATTTGTGCTGTTAGTGGTTCTCCTATCAGGAAGTGCCCTGGAGTAAGTGCCTCAATGTCGTTCGGATCATCTGACATTGGTGATATCGGGCGAGAATTCAGTATCGCCTCGATCTCGATTATCAGGGTTTCGAGCTCCTCATACGTTAAGCTGGCATTTGCTGTACTTCTTAGCAGCAGATGCTTTGCCGATTTGACTGCAGCCTCCCAGAGTCCACCAAAGTGTGGCGCTCTTGGGGGGATGAAATTGAATTGGATTCCTCTTTTCCCGCATTCGTGAATGATTTTTTCTTGTGCCTGTTGTGAATGTATTACCGAGTTTAACTCTGCGAGCTTGTTCTTAGCTCCTACGAAATTGGTGGCATTGTCACAGTACAGGTTTTGACAATGGCCTCGCCTGGCGATGAAGCGCTTGAGGGCCCCAATGAATGCCTCGGTGGTTAAGTCACTCACTAGCTCTAGGTGGAATGCCTTTGTGGTGAAGCAAACGAACACCGCAATATAAGCCTTGTGCGGCCTTTTTCCACGGAGTTTGTAATGCACTGTTATAGGGCCGCAATAATCTACACCGCTGTTTATGAATGGTCGAGATGGTGTGACCCTTGATGAAGGCAGGTTGCCCATGATCTGATTGAGTAGTTCTGGCTTTGCCTTGCTGCATGTTACGCATCGATGCACTGTTGCCCGTGCCATGATTTTTCCCTTTATGAGCCAAAATCGTTGTCGCATCATTCCCAACAGAGTTTGCGGGCCGCAATGTTTGTTCTCCTTGTGTACCATTTCGAACATCAATTTTGTAATGTTATCGTTGTATGGTAGAAGAAGTTGGTGTTTTGAGTCGTATGCCAATGATGAAGCCTCTAGTCTCCCTCCAACCCGTATCAATCCCTTGTTATCCAAAAATGGTGCGAGGTTGGACAAGTTGCTAGACCGCTGGAGCTCCTTATGATGTTTCAATTGTTTGAATTCTTCCTTAAAGTCTGCCGCTTGTATTTGTTTGACGATGTGCATTAGTGCCAGCTCCAGTTCTGCCGTGGTTAAGCTCCGTGATGATGGCTGTGCTGCTGTTTTGCTTTTAGCTTGCGTGATGAACCGTAGTACATAGCCGATTATACGTTGTAGCCGGTGAAATGAGTTGCCGTGATTCACCTTGTAAATCATCTCCGTTTCTTCTACCGATGTGACCAGTGATTTCGAATGGTTGGCCTTTACTTCTATATCGTTCTGGTTGTTGAGGCTGGGTTGAGACGTTTCGGCCAGACTGATTCCTTGCCATGCAAAAATAATGGTCCACAGAACCATAGTGCACACTCTATAAATGCCTTTGGTGACATTCCTCTAGACAGGATGTCCGCTGGATTGTCCTTTGATCGAACATGTCGCCACTGTTCCGCTCTAGTTGTTTCTTTGATTGTTGCAATGCGATTGGCGATGAATGTGGTGTGTGCTGCGTCTGAATTTACCCAAGCCAACACTATCTCGGAATCGGTCCACAAATATATGGCACCCTTAAATTGAATGTCTGCTGCTATTCTTTCTGCCAACTGGGCCCCTAATGCAGCAGCACATAACTCCAAGCGGGGTATTGTTTGTTTTTTCAGTGGAGCTACCCTTGACTTTGCACATAATAACCTTGTCATGACGGTGCCTTCTTTCAGCGTGGCGCGAATATAGGCCGCGGCTCCATAGGCCTTCTCTGATGCATCCGAGAAAATGTGTAGTTGCATGGTTTCCGGGAGTCTTCCCTTAAAAATGTGCCTTGAGATCTGAAGTGTTTTTAACTCTTCAAGATCTGACCTGAACGTGAGCCATCTTGTATGTAGCTCTGCTGGAAGTGCCTGATCCCAATCTAATTCTAGCTCTCATAGCTCTTGTATGAGAATTTTGGCCGTTACTACGATAGGAGACAGTATTCCTAATGGGTCGAAGAGCCTTGCTAGGTCTGACGTGGCCGAGCGTTTTGTTATCCTCTTTACTTCTTCTATGTTGACCTTGACAGCTAACAGGTCCGGTTTTGGGAGCCATGTGAGCCCCAATGTTTTGACGGCTGCAGCCCTTGTGTTTTCCAAGTCCAGATTAACCTCTTGATCTCCTTCTGCTATATTTTGGAGCAGTTGAGGGTGGTTGGCGCTCCATTTTCGTAGATTGAAGCCGTTTTCCTTCATGATCTTTATTAGTTGTTCTTGTATGAGCATTGCTGTGGATAGGTTGTCTGCTCCGCCTAAGCCGTCGCCAACATAAAAGCTGTCGTTTAGGAATTGAGAGGCTAGCGCATATCGAGAAACACTTTCGGTGGCAATTTGTTGCAGACATTTCGTGGCTAGATATGGTGCTGACCTAGTTCCATATGTGACCGTGTTTAGCTGATAATACGTTATTGGCATGTTGGCATCCTTTCGCCAAATTATTAGTTGAAACGGCCGGTCTTCTGGTGCTATTAAGATTTGACGGTAAATTTTTTCGACATCAGTGGTGAACACGAACCTTGGCATTCTAAAACGCAGCAATATTGGAAACAGATCGCTTTGTACCTTTGGTCCTGTGTACATAATATCATTTAGGGAGTGACCGGTCGATGTTTTCGCAGATGCGTCAAATACCACGCGAAGTTTTGTGGTTGTGCTCTCTGGTCTCAGTATACAGTGATGAGGTATGAAATAGTTCGGTGTAGTAATCGTATCTGTTGATATTTTCGTCATGTGCCCCAGGGCTTCATATTCGTCCATGAACTTGACGTACTCTGTCCTCACTTGGGGATTTTTCTGAAGTCGACGTTCCAATGATAGGAACCTGTTGAGCGCTATTGAGTGCGAGTCCCCCAGAACCATGGGGTCCTGATGGAATGGTATTTTCACTGTGAACCGATTTTCCTTATTTTTTGAGGTGTGTCTGGCAAAGTGCTCCTCACACTTTTCCTCGTCCAGAGATAATGACTTCTTGTTGCCTTTTACCTCTTCCAGTTCCTAGAGTTTCGAGATAGAGGTTTCTAGGGATTCGTCCGCCAAGCACATTCCACAGGATGCATATTTTGGGCTTCCTTCGTTGAGTCTGCCAGACACAATCCATCCGAGTGCAGTATTTTGCATTATTGGTAGATGCGGGGCTAGCTTGATTTGCCCAATGGTGAGAAGCTGGTGATAGTGCTCAGCTCCCAAAAGTAGATCTATTTTGTCAGGGCGATTGAAGTTTGGATCCGCTAACTGGAGATTCCTTGGTAGTGACCATTTTTCAGTATTAATGAATTGCGATGGTTGAAGCGAGATGATGCGAGGAAGGACGAGCGCTTCAATGCGTGCTGCGAAGCTTGTGTTTCGAGAATGTAAGGCAACGTTCACTCTATGTTGTGTTTTTGTGTTAGTTGTCCCGATCCCGGTGATATTGACATGTGAGGTTTTCAGTGGTAACCTGAGCCGTTTTACCAGACGTTCTGTTATGAAGTTTACCTGTGACCCTGAGTCTAATATCGCGCGGCATTCAACTTCTGTGGCGTCTGTTTTGATTATAACTACTATTGTGCTCAATAGGACGTATGGCCTTTGTCCACCTTTGTCCGTCGCGGTGAGTGAATCTACTTCAGAACTTCGTGATGAGGTGGATGCCGTTGAGGCAGCTTCTGGCGTCCTTTTTCTGGTTACTTCCGCTGATGCTGCTGATGTCCTCCCGATTTTGGGCTCACCTTCGTGACTCAGGCTTGGCCTTGATGAGTTTCTGCTCGTTTCCAGGTGCAAAAGTGAATTATGTTTCTTGTTGCATTTCATGCATCCTCTTGACTTGCAAGTCTTAGAGGAGTGCCCGGGTCTCATGCAGTTTACGCATAGTTTTTGTCTTTGGACGTAATTGAGCCGTTCATTTGGTGTCATTGTTTGAAATTCTTGGCACCGAAACAAAAGGTGGCTTCCATTGTGGCAGAGCGAGCAGGAGGTTTCCTTTGGTTCGGAGGCGGCCGCACATGTTTTTGACACGAACCTTTCCTTCTGTCCTATTGCTTCCACTGATTGAAAGCGGGCTTCAAGAAAGTTCAGGAAATTGTTCAGTCCTTGAACTTCCTTCGGGTTTACTATTGACCGTTCGTATAATATGTGCGTACCCCGATCCAATTTTTTTGTGAGCAAGTGTATTAAGATGGGGTCCCAAGTGGCTGTAGGGATGCCCATGTTTACTAATGCATGCAAGCATTCTTTTGTTACATCATGCAACCTTTTTATTGATGTATTTTGTAGCAGCTTCCAGGCTGTTTCGTAATTTTCGGCAGTGGCTGATAGGTGGCTTATTAGTTCTTCGGCTTCCCCACTTAGGTTTGACTTTAAATACCACATTTTTTGAACTGTGGGGATCTCTTGTTTGTCTACCACTTGGGAGAAGAGGTCAAAGAATGCTATCCATTTTAAGTATTCCCCATTAAATTTGGGGATTGTTATTTTTGGAAGCTGAATCGTTTTATTTTTGACCGTTTCCTCAATTTTATTTGCCGTGTTGTCCTTGAGCTTGAAATTGCTATAAACCGATGCTTCGACAGTCGTGTATGACTCCATGTCAGGATCTATGCTGTCTTCCCCGATCGAGAAGTGGAGCTCTTGTATTTGCTCTCAAAATTCCTCTTTTAGCTTCATGTTTGCCGCTGTAGGGTCCATTTCGAGGAGCCGTTTTAGTGATGCTATCATCACGTTTTGTCTTCTAATGGCTGAAGACAATTCTGGTTTCCGAGAGGGAGCGTAGGTACTTCCGGGAAGACCTTTCGTTTGCTCATCCGGTCTTGTGGTGTGTTGCTTTTTAAGTTTTTCCTACAAGTTGGCGGGACCTACAGTTTTTTTTGTCGACTCCAAGCAAATGAATTTTTTTGCTGAGAAGCTTCTCATGGCAGAAATACACCCGGAGAGTTTGCCAAACTACTGCCGAGGGGCGACCCCGTTTAGAAAAATTCTTTTTCTAAATAATTTTTAATGTTACTTTTGCCGGGCATCGAACCTCCACGACTTGGTGTAGAAGGCCGAACACTTAACCGCTACACCACGGAGGCCGCCTACTGGGACATGGAAAAATCCATTACAAAGATCTAGAGTCGTATAAAATGTTGCAGATTGGAGTCTCTGCAGAACGTCATCCATCAACGGCATCGGGAAGTGGTCACGTATAACCTTTTCATTTAGTTTACGGTAATCGCAACATAACCGCTTGTAACCATCTTTCTTTGCCACGAGTACTATTGGTGATGCGTACTCCGATGTGCTCACTTGAATAATATTATCAGCAAGCCTCTCCTCTACTTGCTTTTCGACGATGCATTGATCTGCATAAGACTGGCACGTCGTCCGACAAGATGATTTTCATCTCTATTGGCGATGGTTTTTGGTTTGTGCAGCTATAGTTTGTGATAAGGCTGAGTACACTCGCCCTCGTATCGGCTTGTAAATGGTCAAGCTCTATCTGTGGTTCTACACTCTCGTTGCACCCAATTTGTAAGATTGACTCAAACTCCTCCTCCAATTCACCTATGGCACTCGCCTTTTCCACTTGATCGCTGACTGCCTCCTGCTCGTCTGGTTTTGCATTTGGTTCATTGGTCGATAATAGCTGGTTAACCAGTTCCTCCCGTTCCCCAGATGTCTTTTGCGCCGTTCTTTTCTTCAAGAATCGCACTCCCTCATCGTCGATTGCTATATCTACCTGATCTAAAATGTTTTTACCTATGATCGCGTCGTACAATATATCGCTCTCTCTAGTTACATGAAACTCAATATCGACTTCAACTTCATCCAAAGTCATTCGCGCGGTGAAACATCCAATAGTTTTAATCATTTTGTTTCCGATACCGTATAGTGTATTTATTTTATCTTCAAGATCAACGTACCCAATATTTATTAGAGTATCGTATCGTATAGCGCAAATATCGTAGCGTATCTAAAAGTGCTGAAAATGTAAACGCGTTGATTTCTAGATCTCGAAAGAGACTAGTAGCGCGCGATGCTGGCTTGGCATTTGGTTGTTCTTTACCATCAGTTGCCACGTGCATTTTTTTGTTTTCTTTTTTCTCTTCCTGTCGCGATGTCGAGGTCTTACACTCATTTGCCTTGTGGCCGACTTGGCTACACTTAAAGCATCGAACTGTGGATTGAGTGCACTGCCTGGCCAGATGTCCTGCCTTTCCACACATAAAACAACTCTTACTAGCATTGGTTTCGCTTTTAATAATATTTCGGTTTTGATATGGCTGTGGCATCGACGATCTATTGCCTATCTTCTGGGACTGTCCATGACACTTTTCATAGACACGCAAATTTTCTTTCAGTTCAGATATGGTAAGGCTTGGTAAAATTTTGCTTATTGGAACGCGTATCGGGTATACCCTCAATCAAATATTCGATGATACTCGCATCGTCAACCACGCTTGCTATTTCCATTAGCGAGTACAAATATTCGAGAAAACTTTCATTTGGTTTCTTGCATCTACTCTTCAGTCTACGATGGATTTCATTTGCGTTAAGCTTAACCCCAAATTCTTTAATAAGGATGGACTTCAACGAGTTCCAATCCTTAATTTCCCTCTGTCTCCTAACAAATATTTTTGCCGCACCCTTCAGCAACTGCTTGCCATAAATCAATTTTTGCAGATCGTTCCAATTAACGACAGCTGCATTGCTCTCAAACTCTTCCAACCACTGATTAACGTCAGGTTGTCCGCACCCCGAAAACGATGATAGGGTATCTTCTATGTCTCGAAGACTAAAGTAGCTTTGAGGGCGCATTTGCACATTGTTCAACCTATGCTGGAAACTTTCTTCCGAATCCGAAATTTCATCATCACCATCTTTTCTGGAAAGGCCGAAGTGGTTTAAAAGAATGTCTTGTAGTTCACGTTTACGACCCCTAGTTTGTAACCCTAAAGACGTAAGTTTGTCTTTTAAACCAACCAAATTCAAATCTAAAATTTCCTGCATGTCCATGTCGACGTCTTCGGTTATAATAAGTACAATGTACAGCACAAGTAATAATATGTAGACTAAATTAATTTTTATAATTAGTTTTGTAAAATGAAAATGAAATTAATGCAAATACAAATTATTGTACTCCGGTTCTTCTGTGGAAAGGTATTGTAAAATTTTCTTTCGAAAAAGCTACGATAGCATACAAGATTCTGTTTTGTGTTTAAGATAGCGCGATTTTACTTCACGTTCTACAAGAAAACTTAGAGTACTTCTAAATGCTTAGTTTTTACCTATTGCTCAACAAAATATATTTGTTTTTGTAACGAAAATTGCTTTTGTTGAGCATTTGTTGATAATTTAAATCGAATGATTTTGAGTAGCAAATTAAACTTTAGAAAAAAAACTCTGACAAGCACATACAAGTATTTTCTTTTTTGACTCAACTTAACACTGTTCGGACATCTCTGGTTAGGTATTCATATTGTTTGGAGCGGCTGATTTGCCGTCCTGAATTGAGGTTCGAGTGGAGTGGCTTAGGTGCCAAACCACGTAGAAATGACAGGACTCCAGGTGGTCGCACCAGGAGTTTGGGTTGTATGGTGGTTTAGTCAAGGCAGTGGCACCAAGACTTGAGAGTAATAACTTCAGGCACTTGAACCTGGTTATTTACAGCGATGGGAGAAATGGCGATGAAGCAGTTGCGCTATATGATTAAAGAAGCTTTAGGGTTGCTGGTCATGCATTTCTCAATTCTTTATTTTAATTTCTTCGCTTATATACAATTTTGGTCTTAAAATTACGCTGACTAGTGCATTGCTTTTGACTTCTGCAATGCTAGGTCACTAGTCAGCAATCTACCGTTCTAGGTCGTCAGTAAGTGAAATTGCTGACCACCGTACTAGGTCGCCAGCTGTCGCAACTGCTGACACTAGTGGTTGCAATGCTGACGCCAGCGACGGCACACTTACTGACGGCCGCGAGCAAAATATGACGCAATCGCTACTCCGCACTTTTGCTTGTTCTTGAATTTCATGCAAACAAATATGCCTGTGTCTGCATATTTGGACAGAAATGAACATGCTCCCGCCCGTGACTTTATTCAACGAGTTTCGATATGCGTCATTTCCCTCACTTGTGTTTTAATTTACATTCTTAGTTCTAAATAAGGCATTTTTTTTGTTTACATTTTAAGTTTATAATTACATTTCATTCTTAATGCTAAGTTTTAATTTACAATTCATTCTTACTAACTCTAATGGTGCGGTGGTCCCTTTACGTCACTGTTACGGTAAATGGTGCTTGTCGTGCCGCTGGCCGTGGTTGAGGAACTGCGTATGTAACGGGAGCTCGGGACTTCTTTCGAATGCAGGTTATCCCGATTGCAACTATGATGCCAATTGATAGTATTAGAGCGGCATACGCAATTGTCGCATGATGGTATTTGAGGTGGGAAATTTGTGAGGGTAGCTCTGTCCCTATTTTCTGCATTAAATCTTGCTGTAGGGTCGATATATTTTTGACCTGATCAATGTACGGTTGTATATGCAGGACTATGGAAGATGTCTTTTCAGGATACGTAATGTTGCTGAGGTTTGCGGTTGCAGTGTATGATGCGTGGATTGCAAATGAGTATACTTGATGCCCTTGAATTATGACTGACTTGTGTTTGAGTGTACAGTCGGGGCTAATTTTTATAATCCCTGAGCCCTTTAATGTTAGCTGGGAATGATTTGCTCCGCACGCGGCATTGATTCGAGTGGGGGACTGCAACGCGTACATCCAGAGATTATTGTGCGTCAGATGTTTTATCGGTGCGTTGTCTTCTACCGGGGCTACCTTGCAGATGTTCCCTGGATTGTTGTTGAGCAGTGACATTTCGCATTGACAAGGGCCTGAGTCTGCGGTGAATTTTGTCTGCACGTTCAGCCATAACACCTGGTTCTCCTTTATAGTAATGCACTCTCGCCACTGACTTTCTGTCAATGTTATATATTGATCTCGATGCGCGTTGACTGCAATGACATCATTGCATGGCGTGATGGCAACCGTTGAACTGTTTATTCTGCTTGAAATCGGATGTGGTTTGAGCACTTCCCAGGTCTCTGGATCACACAACGGAAGTGACATTTCGAAGATCACGTGCTCATCCGTTCTTCCGCCTTTGACCTTCATGACCTTGTAGAGTTGTAAGAGATTGTTTTGGTCCACTGGCAACCGTAGCGATGTGGGTAGATGGTTGCGAACTCGGACTAATTCTGCTCGAAGTTGCGATGGTGACAGTAACGTTGGACTGATTCTTCCGTGGTGCGCTTCTGTCAACGTATTGATAATTCTTGCCTGGATTCTATGTAGTCTGGCTGATAATAGTGCGAGTTGAGTTGCCAATGTACTGCTAGTTTGGACGAGGTTTGTTTGGTACCTTTGCATCTGCTCCGTACGGACATATGCTGCCACCTTCACTATTTGGTCATCCACCACCTTGAACTTCTGTTTGATGTTCTGCTCCTCTTGTTTGAAGGTTGATTGTGCTTGGCATCTCTTCTGCATAGCTGTTGTCCAACACACCGAACAATGAGTTGGCAATGTTGCCGATGAAGTTGACCGCGCCTCGTTTGGATCGTGTGAGGAGGCTATTTTCTTCAGTTAGTTCTGCGATGGCGGCTTCCAAGGTGTCTACTACGTTTTCACAGGCCGATTTCAGCACTATGGTGTCGCATATCGCCCTTAATGTCTTTGTTCCATTGATGAAGCGTGCTGTTTCTTCCCAATATGGCTGCAGATCGTAGTAGGAAATTATTTTCCACTCAGAGCGTGACACTTCCATCTTGGTGATGCCTTCAAAGTGGATGCCGATCTTGGTGTCGAATTCTGTTGTTTCGATGTCTGCCGAAAACACAAGTGGAAGTGCCAGCAGAGCTATTATCATTGTTGTCATTGTTGACATGGACGTAACTTTTCGTCGTTTTGCCTTGGGTAGTTCCTCTGGGGATACTTCCTTACGATCCGGTTGCGGTGAGCTTGGTGCCAGACTTGGCTGGCTGCCTGAGGGTTGGGTTTCCGTTTCCCCATCTTTGAGTCGTGGAATTGGAGCGAGGTATCTGATTGCTCGCTTCAGAACTCCGGATGCTGCTTTGACATCTGCCACTCTGATTATGTCGTCTGGACCCTTATAAGTTTTCACTATTCTCCCCAAGGGCCACTTCATCACTGGGACGTTGGCTTCCTTGAGTACCACTATCTCCCCTGGTTCTATGTTCGCCGTCTGTTTTTGCCATTTGTTCCGGTACTTTAACTCGTTGAGGTAATCCCGGGACCATCGTTTCCAAAACTCGTGTTTAAGCTGGGACACTAGCTTCCATCTTGTTTCTAGGTTGAGCTTGGCAGTCGTCTCCTATCAGGAAGTGCCTCAATGTCGTTCGGATCATCTGACATTGGTGATATCGGGCGAGAATTCAGTATCGCCTCGATCAGGATAATCAGGGTTTCGAGCTCCTCATACGTTAAGCTGGCATTTGCTGTACTTCTTAGCAGCAGATGCTTTGCCGATTTGACTGCAGCCTCCCAGAGTCCACCAAAGTGTGGCGCTCTTGGGGGGATGAAATTGAATTGGATTCCTCTTTTCCCGCATTCGTGAATGATTTTTTCTTGTGCCTCTTGTGAATGTATTACCGAGTTTAACTCTGGGAGCTTGTTCTTAGCTCCTACGAAATTGGTGGCATTGTCACAGTACAGGTTTTGACAATGGCCTCGCCTGGCAATGAAGCGCTTGATGGCCCCAATGAATGCCTCGGTGGTTAAGTCACTCGCTAGCTCTAGGTGGACTGCCTTTGTGGTGAAGCAAACGAACACCGCAATATAAGCCTTGTGCGGCCTTTTTCCACGGAGTTTGTAATGCACTGTTATAGGGCCGCAATAATCTACACCGCTGTTTATGAATGGTCGAGATGGTGTGACCCTTGATGAAGGCAGGTTACCCATGATTTGATTGAGTAGTTCTGGCTTTGCCTTGCTGCATGTTACGCATCGATGCACTGTTGCCCGTGCCATGATTTTTCCCTTTATGGGCCAAAATCGTTGTCGCATCATTCCCAACAGAGTTTGCGGGCCGCAATGTTTGTTCTCCTTGTGTACCATTTCGAACATCAATTTTGTAATGTTATCGTTGTATGGTAGAAGAAGTTGGTGTTTTGAGTCGTATGCCAATGATGAAGCCTCTAGTCTCCCTCCAACCCGTATCAATCCCTTGTTATCCAAAAATGGTGCGAGGTTGGACAAGTTGCTAGACCGCTGGAGCTCCTTATGATGTTTCAATTGTTTGAATTCTTCCTTAAAGTCTGCCGCTTGTATTTGTTTGACGATGTGCATTAGTGCCAGCTCCAGTTCTGCCGTGGTTAAGCTCCGTGATGATGGCTGTGCTGCTGTTTTGCTTTTAGCTTGCGTGATGAACCGCAGTACATAGCCGATTATACGTTGTAGCCGGTGAAATGAGTTGCCGTGATTCACCTTGTAAATCATCTCCGTTTCTTCTACCGATGTGACCAGTGATTTCGAATGGTTGGCCTTTACTTCTATATCGTTCTGGTTGTTGGAGGCTGGGTTGAGACGTTTCGGCCAGACTGATTCCTTGCCATGCAAAAATAATGGTCCACAGAACCATAGTGCACACTCTATAAATGCCTTTGGTGACATTCCTCTAGACAGGATGTCCGCTGGATTGTCCTTTGATCGAACATGTCGCCACTGTTCCGCTCTAGTTGTTTCTTTGATTGTTGCAATGCGATTGGCGATGAATGTGGTGTGTGCTGCGTCTGAATTTACCCAAGCCAACACTATCTCGGAATCGGTCCACAAATATATGGCACCCTTAAATTGAATGTCTGCTGCTATTCTTTCTGCCAACTGGGCCCCTAATGCAGCAGCACATAACTCCAAGCGGGGTATTGTTTGTTTTTTCAGTGGAGCTACCCTTGACTTTGCACATAATAACCTTGTCATGACGGTGCCTTCTTTCAGCGTGGCGCGAATATAGGCCGCGGCTCCATAGGCCTTCTCTGATGCATCCGAGAAAATGTGTAGTTGCATGGTTTCCGGGAGTCTTCCCTTAAAAATGTGCCTTGAGATCTGAAGTGTTTTTAACTCTTCAAGATCTGACCTGAACGTGAGCCATCTTGTATGTAGCTCTGCAGGAAGTGCCTGATCCCAATCTAATTTTAGCTCTCATAGCTCTTGTATGAGTATTTTGGCCGTTACTACGATAGGAGACAGTATTCCTAATGGGTCGAAGAGCCTTGCTAGGTCTGACGTGGCCGAGCGTTTTGTTATCCTCTTTACTTCTTCTATGTTGACCTTGACAGCTAACAGGTCCGGTTTTGGAAGCCATGTGAGCCCCAATGTTTTGACGGCTGCAGCCCTTGTGTTTTCCAAGTCCAGATTAACCTCTTGATCTCCTTCTGCTATATTTTGGAGCAGTTGAGGGTGGTTGGCGCTCCATTTTCGTAGATTGAAGCCGTTTTCCTTCATGATCTTTATTAGTTGTTCTTGTATGAGCATTGCTGTGGATAGGTTGTCTGCTCCGCCTAAGCCGTCGTGAACATAAAAGCTGTCGTTTAGGAATTGAGAGGCTAGCGCATATCGAGAAACACTTTCGGTGGCAATTTGTTGCAGACATTTCGTGGCTAGATATGGTGCTGACCTAGTTCCATATGTGACCGTGTTTAGCTGATAATACGTTATTGGCATGTTGGCATCCTTTCGCCAAATTATTAGTTGAAACGGCCGGTCTTCTGGTGCTATTAAGATTTGACGGTACATTTTTTCGACATCAGTGGTGAACACGAACCTTGGCATTCTAAAACGCAGCAATATTGGAAACAGATCGCTTTGTACCTTTGGTCCTGTGTACATAACATCATTTAGGGAGTGACCGGTCGATGTTTTCGCAGATGCGTCAAATACCACGCGAAGTTTTGTGGTTGTGCTCTCTGGTCTCAGTATACAGTGATGAGGTATGAAATAGTTCGGTGTAGTAATCGTATCTGTTGATATTTTCGTCATGTGCCCCAGGGCTTCATATTCGTCCATGAACTTGACGTACTCTGTCCTCACTTGGGGATTTTTCTGAAGTCGACGTTCCAATGATAGGAACCTGTTGAGCGCTATTGAGTGCGAGTCCCCCAGAACCATGGGGTCCTGATGGAATGGTATTTTCACTGTGAACCGATTTTCCTTATTTTTTGAGGTGTGTCTGGCAAAGTGCTCCTCACACTTTTCCTCGTCCAGAGATAATGACTTCTTGTTGCCTTTTACCTCTTCCAGTTCCCAGAGTTTCGAGATAGAGGTTTCTAGGGATTCGTCCGCCAAGCACATTCCACAGGATGCATCTTTTGGGCTTCCTTCGTTGAGTCTGCCAGACACAATCCATCCGAGTGCAGTATTTTGCATTATTGGTAGATGCGGGGCTAGCTTGATTTGCCCAATGGTGAGAAGCTGGTGATAGTGCTCAGCTCCCAAAAGTAGATCTATTTTGTCAGGGCGATTGAAGTTTGGATCCGCTAACTGGAGATTCCTTGGTAGTGACCATTTTTCAGTATTAATGAATTGCGATGGTTGAAGCGAGATGATGCGAGGAAGGACGAGCGCTTCAATGCGTGCTGCGAAGCTTGTGTTTCGAGAATGTAAGGCAACGTTCACTCTATGTTGTGTTTTTGTGTTAGTTGTCCCGATCCCGGTGATATTGACATGTGAGGTTTTCAGTGGTAACCTGAGCCGTTTTACCAGACGTTCTGTTATGAAGTTTACCTGTGACCCTGAGTCTAATATCGCGCGGCATTCAACTTCTGTGGCGTCTGTTTTGATTATAACTACTGCTGTGCTCAATAGGACGTATGGCCTTTGTCCACCTTTGTCCGTCGCGGTGAGTGAATCTACTTCAGAACTTCGTGATGAGGTGGATGCCACTGAGGCAGCTTCTGGCGTCCTTTTTCTGGTTACTTCCGCTGATGCTGCTGATGTCCTCCCGATTTTGGGCTCACCTTCGTGACTCAGGCTTGGCCTTGATGAGTTTCTACTCGTTTCCAGATGCAAAAGTGAATTATGTTTCTTGTTGCATTTCATGCATCCTCTTGACTTGCAAGTCTTAGAGGAGTGCCCGGGTCTCATGCAGTTTACGCATAGTTTTTGTCTTTGGACGTAATTGAGCCGTTCATTTGGTGTCATTGTTTGAAATTCTTGGCACCAAAACAAAAGGTGGCTTCCATTGTGGCAGAGCGAGCAGGAGGTTTCCTTTGGTTCGGAGGCGGCCGCACATGTTTTTGACACGAACCTTTCCTTCTGTCCCATTGCTTCCATTGATTGAAAGCGGGCTTCAAGAAAGTTCAGGAATTTGTTCAGTCCTTGAACTTCCTTCGGGTTTACTATTGACCGTTCGTATAATATGTGCGTACCCCGATCCAATTTTTTTGTGAGCAAGTGTATTAAGATGGGGTCCCAAGTGGCTGTAGGGATGCCCATGTTTACTAATGCATGCAAGCATTCTTTTATTGATGTGGACGTTGCTGTAATTGTTGGTTGCTCCAGTAATTGGGTCATAATGGATGCAACAAGAACCCGTTTATTGTTATATCTATTTTGTAGCAGCTTCCAGGCTGTTTCGTAATTTTCGGCAGTAGCTGATAGGTGGCTTATTAGTTGTTCGGCTTCCCCACTTAGGTTTGACTTTAAATACCACATTTTTTGAACTGTGGGGATCTCTTGTTTGTCTACCAGTTGGGAGAAGAGGTCAAAGAATGCTACCCATTTTAAGTATTCCCCATTAAATTTGGGGATTGTTATTTTTGGAAGCTGATCGTTTTATTTTTGACCGTTTCCTCAATTTTTTTTTTCCTTGAGCTTGAAATTGCTATAAACCGATGCTTCGACAGTCGTGTATGACTCCATGTCATACCCATCTCTTACAGGATCTATGCTGTCTTCCCCGATCGAGAAGTGGAGCTCTTGTATTTGCTCCCAAAGTTCCTCTTTTAGCTTCATGTTTGCCGCTGTAGCGTCCATTTCGAGGAGCCGTTTTAGTGATGCTATCATCACGTTTTGTCTTCTAATAGCTGAAGACAATTCTGGTTTCCGAGAGGGAGCGTAGGTACTTCCGGGAAGACCTTTCGTTTGCTCGTCCGGTGTTTGGGTTTTGAGAGGTTCCGTCATGCCGGACTCCATTATTTCCTTGTACTTTGACGTCAACTCGGATATTTTTTTGTAGTATCCGGTGGTGAAATATTGGGGGCTGGGATCCATATCTGCGAGGCAACGGATTTTATTGTCCGTTACCTCAAATTCGGCCCACGCTATGTCTAAGCGTTCGAGGCGCTCTTTGTAATATACAGGCGTTTTCCTCGCTGCTGAATCCTTTTTGAAGTTACGGATTATGGTCTCTATCAGCTCTCCAGTTGTACTTTGGGCGGCTGTCAATGTCTCCATTGTTTCTTCATTGGTTGGAGCCATATCGAAATTGATTCCGATGCTGGCTAACTGAATTGGCAAGATTGAGGGTGGGTCAGAAGTGGCTGACGTTGTCGCTCAAGTCGTTGCGTGTTCGGGATTACAGACTGGCGGAGTTGCCGAGTTGTTCAGGTCCTGTAACTTGCGGGGTCACAGGGGGTCAGAGGGTTGCGTGTTCAAATCACGTCGGGGTCACCAAAATGTTTGGAGCGGCCGTCCTGAATTGAGGATCGAGTGGAGTGGCTTAGGTGCCAAACCACGTAGAAATGACAGGACTCGAGGTGGTCGCACCAGGAGTTTGGGTTGTATGGTGGTTTAGTCAAGGCAGTGGCACCAAGACTTGAGAGTAATAACTTCAGGCACTTTAACCTGGTTATTTACGGCGATGGGAGAAATGGCGATGAAGCAGTTGCGCTATATGATTAAAGAAGCTTTAGGGCTGCTGGTCATGCATTTCTCAATTCTTTATTTTAATTTCTTCGCTTATATACAATTTTGGTCTTAAAATTACGCTGACTAGTGCATTGCTTTTGACTGCAATGCTAGGTCACTAGTCAGCAGTCTACCGTTCTAGGTCGTCAGTAAGTGAAATTGCTGACCACCGTACTAGGTCGCCAGCTGTCGCAACTGCTGACACTAGCGGTTGCAATGCTGACGCCAGCGACGGCACACTTACTGACGGCCGCGAGCAAAATATGACGCAATAGCTACTCCGCACTTTTGCTTGTTCTTGAATTTCATGCAAACAAATATGCCTGTGTCTGCATATTTGGACAGAAATGAACACATATCGCTTGAGTATTTCGATTCGGCGAAGATTTATTGAAATCGAACGAAATTCTAAAATTTCCAACTTTATGTCTTTAGTTCACTTTATATTTTGCTCGCAATAAATCATAAATTTAATATTAAAGTAGAATAATTAAATTCTTTCGCTTTAGACCGAAAATGTCTCAAACGTCATCAAACATCAACATAATTTCGAATTTTGAACAAATTTTCTTTTGCTTCACTCAAAGTTCACTTATGTATGTAACTTCACCCACCAGAAATATCAAACAGTGTACAAACATATTTCACACAAAATATAAATACTCATCTGCAAATAACTCGTCTCTATGATCTCGCCTGTTGCTTTGCTGTAGCTAACTGCTGCTTCAAACACCTTCGTTTCTCGTAAATGACTCAATTCTGCTTTCGCTTGTCTTGACGATGCAACCAACTGTGTATCAAATCACTCAACGTATCACTTATCGCACCACCGCAGTGAACTTCAACCAAACCTCACGCACAACTTTGACTTGATAGCACGACCACTGTCGTATTTTCAACGCAACTAGAACCTCTAACTTGTTCTTTGCAAACTTCCTACACCTGTTTGGCCTTTTCACTGTTACTGCAAGCAAAACTCTTTGCTCGACACCTCTTCTCTATACAAAATAATTTGTGCACGTCCACTTTCCTACTCTTCGATGTTGATGCTCGCTGTTGCTAATATGCGCTGCTGTTACTAGCGCGCTGGTTAATTCTGTCACTGCGACAGAGGCTGCGCTCTGTTGGTGCCTAGTGCGTTCTGTCGCGGCTCGGCTAAGATCTGCTACTGCTTGCCTCACCGTTTTCGGCCCGTTATCTTTTCTGGTAATGGTTAAATGTGGTGTAGTATTACATAAACACACCGCCCTTTTTCGTCTAATTGTCATGTGCACAAAAATGCATAAACAAATAAGAGTGTAAACAACAACACTTTACCCAAATTAGTTACAATGAACTCAACGGGAGTTTATGCAAAGACAGCACATGCCGCATATAGCGAGAGTCTTGTTACACTTGTGCGGATGGTCAAAGACACCGCCAAAGACAGTCGCATTGCCTAACTGAGTCACAACGCCAGTTGGCCAATACGACTGTCATACCGACACATTTATTGTATACTGTAAATAGTTTGTAAGCATTAGTGTAAGAATTTTGTATAAAAGAAAGTTAAGTCAATAAAGAATTACATTCACTGATCGAACTTCCAACGTTTTAATTGATCGTGGCTATATGGCGATCCCGCCAGGCCTCTAAAATAAATTTAGGCTTTAAAAGGCGATACCGCCAGCCGAAAATAAAAAATTTTTTTTTTAATAATTTACTTGGCTATACACAGCGATATCGCTAGCCATGGTTAGAAGGACGCTCCATTAGCAAGAAGGACAATTAAAAAACCATCACTGAAGGGACTGGCCCTCGTGGTGTACCAGCAAGGGCGGCAAGCAAAAAAAAAAAAACAAACTAACATCACTGAGGGACTGGCCCTCGTGGTGTACCAGCAAGGGCGGCAAGCAAAAAAAAAAACAAACTAACATCACTGAGGGACTGGCCCTCGTGGTGTACCAGCGACGGCAGTAACATAACAGGGTGGAATAATCACTGGATATAACTGGCGGCAAAATTATGGAGACAGCACTACATTGGTATTTACAGCAGCGTAAAATAGAAGTAAAAATTTAAAATATTTAAAACATTTAAAATTTAAATAAAAACAAAAACAAATTTAGAAAACTTCGGCACGCCTTATGGTCGCCATCCAAATAGCAGTAATTTGCTTAGGGGTAAAAGTTTAAAAATTAAATATTGAAAATTTTGTTTATATAACCGAATTTTTACGAAATATAATGCAAAAGATTTCGACTCAAGAGGAGTCTGATAAAATATTTCAAGAAGAAATTGATAAACTTTTCCAAAAGTGTATAGACACATTTATTAAAGGTTCAAATCAGATCCTCGAGAGTCGCAAATCCGAAAAAATTGGCCCTAAACCGATTACTATTGAAGAGTATCGGAAAAGGAATAAAATAAATAAAACGGAAAAAATTCCTAAAACCCCTGTCCCAAACATTGTACATAAACGAAAAAGGGCAGGCAGAAAAGTAAAAAGAAGAGTAGAGTTAGCTAAATTGCATCAACAATTTAACTTTGCCACTAACTCTGATGAAAAATTAAAAATTCAAGAAAAAATAGAATTGTTAAGACATCAGTAATAATAAAAAAAAAAAAAAAAAAAATGAGTAAATTCAAATGCTTTTTCAAATTTAATTATTTTAAATAAATTTTCTTCTTATGGATAGTGCATTGCCCGATGATCTTGATTACGACGCAATATACACAATTGTGGATAACTTAGAGCGTGAAAACGCAGACATTGCTCGTAAATCAAGATCACGAGATAAGGGAAGTAACAGACATAATTTAAATTGCTTAAGGAAATTTTGGATATTTATAGGAATGGGTAGAGAACCTACAATGGAAGATTTATTATATCCTTCCGCAATAGTAGAAGAAGTAAATAGATGGATAAGTAAAGTACATCCTGAAAATAAATTTTAATTAAAAACAGAAAATAAATTTTTTTTTTTTTTATGAATAAATAAAAATTTAAATACGTAAATTTTTTTTTATTAAATAAATAAAGTTAGTTTAGAAAATAAAGTTTAATTTAAAATTAAAAACAAAAAAAAAAATTTTTTTTTTATGAATAAACAAAAATTTGAACTCGAAAAATTTTTCTATTAAATTTTAAAATGACTTGGTGGAAAATTGCACTAAACGGCATCTTAATAGGAATAGCAGGATACGAAGTAGGAAAAGAAACTTCAGGTGAAGACACCTACGATACTAAAATAGTTAAATATGAACCACACCCTATCGTGGAAAACAAGGCAGAAATGTCCGATAAGTGGTTGACCGCTTTTGTATGCGTAGCTACATTTTTAATTGTCACAATAATAATTCTATTAAAAAATTATATAAAGAACAAATTGAGACAATTTAATAATGTACAACAACGCATCTAAGCAAAAGACAACATCAAAAACTTTTTTAAAAAAGGGAACACAAATAATAATAATAAGCAAAATTAAATAAAGAAACTAATAATGTAAATAAGCCAATTTTCACCTTATTTAAGAAAATTTTAAATTTGTAATAAAGAAAAATCGTACCACAATGGGTGAAAGTACGTTAAAGATTGAGATTTATCTATTTCTCATCTCCCTTTCGGTTGAACTAAAGATTAACTCGTGCTATGCCGAAGGCACTAATCGTTATAGAAAGGGCAAGAGCAATACAAAAAGCCAACTGCCACCTAATTATCCCCAGTTAAAAGACAAATGGGAAGAATTGTTAGAAAAATGTTTCGAATTAATCGAAAACAAATACAAATACATAAATAAAGCAATTAAAACTAAAAGAGAACTGGTTGTCAAGCAATTGACAATATTAATAAAATTTGTTAACAATATAACGAAAATAATAGGATACCTATATATCCAAGTGACTAATATTCACCAAAAAGATGGACAACAAATCTTGTTCATAAATATAATAACATACCCGGCAGATAAACACAATAAAAAACAAACAGTATCAATCTCGTTCGAAGAAAACATTCTAACCAAGTTCAACAAGTTCTCACCAAAGAAGGGTATGAAGGTGAAAAACAAAACCAAAGTTTCCCCAAAAAAGAATACAAAAATGGCACAGACAGCTATAGAATTTATTAAAACAGCTTCATCAATGCTACCAGAGTTTGATGGTAAGCCTGAGAATCTACATAGTTTCCTAGATGCACTCGATATACTTGAGCAAATCAAGGATACACACGAAGCATTGGCCATTACCATGATAAAAACAAAGCTGAAAGGTACAGCAAGGAATTTTATTAGTAATGAGACCACGATCGAACAAATAAAAAACAAATTAAAGACCGCAATAAAGGGTGAATCAGTGGAGGTTTTGACCGCTAAACTACTGAACATCCAACAACGTAGCAAAACTGCTAACCAATACACAGCGGAAATTGAAAAAATCACAAGATCATTAGAAGGAGCATATATCTCTGATGGATTAAACCCAGACTTAGCCACGAGATATTCAACACAGGCAGCAGTTAAGGCCATGTGCAAAAACTGCTCTAATGACAAGGTCAAGATGATCATGCAAGCAGGAACGTTCACGACAATGAACGATGCAATCTCCAAATTTATCAACAGCTGTACAGAAACAGCGAACAGCACAAACAAAAACTTGCATAGACGCCAACAAAATTACTCCAGAAGTAATTCCCACACGAATAGCCAAAATAATAATTACAGAAGAAATAAAATGCAATCAGCTAAAAATTATAACAAGAATATTAATGAAATAAAAATATAAAGAAAATTAAACTAGCTCGTTTTCGAAAGAAAATTTGTAGCATAAAAACCGATTGTGGAGGATAAGATTGACTTAGGACAATACTTTACCAGGCTGAAATAAGCCGGCAATCCGGGAAAAATGAAAAATACAGTTGTCCATAGGGACAAATTGTTTAAATAATAATTACTCGAGTAGAAGCATTTATAAAATAAAAAATTGGTACCAAGTTCTCCAAAAAATTAAGACCACAATAACTCTGCAGGTTATGCACGTGACGATGATCCTGTTTATGGTGGCCGCCCAGGAATCACCGAATAACGAATAAAAAAAAAAAAAATAAGAGTATTAGACATGCATAACAAATTACCTGACTCACAAACCCGATGTAAAAAGAAAATTTAATCAACCAACAATACATATATATAAAGTTTAATATATAAATAAAGAAGATTTAATTAACCAATGATACATATAAAGCGTAATATAAAACAAATAAAAACTAAAAATAAAAATTTTATTAAAATATCAGTAAGAAAATTAATTTTAACCTCCCCTTATCAGTAAGAATAATATTTTTTTTTTCTCAATTCCCTGCATAAGTAATCAAACTACTTTTAAATTCCCTGTATCATAAAAATATTAGTAAGGAAATTAACATAGGAGATTTAGTTTTAGTTAGAGAAGAGGCCTCTCATAAGTTAGAGAATAGATATACAGGACACTATAAAGTTAAAGCAATTGATAAAAATAACAACTATACATTAATTCCACATAGCATAGGAGATAGTAATAAAAACAAAAAGGAAATCGTAATTCATAAGAATAGGCTTAAACCAATTTAAAAAACATTTAAAAATAAGCATAGCACTTTATCCATAATAAATTCGTAATACAAAAAAAAAGAGGCATTTTTTTACACAGGCATTCAAATTTACTCAATCCGATATACGGCACAAGCCGTATACAAACAAACACAAAACAATGGTAACAAGACACTAAACAATTAAAATTTTGTCAATCCAAACAAAACGTCAAACGGTTCATTAACTCAGAAAAATAGACATATATAGTTGATTACAAATATATATATCTATTTTTTTTAAGGGGGAAGGTGTAGTATTACATAAACACACCGCCCTTTTTCGTCTAATTGTCATGTGCACAAAAATGCTTAAACAAATAAGAGTGTAAACAACAACACTTTACCCAAATTAGTTACAATGAACTCAACGGGAGTTTATGCAAAGACAGCACATGCCGCATATAGCGAGAGTCTTGTTACACTTGTGCGGATGGTCAAAGACACCGCCAAAGACAGTCGCATTGCCTAACTGAGTCACAACGCCAGTTCGCCAGTTGGCCAATACGACTGTCATACCGACACATTTATTGTATACTGTAAATAGTTTGTAAGCATTAGTGTAAGAAATTGTATAAAAGAAAGTTAAGTCAATAAAGAATTACATTCACTGATCGAACTTCCAACGTTTTAATTGATCGTGGCTATAGTGGTATACTTTTATTTTACTTACGAACCACGATATTTCAAGTTATTTTGTGCAAAAGTTGATGCTTTTTGACACAAATGAAGTGCGGAACTTTCTCCGTTTCGCTGCTACGTACTTTGCCTCTGCCTTGCTTCGTTGCGCACTTATGCGGTGTGTATGTATATGCGTGCACTAGCTTTTGTGCAGCGAAAATGTGCGATCGAATCGATGTGAACTATTGCAATTAATTGTGTGAAACTTTTATCACGACCGTAAATCGCGGTTGAACGCCCAATTTGTGGGTTCGTTCTTCCAAATAAACCTTCTAGATGCGAAATAAATCCAAAAAACCAATGCGCAATGAGATCAGTGTAGGCGCTTTAGTTGCACCGTTTTCTATTTCGAAACATATTTTCAGGAGTTAAACCCTTTCTACTCATCCAAGAAGGCTATTGAATTGCAGGAATATTCGTCAATGAAAACAGAATAACAACAATTTTTACTGCACTTAAACATATTAAAATGAAATTAAAATTGCAAGTATCTCATTTTTTTTATAAAAACGAGTAGCGCGACCTCTAAACCACCTTAAAAAAAAATAGCAGCCTCTTTTTTTGTCATAAGGAACAATAATTGGGGGTAGCGTTTTAGAATTTCCAAAAAGTCCATATTTGTGAACCACTCTAATGCATATGTTTATGAAATGTGCATATAAATTTCTAACATGGAATAAAATAAATGAATTCAGTTTCGATAGACAACTTGGACAATTCGCCTTTTATTTAAGTTGTTCTTAGTTCACATTTTTTCGAATGCAATTATAGGTTGGTTGCTATTAGAGATATACGCCGCCGACAAACGCCGCCGCCGCCGCCGACAAAAGTCATTTTCGACGCGCCGCCGCCGAATAGCCTTTTTAGCGGCGCGGCGGCGGCGGCGGCGCGCGCCGGCGCGATTAACATTTTTTTTGTGATAATTTTCTAAAGTTACAATTTTTTTTTTTAATTTACAACGCACTAATGGCCGTGCCCTAAATGTGTTAAAAGTGCAGGTATTTGTTTCCTTTAGGGGTCAACTGTTAATAAATTAGCTAAAATTGTGCGGGAGGGCTTAAAAGACGGGATTTGGCCTCAGGATCACGAATCCGGAAGCGCTTTTTTTATTATTTTGAGTTACATATTTGCGATCAAAGTTGTAAGTTTTCATGTGATTGTAATTTATTTAGGCCGTCCCTAAAAAGCGCTTCCGGATTCGTGATCCTGAGGCCAAACCCCGTCCTTAGAGTCCTCCCCCATAATTTTAGCTAATTTATTAGCAGTTGACCCCTGAAAGAAACAAATACCAAAGTGCAAAAGATGATGGATCTAGCAGCTGTATTTCACACAGCAAGAACGTCTCAACAGGGAATTTAACACGTCATTTAAAAAACGTCACTTTGATGCAGAAAATACTTCTTCATCTACACTGACAAATTTTTTTCAAAAATGTCCAAAAAAAAATTCAACTGATTCTAAATGGATGTTGGGAAGGGACTTAGCCTTATGGATGGCACGTGATTTATTACCCTTCCATACAATTGCACACCATGGAATAAAAGACTTTTTAAAAAAATACCATGTGGTAGTAAACGATAATGATATACCACATTATAAAACAAATGCAACAACAGCATTAGATGATGTTTATGAAAGCGTTTTAAAAGTCGTTAAAGGAAAAATATCTGGGATGGAACATTTTGCTTTAACTTTCGATCTATGGACGGATAACTACTGTAGGCGTAATTATATAACTTTTACTTTTCATTACCTTTCAACAAACTTCGCTATGTCGAGTCTCACACTAGAAACAAAATATGTCTCAAAGTCCCATACAGGAAACAACATATTGCAGGAGATTGAGGAAGTAACTGAATACTTTAACGTAAAGCTTGGTTCGAATTTCGTTGTCACTGACCAAGGCAGTAATATGAAGGAAGCCATCGATTTGGGCAGCCTTAACAACTACTTCTGTATTGGGCATGGGCTTCACAATTTGCTTACGGTAGATGGGTATGATTCCGTTCCGGAAATAGTGTAAACGATTCTGAAGAAACTTCACCTTCTTCTAAAATATTGAAACTTGCCAAGCGGTATTCTTCGAGTTTGAAAAACTCTAATTTAGAAGCAGAATGTCATTTGCTGCTAAGTCTGTCCTCAAATCAGAATGTTTTAGAGTTTTGGAGGGAAAAGGCGGCTGCAATGCCCTTGCTATCCAAGCTAGCAAAAAAAGTTGTATGCATCCTGCAACAAGTACGCCGAGTGAGCGAGTTTTTTCTATAGATGGTCTGGCAGTCACAGCTAAGCCCTCACAACATTAACAAAACAATTTTTACCCATGACAACTACGAGTCTTGTGTAGAATATTTAAAATGATTATTTTTCGCTATGAAAAGAGACACATACAACTTTATAAACATAAGATATACACAACAACAACTGTTCAAAGAAGTGAAATGGTACAAATTTTTTTTTTAAACTAAATAAGTAAATTTCTATCAATGTAAGCATTACAATAGCTTTACTTTTATGTTAACAATGTATACAAAGACTGAATTGATATAATATTACACTATAAACATATATTTTAAATCACACATGCATATTGTAGTGATCATAACAAAGCCTTCGGTTAATGTACATAATTTTAGTCCTAGACTCAATATGTAACATAGTTATTTCAGTGTAAGAATTTGATTAAAAGACTGCTATGCGTTATGTTTTTAGTATTCTTCTATATTATATTATAAAATGTGAAACATTTAAAGTTACGTTCATTTACATTACATAAAAAATGTACCCAAAATTTTTTGTCAGTTCAATAAAAATCCCTACAATTGAAATTATGGAGTTTTTAAATTCAACATGCAATTTTTTTATACCACCACGCCGGCGCACGCCGGCGGCGCGCCGCGCCGGCATAGCCGCCGCCGCCGCTATAAAATGGGCCTTACGCCGCCGCCGCCGACAAATTTGACGGCGTATACCTCTAGTTGCTATCCTCAAAACATTTGGAGGCCCTGGGGAGATTTATTCTCGTCACACCTACATATTAAATTAATATCATCGAGATATTAAGAAATCGCTAAGGAAAACTTGTCATAGTTAATCAAAGCAAGGTCGCTCACAATTGAAGGTGCAAAGCAACATTTAAACTCGACATTCGCCTTTCGTTTGACCTTCAATTAGAGAGCAGCAATTTCGTCATCATCAACTGCACAAGTATAAAACGACTAATCTTCAATCCTAATTGTTTACGCGGCATAAGCTATGATTATTTCGTTCATTTCATATCTTCTGCATTACATACCAATGTAATTCGCAGATAGTTTATTGAATTTTCGGAATACATAGTTTATAGCCACTTCAACAAATCGTGGTTTTAGCACTGTGGTAGCCTCCTATGCATACTTTTGGAAGGGACCAGTCCCTAATAAATAAAATGTGGGTAAAGTGTCCGCCGGAGTGTGAGTTGGGTACGCCAACCACTGTGCCACAGCTCATACTCCTTCGCCAATAAATAAATACATATAATAATCAACTACTCTCCGCCCACCATTTAACTTCAGCTTAGACATGGTCCTTCGAGCCGGATCAAACCAGCACCTATGGCTCTTTTACTAGACGACTAAGCCGTCTAGGGCGGGGAGTATGTTTACGCGGCATGATTATTTCGTTCATTTCATATCTTCTGCATTACATACCAATGTAATTCGTAGATAGTTTATTGAATTTTCGGAATAAATATTTTACTAGAGTCATACTTGATTCTGCATCACAAATCCATTGCATAACAGCCAACATGGCTAAGCAGCTCCAAATCACAAAATCCAAGGTTCGTACTAACATTTCGGGAATCGGCCAAATAAGGGTATAACTACGTTATTAAAATCAGTCGATGGTACGTATACAACAAGCGTTTCGGCAGTCGTAGTGCCAACAATAACCACCTATCAACCGGAAGCAAATTTCTCCAACGTAGATTGGAAAATTCCGGACAATACCCTTGTTTCCAGAAAGTAGATCTTTTGATTGGAGCTAGCCTGTTTTTTGAGCTGCTAAGCGTTGGGCAAATTCGAATAAACCCAAGTCTAGCAATACTACAAAAACAAGGCTAGTTTGGGTCGTATCAGGAAATTTCGATGGTGGCTCTTCAAAATTATGAGGAATCAACTTCGAATGCCATGGACTGTACACTGAACGACTTGGTCAAACGCTTTTGGAAGGTGGAAGGTCACACAACAGAAAATGTAAAATTCACCAAAGAGGATTTAGATTGCGAAGAACACCTTATCAACAACTATCGTCGGTTGAGCTCAGGTGAATACGTACTTTGCCTTCCATTTAAATCAAGTACGACACAATTGGGTGATTCGTACTCACAAGCAGTTTGTCGTTTCAAAAATCTCGAGAAAAGGTTTGCTCGATCTGAAGCAATAATATTCAGCGTTCGTAGCTGAATATGCACAACTTCAGCATATGTCGCGGGTAGAAGCTATTCCTCCTAGAGTCAGCACAAATTTCTTGCCTCACCATTGCGTATTAAAGACTGACAGCACTACCACCAAGTTGCGTGTAGGCTTTGATGCATCCGCCCCCACCAGTTCTGGACTTTCACTTAATGATCTCTTGATGTCAGGTCCTACGATACAGACCGAATTGGTTGATACGCTGCTACGATTTCGCTCACATAAAATAGCCTTAACGGCTGACATATGCAAGATGTATCGCTGCGTTTTTTACAGTGCATGTTATGGCGAGAAAGCCCAGATCAAGAGCTCCAAATTTATAAGTTGGATACCGTCACTTATGGCACCAAGCCTGCTGCATTTTTAGCTATTCGGGCAATGCAGCAACTGGCAGTGGATGAGGCAAGTAACTATCCCGTTGGTTCAAAAATAATCAAACGCGATTTCTACGTGGACGACCTTGTATCAGGCGGGGAGCCTATTGATGAAGTGGCAAAAATAATGACACAGACTGAACAGCTGTTAAAGAAAGGGAATTTTATCTTGAGGAAGTGGTGTTCAAACAGCACAACCGCTTTGCGAACCATTGAATCAGCACATCGAGAACAGTTTTTGAAGTTTAGAGATGGTAGTGATATCACTAAGGCGTTAGGATTAGCTTGGGATCCCAACTGCGACAATTTTCTCTTTCTCTGGGCTCCGCTATCTGAACCGCTGCGTGCCACTAAACGCAACGTGTTGTCGATTACTGCACGATTTTACGACCCACTTGGCCTTATTGGCCCCGTTGTGCTAAAGGCTAAGGTATTTTTACAGAGTTTGTGGAGGGAAAATCTAGCATGGGATGAAAGCCTTCCACAGACATTACACACCGCTTGGATCCAGCTTTGCGAAAATTTAAAATTTGTTGAAAAAATCCGCTATCCTCGTTTTGTCGGCATCGATGCAGAAATCATCCAAATACATGGCTTTTGCGACGCTAGTATGGCAGCGTATGGAGCCTGCGTTTACATTCGAGCGAAAACTGGCTGCAAGACTCAAACGACGCTGCTGTGCTCAAAGTCGCGAGTAGCACCATTAAAGACTCTTTCGATTCCCAAATTATAGCTGACTGCTGCATTACTGTTGGCCGAATTACTACATTCTATTCAACGCTTGGGTACATTCGTGGGTGAGTTCTACTGTGGGTCAGACTCCACAATTACGCTTTCTTGGCTGAGTGATGTAGCCGCCAACCACAACGTATTTGTCGCAAACCGAATCAGCAGCATTCAAGAGCTAACGCAAGGCATTCGTGGAGGCACGTCCCCGCCGAACACAATCCCGCAGACATTTTGTCAAAGGGAGCTTCTCCCAAGGAGCTAGATGCATCAAAACTATGGAAAGAAGGTCCCGCATTTCTGAAGGATAATGAGTCCAGCTGGCCCCAAAAAATATAGACGGACAGCGTAAACTTGGAAAGAAAGAAAACAATTTTAGTTACTTCAAACAAAGTCATCGGCTACTTTATCAATTGCAAATACATCAATAATTTTCGCGCAATGCAAAGAATTTATGCATACATCAATCGTTTTATCAAAATAAAATCAAACAATAGCTGGAGTTCGTCTCAGCTCAGCCTAGAAGAAGTTGAAGCAGGAACTCTCTTGTTAATACGGATGGTGCAAAGACAACGCCACCAACTTCGTTGGAGCGAAGAATGAACTGAAGGAGATTCGTACACTGCTACTTAGTCAAAAACACATAGACGAAGTTCATAAATATTGTCTTGACGACGCTATTGATTAGCGTTTTATACCGTCCCGCTCTCCGCATTTCGGTGTCCTCTGGGAGGCCGCGGTCAAGGCCGCAAAATATTATCTTCGCAGAGCAATTGGCTCTACCGTTATAGGGTTCGAAGAGTTTCGGACTGTCATTTGTCAAATTACTGCTTACTGGTGGTGCCCTCACAGCATTGGCAGAGCCCTTATTTATCGAATATTCAACACGGTCGTCTGAATCAATGGCAGCAGATTTGTCGCATACAACAATCATTTTGGAAGTCTTGCAGTACTGTATACCTAACACTTTTGCAAGAGCGCGCCAAGTGGCGCACGCAGACTGCAAACATCAAACATAACGCATTAATCTAATATCTTTAAACGAGTTAATCTTGTATATTTGTATATTTGTATGTTCGGACTATCTCGAGAACCGCTTGACCGATTGGGATGAAATTTGGCATAAAGATAGTATGATGGATTCTAAGACTACCCACTTTAGGGTTGCCACTTGGGGCGGTTTACAGGGTTGCCACCTATCCCATTTTTTTTTAATTATGGAGCAAGATATGCCAATATGGGTATCATATGAAAGGTATTTTCGGCGAGATACCAACTAAAATATTTTCAAGTAGAGTTGCCACCTAGGGTTGCCACCTTACCACAATATATTTGTATATCCGGTACTATCTCGAGAATCGCTTGACCGAATTGGCTGAAATTTGGCATGGTGATAGTATGATCAATTTTAAGACTACCCACTTTAGGGTTGCCACTTGGGGCGGTTTACAGGGTTGCCACCTATCCCTTTTTTTAATTATGGTGCAAGATATGCCAATATGGGTATCACATGAAAGGTATTTTCGGCGAGATACCAACTAAAATATTTTCAAGTAGGGTTGCCACCTAGGGTTGCCACCTTACCACAATATATTTGTATATCCGTTACTATCTCGAGAATCGCTTGACCGAATTGGCTGAAATTTGGAATGGTGATAGTATGATCGATTTTAATACTATGCACTTTAGGGTTGCCACTTGAGGCGGTTTACAGGGTTGCCACCTATCCTATTTTTTTTAATTATGGAGCAAGATATGCCAATATGGGTATCAAATCTCACATCGCTCCCAGGACTGCGGAAGTATGTATATACGACTATCAAGTTTGGTTCCTAACGATTTCTACCCACAACTTTAAAGCACGGCCTCTACAACTTTCCTGCTTGCTGCACATAATACTATAAATAAATGAATTTACGCTTTGCTTAATTTCTATTAATTATATTTTTATTATATTCCATATACTCTTATTGTACATATATATGTTTTTGTTTTGTAACAATACTTGAGATATTAACAGTCGACCGCTTTGTGTTGTGTCGACTTTAAATAAATAAATAAATAAATAAATAAATAAATATGAAAGATACTTTCGGCGAGATACCAACCTAAGTATTTTCAAGTAGGGTTGCGACCTAGCGTTGCCACCTTACCGCAGTACTATCTCGAGAACCGGTTGACCGATTTGGATGAAATTTGGTATGGTGACAGTATGAAGGATTCCAAGGCTATCTACTTTAGGGTTGACATTTCGAGTAGTTTACAGGGTTGCCACCTATCCCATTTTTTTTAATTATGGAGCAAGATATGACAATATGGGTATCATATCATAGGTATTTTCGGCGACATATCAACTAAAATACTTCCAAGTTGGTTTGTCACCTAGGGTTGCCCGCACTATATTTCTATATCCGGTACTATCTCGAGAACCGCTTGACCGATTTGGATGAAATTTGGCACAGTGATAGCATGCCTGATTCTAAGACTATCCACTTAGGTGTTGCCACTTGGAGGGCTTTTAAGGGTGGCAACCTATCTAATTTTTTTTTTTTTAATATTGAGTAAAATATGCGAATATCGGTATCAAATTAGAGGTATTTCCGGCGACATATCAACTAAAATATTTCTAAGTACAGTTGCCATCTAGGGTTGTCACCTTATCGCAGTATATTTGTATATCCGGTAGCATCTCGAGAACCGCTTGACGGATTTTGATGAAATTTCGCATAGGGATAGTATGCGATTTCTAAGGCTATCCAGTTGGATGTTGTCATTTGGAACGGCTTACAGGGTTGCCATCTCTCTCAATTTTTTTAATTATGAAGCAAGATATGCCAATATGGATATCAAATGAATATGGATATTTTGGGATCAATTTCTGATAATTTTGGGATAATTCTGGGGTCATTTTCGGATAATTTTGGGATCAAAAGATCCTTTTTGAGCGTAATTTTAAGGTAATTTTCGAATTATTTTGTTATCTTTTAGATTTTGAGATCGTTTAGGGTCATTTTGGGATTTGTAAAAACTGTAGTAACTCAAAGTTAGAAGTTTTCGTTGTAGTCTTGCTATGTTGCGATCAGCTGTTTTTCACTTGCAGTTTTTACTGAGCGATTTACTTCCAACAGAAATTTTAAGCTTTAAAACTTGAAACTTGAGCTTTCTAACTAAAAATGTTTTGCATCACCGAACGCTTTTCAGTAAACTTTTACAAAATTTTCGAAAATGTTATCGACACCGAACAAAAGTACTATTTGCTTAACTACTAAACAACAGATGTCGCTGTGGTATTTAGTTTGACATTTAGTTCAGCTATTGACCACACATTTCACCAAGGCAAGTTAGTTTGACATCTAATTACTTATGTCATTTAAACGCCAAAAAATTACTGTTATTTGTGAAAGTTTGAAAGTGGTGAAACTAACCAGAAAAGTTATTTATTTATTGAATAAAACCTATATAAAATTGAAATATAAAACAGAAAAGTAAGTACCTAAAGTGATACAATATGTTTGCTAATGAATCGACGAGTGAAAACACGATGACGTGACCGAAGGCCTATGTAATGGTGTACGACTCATTGTGACAAGCCTTTGCAACAACATAATAAAAGCGAAAATTGTTACCGGCGAACAATCGGGAAAAGAAGTACATATACCAAGAATCACTCTCGATTCCTCAAAAGAGCAGCTCGGTTGTACCATGCAACGTCATCAATTCCCTGTGAGACCAGCATTTGCCATGGCTGTACATAAAGCTCAAGGCCAAACATTTGAATTCGTTGGAGTGGACCTCAGCTCACCAGTTTTTATGCATGGTATGCTATATGTGGCTTTTTCGAGGGTTAAGCGACCAACTACTTTGAAAGTACTGCTACCACAAGAAAATCAGCGGCGTGCCCGAAACATGGTGTGGAAAGAAGTATTGAATTAAATCTTAAATTTGAATTGCTAAATATTGAATATCTATATGTATTTAAATAAATTAAAAAAAAAAAAATGTGGTGAATACATCGAGCCTTAACCGTCAAACAGGCTTAATTCAATTGATTCTGACTTTTGTTCTTTTTGCGGTTAGTGTTCGATATGTTTTGAAATGTGTTTGGGAAAAATATAATGTTGGTAAGTAAGAAAAATACCGAGCAAAGCTCGGTCACCCAGGTACTACTACTTAAATATGAGAATCTTCCTTCCACCCATGAAGTGGAAAATGGGAAGAGTCAGTCAAGGAAAAGAACAATGTTGTTCGTGTAGCAATCATAAAGACTAGCACAGATGTAACCCGGCGAGCAACTACCAAATGATGCCTCCTTCCAATTGAAGAAGTTAACAGCACTTAAGGCTCTTAACGCGTGGAACATGTCTAAGAATAAAACACTATCAATGCTGATATGTTCACCCGAAGGTTAAACCGCTCGCAAAGTGTACTCATCACTACTCCTCATCGCACCATATTCGCCGCATACCAGTCAGTACATGGATGCTCTTTTATTTACTTTTGTTAGGTCTATAAGTACTCACGTAATTGAGTGAACCGATATGCGACAAAATTATGCACCTAACGGCAGCAATTATTGCTTGCAAATTGTGAGAAATCAATTATGTACTTATTGCACTAAACCCTTTTTTTCATACCTGTACTCACGAGTATACATATCTTGAGACATGCATATGTTTATGAAATGTGCATATCAATTTCTAACATGGAATAAAATAAATGAATTCAGTTTCGATAGACAACTTGGACAGTTCGCCTTTTATTTAAGTTGTTCTTATCTCGCATTTTTTCGAATGCAATTATAGGTTGGCAAAAACCCTTGCTATCCTCAAAACATAATGTATAATTTTTTTTAGACTCAGTTTCAGGCCACCCCTGATAATATAAAACTTTGGTTAATACCCTACCAAACGCTTTATAGCTTATATACAGTGGTGGCCACATCATTTGCAACCGATTATAACGACGAGTTTCAACCCTTAGGGCCGGTTGCATAAAAGCCGATAACGACTAATCGGAGTTTAATTGACGTATTTTGTATGGTTGGCTGTCAAGTTAGTCACCGAATAGTCGTTATCAGCTGTTATGCAAGTGGTCCTTAGTGTCTTTCATATTACATTTTGCCTAATTTTGTTTACAAAAACCACTCATGATGTAACTAATGCCATTCAAGAGGATTTTTCAAGCTTTATACAAAATTCATAAAAACTCTGGAACCTTAGGCCTAGATTTTGAACTTTTGACCTGGGCTCTCTGAGTATGCAATTTTGTAGCTCATTATATTTTACTCTAACAAAGTGCAAATCTCAAGGAGCTCCGAAAGCGCGTTGATTAAAAAAAAAAAAATTTTGTGTATTTTTTCTCCATATGAGCGTTTCTTTTTCAAGTGATCTAAAGTTTGGTCTACACGTAGGGACTATAATGCTACAAATTTCAACTTGAGCTTATTTGAAAGCTAATGAATCAGGCTTTGCGTTTCTTAGTAATTTTTTTGCATCTGGCAATATTTTTAATTTTATTATAAAAATTGCATTTTTAACATTGCAACTGCACAGTGTTACCCACAACATTTTTAGTTCTAAATAATAGCATTCGATTGCTTATTAAATTCTCTACTAAATCAATATATTTCAAAAATGGGATGTATACACGGACTTTTACCAAAATACATATCGCCGGTTCCAAAGTATACAGAAGTATTTCAAAATTTAAATTGTTTTTGAAACGGCATTCAAAATTTCATTTTTACAATGGAGTTCTATGAAAAAATAAAAGTTTGAAATGCGGTTTTCCCAAAAAATTTTAAAAGTAAATACATCTGTATACTTTGGAACCGGCGACATAACTCTATATTTTTGTATGAAAAAAAAACTTATCAAATTTTTTAACAAGCTTTTTTTGTATTATAACATTGAGAGGTATTGCTATCCAAGTGAGAGTTATTAGAAAGGAGCGAGATCGAACGGCCTTGAAATCAAAACTGATGGTTGTTTCAAGCGGAAATTCTGCGACTTCATTCTCCCTACTTGGTTAATGTGGTATGTTAAATAAAATATCACTATCCTTCTTTTGGTAAACATATATATTGCATAGTAGACTAGGATGACTTGACAAAACAACAAACAGGAAGAAAATAGATTGACGCAGTGACATCCTTGTATATTAGTGAAACTTACGAATAGTAATAAAATTGGATAATTCCTAAAACATCAGAGAGAGAGGAGAGGCGATAGATGCTTTAATCCAATTCCTCTTTCGGAATTTGACACTGAGGTCAAACCGTCTCTTTTGTAGCATTGCTCGTCAATCTTCCATGAAAGCTTTTCAGGGTACCCTTTGGTAAAAGAAAATATGTTCCCACAAAAAGAAACGGTTTCGGGTTCGTTCTTTTTCAGATGAAAATAACGCTTCCGATTTCGGTTTGGGTTTTGAAAAATGAATCGGTTTTAATCGGTTTCGGTTTCAGTCCCTGGTAAAAACCAAACACAGTTACTTATTACGATATCCAATTTAAATTGGTCTGGTGGCGGACGAGATTTATAATTATTCCTTGTATTCAATGTTGGTTGTAATTTTTCCTTCTTAAAATTGTACAAGTGGTGTAATGGTGTTTCACACATACATACATTTACTTACGTGTGTATAATCGCGAACCGAAATAAAACTACTACGTTTGAAGGGAAAAAGGTCGCAGCCAAAAAAAACCCTGTTTTTTGAGTAACTAACGCACACTGCTCTAGCACACTATGCATAGTTATCTTAACCGATTTTATTTACATCTTTTTTTTTTTATCAAATTAGTCTATTAACACACTTTCCCTCGCACACTTCTCCTTCCTTTTGGTACCGCGTCTTGCTCACTACTGACTCACTCGCTCCACTCTCTCATTCCTCTTTTTTCTATGTTAACTCACTCAATCGAGGCAAGGCATGACAAGCTGCACTCAATAACGTATTTTCGAACGGTAAATTTATTCGAACAGGCGCATTGCCCTGCGCGACCATTAAGACGCGTAATGGCAAAAGCCCCTGTACGAAACAGTGCCAGCGAAAACCTATGATTTTCTAACCAAACTAAGTACAAATGTAATGACATCATTCTCTAGCCCCGAAGCGAAGATCGCTGCTCCGCCAAGTCTTTTTCCACGGGTAATACGCAAATCTTTTGTACAGGTCGTATTAATTTGCTTGTTTGTGTCTGCACCACAGCAGATCGAACTAGCTCGTCATTACTATGGACTAGCTCGACTATTCGTCCCAATGCCCACTGGGCAGCCGGAAAATTTTCTGCCTTGATAATGACCATTTGCTCAACCTTAAGATTCTCTCGCTCCTTGCGCCATTTCTTTCGTTCTTGCAAGCTGTTCAAGTAGTCAACTTGCCATCGATTCCAAAAATGCTGTATCATAACTTGTCTTTGTGCCCAGATCTTCGTACCTACATTTCTTGGTTGCTCGTCAAGTACGAACGGAGGTGGCAGGATCAATGGTTCCCCAATGAGGAATGACCCGGCGCTTGCACATCATTAGGATCATCTGTTAATGGGTATAACGGTCTGGAATTCAGTATAGCCTCAATCTCTACCAAAAGCGTTGCTAGCTGGTCTTGTGCCAGCGTTCTCTGGCCCACAATTCTGGTTAAGTGGAATTTCATGGATTTCACAGCTGCCTCATAGATCCCACCTTGATGTGGTGCAGCTGGGATCATAAAGCGCCACTCAGTTCCTTTCATTGCTAAATGCTCCAATGTCTCTTGCCCCCTCCAGTGATCAACTGCTCTCTTCATCATTTTACTAGCCCCAGCAAATCTCGTTGCATTATCGCTAAAAAGCTTTGCACATCGCCCACGTCTTCCTATAAATCTTTCATAGCATGCAATAAACGATTGCGTCGTTAGATCTAGCACCAAGTCAATGTGTACAGCTCGAGTTTTCAAGCATACAAACACAACGACCCAACATTTTGTTCTATCAATATAATCGTCTCGCACCCTCACACGCACTCCAAATGGTCCTGCATAATCTATCCCACAATGCAGGAATGGCTTGCCCACATGCACTCTCTCAGTTGGTAAATCCGCCATCAATTGTTGTTCCAGCTTGTAGTTATATCGCACACATTCTACACATTTATGCAGAAATTTTCTGAGCTCATCCCTTAATCGTGGTATCCAATATTTCTGCCTGATGTAATTAGTCATTACTTGCACCGCCCCATGCTGAGTTTGTCTATGAGCATAGTCAGCTATCAAATGCGCTAATTTGGAACGATTAGCGACAATCGCCTGGTGCCTTGCCTCATACTCTAGCCCTGCTCCAGCCAGTCGCCCTCCAACTCTCAAAATACCATTCTTATCTAATATCGGATGTAATGATTCTATTTTGCTATGCTCCGGGAGTCTGCTCTCCACCTGCCAAGAAATGTCAAACTCCATATAAAAAAACGCTCAAGAATTGGTCAAGAAATGTTTTCACACGTCAAATTTTCTTGAGCCAATACTCAGCTCATAAGAAAAAATACTACAATTTTCGATGGTTGGCAACGCCGGTTTACCTCAAGAAATAAATATGCTCGTATATATTTCTTGAGGTAAACGTGCAGATTCACGGCAAAGATGAGTATATTCTTCGCTACACATGTTTTATACATTTTTATAATAGTAATCTGCCTTAAAATGGAAAATGCCGTAAACGTCAAAATTTCATGACCAGGCATAAGAAATATATGCTCGTTTTTTTCTTGAGGCATTTCTTGGCAGGTGGGTAGCCCGCTTTAGCAGTGTAATCTCCCTAAAGAAATGATTTTGCTGTGAATCTTTTAATAAGTATTCCATTGCCCACAATTTTTCATGCTCCGTTGGCAAGTCTGGTCTTGCGTTCATGCCCCTTAGTCTACGCCTCTTGCACTGCCTTTTGCTCCTATCACTCGTTGCTCGTCTTTCCATCAAATATACATCGCTTCACATACCATAATACATTCAAGATGCCCTCCAAGTTATTCTTGTATTGGGTAAGAGGTATCAGCTCACCCCTTCCCCCCATTTTTGGCACAAAAATCTCTAGCTCCGCCCGATAGGTATTTATGATATTTACTTTCAGTTCCGCTTGTGTATCTTTGCAATCTCTTATTTTAGCTTGTTGGAACTTATCTGCTGGCCACTGTGCCCTAGGAAGAGATAGCCACTCTGGGCCATTCAACCAAAGCCCACTGCCCACTACCTCACCAGGCCTTAAGCCTCTACTTAATAAGACGGCAGGATTATCTTCTGACCTTACATGTTTCCAGTTTTTCGCTGTGGTGTTATCCTGAATGGTTGAAACTCGATTAGCTACAAAGGTTTTCAAATCTCTTGGTATCTTTTCCAACCAATACAGTACAACCAGCGAATCTGTCCACAAGGTATAATTGATCTTGCCCCAGTTCATCGCCCTCTTAACTTCCAGCAGTAATCTGGACAAAAGCTCACATGCTGACAACTCCAACCTCGGTATCGTCACTTTCTTTACTGGTGCTACCCTAGTTTTGAATACTATTAATCTGCACCCAACCTTTCCGTTATCTTGCATGGTTCGAGCATAAATAACTGCCCCATAGGCTGATTCGGACGAATCAGCGAAACCGTGTAGCTCTACTTGCCCCAACGAATGTGTACCAAGCCATCTCGGCATCCTGAAATCTTCAAGCTTTCTCATCTCGCTCCAATAATCTTTGAATCTCGCTTCTAGCTCCGATGGTAATTTTTCATCCCACTCTAGCTTCAAGCGCCATAAGTCCTGTATCAGGATTTTTCCTATTACAATTACTGGAGAAATGTAGCCATTTGGATCAAATAGTTGAGCCACACAGCTCACCACAACCCGTTTTGTTATAACATTTGGAAGCTCCGGTGTTTTTACGACAAATGCATACTGGTCTGGTGATACCAGCCATACCAACCCTAGCACCCTTGTTTCGTCTTCGAATTTTAAAAGATCTTGCTCACTGGAATCTAGCGCCCTCATAAGCTCCTTACTATTCGACCTCCACTTGCGCAGGCTGAAACCAGCACCCTTTAAGATGCGATCCATCTGCTGTGCCAGCATGATCGCACCTTGCTCACTATTTGCCCCAGTCACGCAATCATCCATGTACATGTCATTTATGATCGCCTCTGCCGCCTCTGGATGGTCGTCTTGCGCGTCTCTAGCACACTGTATAACTGATCTCACAGCATTGTATGCTGATGATGTCATACCATATGTCACTACTGTTAGCCAATATTCCCTCAATGGTTCTTCTCTGCTCTCGCGCCAGAAAATTCTCTGCAGGTCCCATTGATCTCTCGCAATCCCAATCTGGCGAAACATCATCTTGATATCTGCGCTAAATGCGATTTTATGCCTTCTGAATCGCATTACTATCTCGCTCAAATCTCTCTGCAACTTGCCCCCTAGTAATTGCACCTCATTTAAAGAAATCCCTTTGTTAGTACGGCAGCTCGCGTCAAAAACAACGCGAAACTTTTTCACCACACAGTGATTCGGGATATAAAATGTCAACTCACTCTGCCCCGAATGTTTATCCGCTATCTTCATATGCCCCAGTTCTTCATACTCTCTCATAAATTCTATATATTTCGCCCTCAGCTCTGGCTCCCGTTCCCAGCGTTTCTCTAAATATAGAAACCTTCGCAACGCAATTTCTTTCGAACTCCCTATATACTTGGCTTCTTTCAGGGGTATAGTGACTACGAATCTACCATCGCTATCTCTGAAATAAGTATCTAAGAAGATTTTCTCTACCAACTCCTCTTCTTTTGTTCTCCCCGAGCACTCTTTCACTTGCTCCATTTCCCAGAACCTCGTGAGTAGCTTGTCTAGCTCTCTATCATCGTTGCAACTTACTGTCGACACTAGCTCACCTGTCTGCTCATCTAAACCTTGCGCATATTCGCCAAAAACTACTACGCCCAATGCTGTCTCCATCAAGGCTATTCCATTCAAGCCATCTCGCACCACTTTAATGACAATTCTTGCCACTAAGTTAGCCCCAAGTAACATATGCACACTTTCCGGTTCCCAGTATTTCGGGTCAGCTAACTCACCATTTAGACCACTATGTATAGGACCTACCATCGTACCTGGTGACGGAAGCACCGGAGACTACTGGCTCTCTTTGGAAAGAACCCAAAACTCATCTTTGATCTGCACACTCGATGAATACCAAGAACTTAGCACCAGCGTAGCCTTCTTGCTCACTTGCAGTCGATTACCCTCAATGCCGACCATCTTTCTTCCGATCGGTTCTGTAATTATACCATACCTCCGCTGTAAAGTAAAAGTTATCATATTAATCTGTGCCACAGTATCTATCAGTACTCTAACAGGCCCCAATTCATATCCATTAATAACAATTTTAACCATTGCCGTTGGCAACAATGCTCTCGCTTCCCCTTGCCCCTTATTAAAATTCACTGAATACTTTTCATAAGTAGCATTATTTTTATTATTTCGTATTATATTTTCATTCCTTTTTAATTTTGGCTTCGGCTCTTGCACCTCTGACGTATCTAATCTGCTGTCATCTCGCTCCATCTCACCCTCTTCCGGAACCTTACCAAATCTCTTTGCCCCCTTTAGTTGTCAATCCAACTTCCTCTTCGGCTTGGAAGGATTGCGCTGCCCTTGCACCTGCACTGCATTTACTTGCTTTTTCGGCTCTCGATTTGGACAGAGCACACTGTTATGTTTGGGCCTACCAGGACACTTCCAGCATTCAGCTTGATAGCAGCTTTCAGCCCCATGGCCCATCTTGAACTAATTTGGACAAAGGTTCCTTCGTGTTATGAATTCTTTTCTTGCCCTCAAACTAAGCGTCATAAATTCTGGGCAATGGTAAAGCATGTGGTTTTCGCCACATGCGTCGCAGACCATTGGCCTAGCCCTAGCACCTGAGGACGATGCCTCTGCTCTAGCCCTAGCACCTGAGGATGATGCGTCCGCTCTAGCCCCTTTCTTGATGGCCCCACTCGATTGTCTCCTGTCTGCTTCTGGGGTGACAACTGCGGACTGAATGCGCCTACGGTTGTCCGCTGTGTTAGCTAGCGCCAACGCTTGCTTATCCAAAAAGGACAGCATGTCATCCACCTTCGGCGTGTCGCTTTTCCGCTCTAGCTCCCACTGCCTTGCAGTTTCCGTATCCAGCCGGTCATGTAGCATGTGAACCAGGAAAAAATCCCAGTGTTCGACCGGAAGCCCTTGCGCCTTTAGTTGCCGACGCACCTCGTGCGTTACGTTTGACATACGTCGTAAGTCATTCTCTCGCACCTGCCCTTTCAACTCCGGCAGCCGAATAAATTCCTTAGGTGCTCTCGCCCAATCAGATAATTCTGGTCATACATTTGATTTAACCTCTCCCATGCCTGACCGTAGTTAGTGGCAGAGAACTGCCATTGTCCAAACGTTTGCCTTGCGCGGCCAACCAATGAATTTGTCAAGTATAGAAACTTCAACGAAGGATCTATCTTGTCATTATCATGCACGGCTGCACGGAACCGGTCACGAAACCCGGTCCACTTTGTTAGTGTACCATCAAACTCGCCCCATGTATTCTTCAGGTCATTTTGTTGCACCTGAACATTAATTGGCTGGGCTACGCTCTCTGGCCCCCCAAGCTGCTTTTCCTTTTCTATCTTAGCCTGCATCATCGCACACGCCTCAAAGTAGACTGCCTCAACAGCGGCTAAATTTTCCTCACAAAAGCGCTCTAGCTCCTCCTCGCCCACATCCTCAATCACTGCTGCGTATTCTTCATTGTACGACTGCCAAACTATCCTTAGGCCGGTCAGTCGCACCTTTGTCTCGCTCCCTAATGCTTGCTCAAACCTGGCGCCTTTGCAGAAATCGAGTGCACGTTGGATGCTGGCTGCATGAGATTTCAATTTCTTTAGAGATGCCATTTCTGCAATGAAATGAACAAAACAAAACCAACAAAAGCTTTATGTAAACGTTAGGTAGGTAGGTTCAAGTGGCTGCCGCAGAGGCACACTTAGGCCAGTTTTGAAGGCCCGTTGTGATACCACCAACACAAGGAAAGTCAGCCCCGGGACCCAGCCATATGGAAAATCCCTGAGTTGTTGGGATTTTCCACATAGCAGAATCCCGGGACTGACACTCCTAAACCGACACCGTTACTCCTCCTCGAACCACTTAGATGACTTTATGAAGCCCATCAAGTCCTTTATGTCCAGTTCCGCGATCTGGCTTAGACTATCTAGGAACGGAACTCCCAAAAAGCGCGTTCTCACGCCGCTTAAAGCCGGACAGTTGCAGATGAGGTGCTCCACCGTTTCCTCCTCCTCATCATCTTTGCAACTCCTGCAGCATCGTCGGTAGGGCACACTTAGCCTTTCTGCATGCCTACCAATGAGGCAGTGACCGGTTAATACCCCTATCAATATGCAGATTTCCCTCCTAGTTAGGGCATAAATGCGTCTAGACCTTTTAAGATCCCATTTTGGCCAGGTTTGTTTCGATATCCGACACCCTGGGGATTGCAGCCATCTTTCGTTGGCTTGACGGAGTGTGTGCTCCTTCAGCATTAGTTTGCAAGTGGCAAACGGCATACCTAAGCGCTCTTTATCCCGAAGAACCTGCTTGGTCGTGCCCTGCCTGGCAAGCTCGTCTGCCTTACAGTTTCCCTCAATGTCCCTATGTCCCGGGACCCATATGAGGTTTACGCGGTTCTGTTGGGCCATCTCCTGAAGAGATCGACGACAGCTGAGCGTCAGTTCAGAGTTGAACGTGTATGAGCCAAGGGATTTGATTGCCGCCTGGCTATCGCTGAAAATAGTGAGATCTCCTCCGATAACACGTTTGCTTAACCAGGCCGCGGCGTCCCGCATTGCCGAGACTTCCGCCTGGAAGACGCTACAATGATCAGGTAGTCTGAAGGAGAGTTCAAGGTCCAAATCCCTTGAATAAACCCCTCCTCCAACTCTGCCGTCCAACTTCGAGCCGTCGGTGTATATGGAAGTGCCACCATTTGTTTCGGGACACCGATCCGTCCTCTCCCAGTCTTCTCTGCTGGGAATGTTTATTTTGAAGCAGCTATCCCCGACTGTAGTGGTCGCACAACGATCTGTGCTTAGAGGGAGAAAGCTGTAAGATTCCAGAATACTGGAGTGTCCAATAGTACCCGCACCCCAACTGGAAGTTTCTCTTAGGCGCAGAGCTGATGCCGCCGCTGACCGAAACCCTTCCAGATCAAGTGGCAAAATGCCCAGAATGGCCTGGAGGGCTTCGTTGGGCGTTGTCCTTAGCGCACCGCTTATACAGATCATATTGGATCTATGGACTTTCCGCAACAGATTCAGGTATGTTGTCTTGCTCAGTGCCGGCCACCATACGACGACTCCATACAGCATGATTGGGCGAATGATGGCCGTGTAGATCCAACTGCATACTCTAGGGCTGAGCCCCCATTTTTTGCCAATGGCTCTTTTGCATGTGTAAAGAGCGATGCAAGCTTTCTTCTGGCGCTGAAGAACATTCTCCTTCCAATTCAGTTTCCTGTCCAGAACTATGCCCAGAAACTTGGCCTTATCCGACAAGCCCAGGCGCGTGCCATCTAGTTCTGGTAGGCTTAGTGGCGGTATTTTGTACCGGTTGGTGAAGAGGACAAGTTCCACTTTCCCCGGGTTGATACTAAGTCCGCAGCGAGAGGACCACGTCGAAACTTCTCGCAGTGCTACTTGCATCAGGTCACACAGAGTTTGTGGGAACTTGCCTCTGAATGCAATAGCTAAATCGTCTGCGTATGCCACTATCTTCCCGCCCCCCCAGCTTGTGTCACGTAGCAACGAGTTGACTGTGAGGTTCCATAAAAGCGGGGAAAGAACACCACCCTGGGGTGTTCCCCTTGTGACATAACGTGATAACTCAACCGTACCAAGTGAAGAAGATATTTTCCTTCCCCTTAAAAGTTGGTCAATTAAATCAGTTAGAGGTCTATCTACGCCCAGATTAGTTAGAGCGGAGTTTATAGCCTCCGGGCTTATATTGTTGAAAGCCCCCTCAATGTCTAGGAGGGCCACGAGACAGTAGTCCTTTTCACACAGCGATTTCTCAATGACAGACACTAGGCTGTGCAGAGCGGTTTCTGTTGATTTACCCTTGGTGTATGCATGCTGATAGCTAGAGATAAGGTTGCTATCAATAGTTGTTAAGAGGTAGTCGCTTAGTATCCTCTCAAAGGTTTTGAGTACAAAGGACGAGAGACTGATCGGTCTGTAATCTTTTGGCTCGTAGTGGGATGCCTTCCCAGCCTTAGGGATAAACACTACCGTGGCGCTTCTCCAGGAGCCCGGAATGTGGTTGAGAGCCAGGCAGGCTGTGAAGAGAAATACCAGCCATTTAGCTGATGTCTCCAACGTGTTTATAAGTTGCGCGGGGATAATCCCGTCCGGCCCGGCAGCCTTATACGGTTCAAAGCTCTTAACTGCCCACCTTACCCTTTCCTCAGTGATGGGTATATTTACTGCCAGGTTTGTTGCAGATGCTAGTGGTGCGTCATGCAGATTCCCCGGAAAATGTGTATTCAAGAGCAGCTCAAGGGTTTCCTCTTCCGTGCTGGTCCAGGATCCGTCAGGTTTTCGCAAATAGCTGATGGCTGTTTGACTTTTCGAGAGAACTCGTCTAAGTCTCGCTGTATCGTCGACCTTTTCGACGCCAGTGCAGAAATTTCTCCACGAGGTCCTCTTCGCCTGTCTCAGAGCTTTTTTTATAGGCCCTTAGTTTAGCTTTATATTCGTGCCAGTGAGGCTCAGAGCCGAGGGTCTTGGCCTTGTTAAATTGTTTCCGGCATGATTTGCGGAGCGAGTCCAAATCGTAGGACCACCAATGTGGCCTGTGTTTACCGCGTGGTTTTGGCACTGGACAAGCCTGTCCTAGAGCATTAGAGAGCGCCGATGTAAATGTAGTAACAAGATCCTCCAGCTCCTCTACTGATGAGGGGGCCTGTGAGGGCAGTACTGGCAGGTCTCTGTCTAATATTTCATTGTGTAACTGCCAATTAGTGTTACGTGGATTGCGCTTCATAATAGGTTGTTCTACAATAAAGTCTAGAACCATTTCTATGTAACGGTGGTCGGAGAATGAATGTTCTTCCAGAACCCGCCATTTTCTGACCCACTCATAAGCGCCTTCACTACAGATAGTGAGGTCTATGACCTCCCTGCGGGTCTTAGTGATAAAAGTAGGCTCATTACCCACGTTGCAAATTACCAGGTTAGTTGTTAAGAGGTAATCAAACAGAGACTCGCCCCTGGCATTGATATCGGAGCTCCCCCATTGGACATGGTGAGCATTAGCGTCCGCTCCAATAATAAGATTACCTGTGCAGAAATTTGACACCAGGTCTTTCACCTCCGTTTGTGGTGGGGGTTCTTCGGCGTCGTAGGGCATATAGACCGACGCCACCGTCAGGCGTGTGCTGTCGACCGTTAGACTGATAGCGGTAATATCACCATTGGTGTAGTTAGGTAGGAGAAAGGAGTTCAACTCAGACTTGACCAAAATACACGTTCTGACTTTGCTCTCCTCGCTGGCTCGAATGAGCTTGAAGCCCTTAGTCCCCAATCCGCAGATTCTCGAGCTATTGACCCAGGGTTCTTGGATGAGGACCACATCCACGTCGCCTTTAGAAAGACGACTACTTAAAGCAGCCGAAGCCACTTTAGATTTGTGCAAATTAATCTGAAGCACCACCAACATGAGAGCGCACAGACTTCCCTGCCGTCCCCATATCGTCGAGGTTTGCTCCATCCCGGAGGTTGCCTATCAACGACGAGTTGTTCCGATTAACTGCCCGATGTGGCGTTGCAGGAGTCCTGCTGCCTGTAGCGTTAGATGTTAGTCGCTCAGCGTTGGCTGCGAGGACTTCCTCGTCCTGTAGGCTGTCCTCCATCTCCGAGTTGTTCTCAGCACTATCGCCAAGGGACGTGGCGGATAACATGCTTTCCGCATCGGAATCCTCCGCTTCCTCTTCTGGTAATAAGTTTTCCGGTTCCCCCGGAGCAGCCGAGAAGGCAGCGCGCTGAGCATCACCACGATATACGTGGATAACGATCTGGCCTACGCTGTAGTGTACTAGGCCATTGCACCTTTTGAGGGGCTCGATTGACTCTTTATTCATGGTGAACACCACCTGTCTGTCGGGCCCTACCGCCTCCCCGACCAGATTGACACTCCAGTCATGCGTTGGGAGGGACGGATTCATTAGCCGTAGCATCCCGAGTATTCTCTCGGGTTCGTCAGGGATGGCCGGAATCCACGCCCTTGCCCTTGGACGAGCTGGAATGTCCTTCCAGTCGACGACCTCTATCTTTGCGCCCTGGTAGACTTCACCCAGTTTAGCAGCTGCTGCCTTGTACAGTGCTACGGTTTTTGCATCCTCGCATGTGAGTAATTTAATTTGACCCTGGTGCCAACCCGCATCCGTTACTCGTGCCGAACTACCCGGAAACTCCGGAGCAACGTTGAGAAGAATGTTGCCGAGTTCATTTCGCACGTAACGCCACCGGTCCTTGGGGATGGCCAGACGGTCATTGCCTCGGTCAAGGACGCCTATAAGGATCCTGTCCTTGGTTACCTATGTAAACGTTAGTAATTATTCAATATATGCACACAGCGCGCGCATCTTAGCCCACTCTTCTTTGCTCCAATAAATTCTATGACAAGCTCACTGCTAAACAATATAGAAATTTATTTACACATCTTGCCCCAGTAAGTATTCTAGCCCTCTTTCATTTGCTCCTTATAAAATTATATAAACAAGCTCACATCTAAGCAACATGCAAACTTTGTCTATATTTCTCGCACCCACATACATATGTATACCCTGCCCTCTTTACTTTGCTCCAATAAAATTTTTAGAAAGGCTCACTGCAAATCAATGCAAAATTTATTTATATATCTCGCACCAGTATATTCTTTTCTTTGCTCCACCAATAACAAGCTCACTGTTAATCAACATGAATGCTTTGTTTATATTTCTCGCACCAGCATATGTATACTATGCCGTTTTTACTTTGCCCCAATAAAATTCTGAAAATAAGCTTACTGCACATACCTTTTTTTTCATATTTCTCGCGCCCGTATACATATGTTTTTGGCTTGCATGTATATTCGATCTCTGGCCCACTTCAACCGTGCCCCTCAAAACTAGCACACAACAAACCATGCTATGCCAAAATAAGCACCAACACCTGCAGGGTTTTATTTATTAATCGCTAGCGATAAAAACAAGCCCACTCTTTGCACACATTAGCCCACTTCTCGCACACATTTTTTCATTGCACCATTCTTTTCCTCCTTTTTTTTTACCATGCACCAAACTACCCTTAAGCGTTCAGCAAAATCAGTCCGTCAGTACGTCGAAATAAATGACGCAAAGTAGACTGCGGGTGTTTGTATGAGTAACGCCAGATACGACGGATACGTCAAAAGTAGAATTTGCTCTAAAATTGACGCACGTCACGCAACTGACGCATTGGCGGACCGACTCTGTTTCCCGCTTTAATTTTCCATATCTAATTCTGACCAATTTCTTTTGTATACCGACTGGCACTCTACAACATATTTACTAGCACTCTTCCATATGTACATATTTAAATATATACACACGCATGCCCACTTGCCAGACGTATATGGGTATGTATTCATGCACTGCACAGAGATTTTCGCGATGCGTAATATCTACTTCCGCACTTATATATAAAAACCAAACCAGGCATGCCCGCACAAGCGCCATAAATATGCATATGTATGTGTATATTTAATTTTGCACGCACCGCATAATTATGTACATATGGAACAAACCACTATCTACCTTTTCATAAAACCAAACATATGACATGCCCGCACATGCGCCTTGTTACATACGTATATATTTATACTTTTCCCATTTCTCTCTTTTTTTTCCTGCACCACAAAACTATATACCTATGTACATACTTATAAAGCCCAACACTATTCCCTTGCGCACTGAAAAAAAAACAAAACCAACCAAGCCATGCCTGCACAAAAGCCCCGCAATACATATATATTAGAGGTATACGCCGTCAAATTTGTCGGCGGCGGCGGCGTAAGGCCCGGCGTGCGCCGGCGTGGTGGTGAATTTAAAAACTCCATAATTTCAATTGTTGGGATTTTTATTGAACTGACAAACAATTTTGGGTACATTTTTTATGTAATGTAAATGAACGTAACTTTAAATGTTTCACATTTTATAATATAATATAGAAGAATACTAAAAACATAACGCATAGCAGTCTTTTAATCAAATTCTTACACTGAAATAACTATGTTACATATTGAGTCTAGGACTAAAATTATGTACATTAACCGAAGGCTTTGTTATGATCACTACAATATGCATGTGTGATTTAAAATATATGTTTATAGTGTAATATTATATCAATTCAGTCTTTGCATACATTGTTAACATAAAAGTAAAGCTATTGTAATGCTTACATTGATAGAATTTTACTTATTTAGTTTAAAAAAAAATTTGTACCATGTTATGTTTATAAAGTTGTATGTGTCTCTTTTCATAGCGAAAAATAATCATTTTAAATATTCTACACAAGACTCGTAGTTGTCATGGATAAAAATTGTTTTGTTAATGTTGTGAGGGCTTAGCTGCGACCGCTTATTTGTGACTGTCAGACCAGCTATAGAAAAAACTCGCTCACTCGGCGTACTTGTTGCAGGTATGCATAAAACTTTTTTTGCTAGCTTGGATAGCTAGGGCATTGCAGCCGCCTTTTCCCTCCAAAACTCTAAAACATTCTGATTGGAGGACAGACTTAGCAGCAAATGACATTCTGCTTCTAAATTAGAGTTTTTCAAACTCGAAGAATACCGCTTGGCAAGTTTCAATATTTTAGAAGAAGGTGAAGTTTCTTCAGAATCGTTTACACTATTTCCGTTTTTTTGATGAATCACCAACAAGTCTTTTATACATCTCTATCAAAAACTGTACTTCTGTCTTACATTTGCTTTTGCAGTATTCTGTAACACAATCGAATGTGTTAAAACGCGGATCCAGCAGCGTTGCGCATACTAAAATATCAGTTATTGGAAATCTATAGTCAAGTTTACTCTTTATATTTTTTTTTTTATTTGTTGCAATAAATGATCGTGACAAAAGCTGAAATTATTCTGATTTAAATCAGTGTCATCGTTTTCAGATAATATTGATAATATCTCAGTTCGAATGATTAACGCAAGAGAAATCGATGGGTATGAGTCCCCAGAAAGAATATTGACAGCATCTTTGAATTTTTGCAAAAAGTCTCTTAATTTATACAATAGTAGTACTTCCGTTTCGAGTAAAATTAAGTCACTTTTATTACAGTTTAAAAGAAGTTTATTAATGGCAGCCCTTTGAGATCCAAGACTATCAAGTAATGATAAGACACTGTGCCATCTTGTAGATATCGAATTTTTAAGGGTGATGTTTCTCTTATCCACCAAACTGCCATGCAAGTCATTGGTATTATTTATGTTTCTATATACTTCCAAGGACACATCATCAAGGAGACCGAACCCTTCGTCGTAGTCGACCCATAAAGCGTCTTCTGAAGCCAGGAGTTCTTCCAAGTTATCAATTTTTGACAAAATCTCTTTTTGTATGGCATCGGCCTGTAACTTCAGAGTATGTGTTTTGAAACGTAAGGCTCGCGCGATTTTTTTACACTTTAAATTTAGACGATTTATTTCTGGAACGGAATCATACCCATCTACCGTAAGCAAATTGTGAAGCCCCTGCCCAATACAGAAGTGGTTGTTAAGGCTGCCCAAATCGATGGCTTTCTTCATATTACTGCCTTGGTCAGTGACAACGAAATTCGAACCAAGCTTTACGTTAAAGTATTCAGTTACTTCCTCAATCTCCTGCAATATGTTGTTTCCTGTATGGGACTTTGAGACATATTTTGTTTCTAGTGTGAGACTCGACATAGCGAAGTTTGTTGAAAGGTAATGAAAAGTAAAAGTTATATAATTACGCCTACAGTAGTTATCCGTCCATAGATCGAAAGTTAAAGCAAAATGTTCCATCCCAGATATTTTTCCTTTAACGACTTTTAAAACGCTTTCATAAACATCATCTAATGCTGTTGTTGCAATTGTTTTATAATGTGGTATATCATTATCGTTTACTACTACATGGTATTTTTTTTAAAAGTCTTTTTAGGGACGGCCTAAATAAATTACAATCACATGAAAACTTACAACTTTGATCGCAAATATGTAACTCAAAATAATAAAAAAAAGCGCCTCCGGATTCGTGATCCTGAGGCCCAATCCCGTCTTTTAAGCCCCGCACAATTTTAGCTAATTTATTAACAGTTGACCCCTAAAGGAAACAAATACCTGCACTTTTAACACATTTAGGGCACGGCCATTAGTGTGTTGTAAATTAAAAAAAAAATTTGTAACTTTAGAAAATTATCACAAAAAAAATGTTAAACGCGCCGGCGCGCGCCGCCGCCGCCGCCGCGCCGCTAAAAAGGCTATTCGGCGGCGGCGCGTCGAAAATGACTTTTGTCGGCGGCGGCGTTTGCCGGCGGCGTATATCTCTAATATATATATATGTTTCTTCTACACGCGCCACTATGTATAATGTACATTGTACATATATAGCCCCAAACACTATTCACTTGCGCACAACACAAATCTGAACAGGCTTGTACAGGCGCCCCGGCATGTACATATATAATTTCCCAATTTACCAATTCTTCTTGTATAACTGTGGACTGTATAACACGAAAATGTTCTTGGCTTTGCCTTCGCCATCTGGCTCGACATGGACCATAATGTTTCACACATACCTTTACTTACATGTGTATAATCGCGAACCGAAATAAAACTACTACGTTTGAAGGGAAAAAGGTCGCAGCCAAAAAAAACCCTTTTTTGAGTAACTAACGCACACTGCTCTAGCACACTATGCATAGTTATCTTAACCGATTTTATTTACATCTTTTTTTTTATCAAATTAGTCTATTAACACACTTTCCCTCGCACACTTCTCCTTCCTTTTGGTACCGCGTCTTGCTCACTACTGACTCACTAGCTCCACTCTCTCATTCCTCTTTTTTCTATGTTAACTCACTCAATCGAGGCAAGGCATGACAAGCTGCACTCAATAACGTATTTTCGAACGGTAAATTTTTTTCGGGCAGACGCATTGCCCTGCGCGACCATTAAGACGCGCAATGGCAAAAGCCCCTGTACGAAACAAATGGGGTGTGGTTGTATAGTTAGCCAAACAGCTGCAACTGTGCGACCCTGCTCAATCCCGACTCTTGCGTCCTCGTTCGTGCACTCTGGGCAACGTGAACTACTTATGCTAGCGTCAGAAAGAGAGGGAGCCCCGGTGGGGCCTCACCGAGGTCTTGTTTCGCAGCGTCTGTTCACCATGTGGTGCGGCTGCAAGCGGGTGTCTGTCTTGTAACAAGCGGCTCGCTATATAAATGTGAATATTTTTATTCAAAACCCCGGAGACGGGTTGTGCGCTAGGTTTGGGACCCGCCACGTAAAAAATTTCGTTTATGATCAAAATCGTGCTCGGCGACTTCAATGCCAAGGTGGGCAAGGAAGGAGTCTTTGGTCCTACAGTTGGAAAGATTAGTCTCCACGATATAACATCACCCAACGGCACTAGGTTGATTGACTTCGCCTCTGCTCGCAATATGGTTATCAGTAGTACTAGGTTCCAGCATAAACGAATACACCAAGCCACCTGGCTGTCCCCTGATCAAAGAACAAGAAACCAGATTGATAATGTCATGATCGACGGCAGACATAGCTCCACCGTTCTGGACGTATGTAGCCTGCGTGGTCCCAATATCGACTCGGACCATTATCTTGTCGCAGCCAAGATACGCACACGCCTCTGTGCACCGAAGAAAGTGCGCACAGTAACGGAAGGAAAGTATGACATAGAGAAGCTGCGCATCACACAGACAGCTGATAATTTCTCCACTCGACTCTCACACCTGCTATCAGAGGGCAATCCTCGACCTAACGATGTAACCGAGCAATGGAAGCATATCTCCCACTCATTGCGTACTGCCGCTGAGACCACTATAGGGTTCCAGCGAGCCCACAAGAACAACTGGTACGATGAGGAATGCAAAGCTGCCTCGAAAAAGAAGGACGCTGCCTACAAGGAGACGTTGCGAACGGGCGCAATCACCGCGGAATCACTCTTCTCAATATCGCATATAAGGTTCTTTCTAGCGTATTGTGTGAAAGACTGAAGCCCATCGTAGACAAACTGATTGGACATTATCAGTGTGGCTTTACACCTGGTAAGTCTACCATCGACCAGATTTTCACCATACGTCAAATGCTGGAGAAGACACATGATAAAAGAATCCACACACACCATCCCTTTGTCGATTTCAAAGCCGCTTTTGACAGCGCAAAAAGGAGTTGCCTGTATGCCGCCATGTCTGAATTTGACTTCCCTGCAAAGCTGATACGGCTTTGCCAAATGATGTTGAGCAATACCATCAGCTCCGTCAGAATCGGTAAGGATCTCTCTGAGCCATTTGAAACCAAACGAGGCTTCAGACCGGGCGACTCCCTTTCGTGCGATTTCTTCAACCTGATGCTGGAGAAGATAATTCGAGCAGCAGAGCTAAACCGCGACGGTACAATCTATTACAAGAGCGTACAATTGCTGGCGTATGCCGATGATATCGATATCATTGGTCTTAACAACCGCGCCGTAAGCGCTGCCTTCTCTGGACTGGATAAGAAAGCGAAAAAAGTGGGTCTTGCGGTCAATGAGGACAAGACGAAGTATTTGCTATCATCAACGGAAGAATCGGCGCACCTGCGCCTTGGCAGCCATGCCACTGTTGCTAGTTACAAATTTGAAACTGTGAGGGACTTCGTCTATTTGGGAACCAGTATTAACACCGAAAATAATATCAGTCTAGAAATCCAACGGAGAATCACTCTTGCGAACAAGTGCTACTTTGGACTGAGTAGGCAATTGAGAAGTAAAGTCCTCTCTCGAAGAACAAAGATCGCGCTCTATAAGTCTCTCATCATACCTGTCCTGATGTATGGCTCAGATTCATGGACAATGTCAAGAGAAGATGAGATGGCCCTTGGAGTATTTGAGAGAAAAGTTCTCCGGAAGATTTATGGTCCTTCCCGTGATGCCAACGGCGAGCTTTACGCAGACTTTACCATAGTCCAGCGAATTAAAGCCCCTAAGGCTCCGCTGGCTGGGTCATGTTGTGCGAATGGACAAAGCAGCTCCGGCACAGAAGGTTTTCCTGTCGTCACCTGAATTCGGCAGCAGAGCAAGGGGGATGCCTCGACTTAGATGGAAACAACAGGTGGAGGATGACTTGAACTCCCTTGGCGTCAGTTATCGCTAAAAAGGAATGACTGGCGTGCTTTGATAGGCAACGGCCAAGACCGTCTAGGCGATTAAGCGCCAATAAATGATGAATGAATGATGAAAATTGTACAAGCAAGCCATTAAACATATGAAAGGGAATAATATTGCATGGTTTGCACACAATTTAGAATTAGAAATGCATAATTATATCTATCCAATTCATAATATTAGCTCTCACTGTTCTAATACAAAAAAAAGCTTGTTAAAAAATTTGTGTTACATTTTTCTTTTTTTTTATACAAAAATATAGAGTTGGTCTTGTAAATACGTATTTTAGTAAAAGTACGTATGTAGACCCCATTTTTGAATTATATTAATTTTGTAGAGAATTTAATAAGAAATCGAATGCTGTTATTAAGAGCTAAAAATGTGGCGGGTTACACTATGCAGTTGCAATTATTATAATAAAAATAAAATTTGCAAAATTCAAAAAATTTACTAACGAACGCAAAGACCGATTAAAAAAAATACGTGTCAAACCAATTTATAGTCCCTACGTGTGAACCGAATTTGAACAAAATCCATGGCATAACGGTTGATTTTTTACAAAATTTAGATCATATAACGAAATCAAACAATTTTTTTTTTGTATGGGAAAAATGCTTTTAAAATCAACGGGCTTTCAGAGCTCTTTTAGATTTGCACTTTGATAAAGTAAAATTTCCATCGTGAAGGGTGGACACCTTGCCACGGTACGAGGGCTTAAGTCGATAGCCACAGGGCTACGCTGCCCTTGTGTCATAGCGCCGCCCGGTACTATATCACGAGATAAGCCTCTCTGGAGCGACGACGAAGATCTTCCCTCTCCCAATCCAGGGTGTTATGCGACCACGTGCCCATTGGACGTTTGCAGCCGGGAGGCAAATCGTGGCGGTAATCGAAAGGAGCCTCTCTGATACCGGGCCGCCTCGGAGAGTAACTATGGCCTTACCGCGGTATGGGGCTCTGCCGCGGCGGACGACACATTCCCCTTACTCTTCCTTTGACCCTAAACTGGCCTTGGCCGGCGAGGGGTCGTACGAACAAGATGAAAAATAGTAATAAAAACCTTAAAACTAAAGATACAACCATGTATACTGCACAGCAGAGGAAGAAAATGCTGGAGCAAGCGAGAACGCAACGTCGGAGGACAAACTCCATTTCTTTATCAGCCGAGAGATCGACAGCGATGGCAACTACGGGTCGATTAGCTCTGGATAATAAGAGGGCAAAAGTACCGGTACAAACACAGTGAAGCCAACAACGGCTGATGCTACACCTCCAGTAAGTGCCGGTACCGAAACCAAGTCTTTAACGTCTGTGGCAGTGGTCTCACGAACTGGCCCCAGAGATCCAAATAAGGGAACGACCGCGATGGCAACTACGGGTCGAAATTCACCCCAAAAGACATCTCCCAGTAGCTCTGAGTACTTGGACAAAAGAGCGGCCGCAAGGATCCTGAAGAAATACGAAGGTATTTCACAAGAGACGCTATCGCCGAATGCCAGATAGACGGTGGAGATGGCTGAAGCTATCTTACCGAACTTCCAAAGCAATTGCGTGCCAAAGAAGGTTAATGGAAATCCCTTCAAACGCCAGAGATCGGACGTGGATTTAAAACCCCACCCGAAGCGGCAGCAGAACGACCCCGTAGTGGGTAAACTCAGCTTTGCTGAAGTGACCAAGGACAGGATCCTCATAGGCGTCATTGACCGAGGTAACGAAAGCTGGGCCATCCCTAGGGGCCAGTGGCGGTACGTCCGGAACGCCTTCTTGACATTATGGATGAGTCTCCGGGTGCCACGCCGATGGGTTCTGATTCGGGATGGCACCAGGGCCGAATCAAGGTATTCGCTTGCGAGGATGCAAAAACTGTTGCAATGTACAAGGCAGCAGCTGCAAGACTGGGTGAGATCTACCAAGGGGAAAGAATCGAGGTTGTCGACTGGAAGGAGATCCCGGCTCGGCCAAGGGCAAGAGCATGGATTCCTGCCATCTCTGCTGAACCTGAGAGAATTCTCAGGATGCTGCGGGTCATGAACCCGTCTCTCCCGACGCAGGATTGGAATGTTAATATGGTTGAGGATGCGGTAGGACCTGATAGGCAAGTGGTCTTCAATGGACGAGTGCACTACGGCATGGGTCAGATCGTGATCCACGTATTCCGCGGCGATGCACAGCGCGCTGATATTTCGGCTGCACCGGAGGACTCGGACATCGCAGTGCCGGAAGAGGATTCGGAGATGTCCGACTCGGAAAGTATGGTATCTGCCACGTCAAATGGCGAAGGAGAAGTGAACAGCTCGGAGATGGGAGACAGCCTGCTGGACGGGGAAGATCTCAACGCCACACTAATAGCAGCTAGTCCTGAGCGCACCAATGTTGATACTGCCACAGTTAGTAGGGCTTTTGCCACGCCAAATCGTGGTGTGAACCAATCGTCGTTGAAAGATAAGCCTCCAGACGAGGTGGAACTCGACGATACGGCGGTGGCAGGGAAGTCTGAGCGCTCTCATGTTGGTGGTGCTTCAGATAAACCTGCACAAATCTAAAGCAGCCTCGGCTGCTTTAGTCAGTCGTCTCTCTAAAGGCGACGTAGATGTGGTCCTCATCCAAGAACCCTGGGTCAACAGCTCAAGGATTTGCGGTTTGGAGACTAAGGGTTTTAAGCTTATCCGAGCCAGCGAGGGAGGCAGGGTTAGAGCCTGTATTTTGATTAAGTCTGAGCTGAACGCCTCTCTCTTGCCCAACTATACCAATGGTGACGTTACAGCTGCCAGTTTAAGAGTCGACAGTACCAGCCTGACGATGGCGTCGATCTATATTCCCTACGACGCCGAAGAACCTCCTCCACAGAGGGAGGTAAAAGACCTGGTAGCAAATTTTTCCATGCGTCATCTTATTATCGGAACTGACGCTAATGCTCATCACGTCCAGTGGGGAAGCTCCGATATCAATGCTAGAGGAGAGTCGTTGGTTGACTATTTGTTAACAACTAACCTGGTAGTTTGCAACGTGGCTAACGTACCTACCTTTATTAATAAAACTCGTAGGGAGGTCATAGCTCTCACTATTTGCAGAAAAGGCGCTTATGAGTGGGTCAGAAAACGGCGTGTTCTCGATGAACATTCATTCTCCGACCACCGGTACGTAGAATTAGTTCTAGACTTTTCTCTTGAGCAGCCGGTTATGAAACGCTACCCACGTAACACTATCTGGCAGCTACACAATGAAATACTATCCAGGGACCTACCAGTACTGCCCCCACAAGTCCCCTCATCAGTAGAGGAGTTGGAGGATCTGGTAAAGAACGAAAGAGCCAAAACCACGCGGTAAACATAGGCTGCATTGGTGGTCCTACGACCTGGACTCGCTCCGCAAATCATGTAGGACACAATTTAATAAGGCCAAGAGCCTTGGCACGGAGACTCAATGGCTCGAATATAAAGTTAAACTTAGGGCCTACAAAAAAGCGGGAAGGTAGTGACATATGCAGACGACTTAGCTATAGTATATAGGGGAAAATTCCCACAAACCCTGTGCGACTTGATGCAAGTAGCATTGCGAGTGGTTTCCTCATGGTGCTCGCGCTGCGGACTGAGCATTAACCCGGGAAAAGTAGAACTGGTCCTTTTCACCAACCGCTATAAGATACCACCGTTAATACTACCAAAACTGAATTACGTGCGCCTGAACTTGGCTGACAAAGCTAAGTTCTTGGGCGCAGTTCTGGATAGGAAACTAACCTGGAAGGAGAATGTGCAAAAGACCCATTGGAAAAAAATGGGGACTCAGCCCCAAAATATGCAAATGGATCTACACTGCAATCATTCGACCAATCATGCTCTAAGGAGTTGTGTTATGGTGGCCTGCGCTGAGCAAGGCAACAAACCTTAATCTGTTAGGTAAAGTACACAGATCTTGCATGATCTGTATAAGCGGTGCGTTAAGAACAACGCCATTCTTGGCATTTTGCTACTCGATCTGGAAGGGCACCGGGTAGCAGCAGCATCGGTTCTGCGTCTAAGGGAAACGTCCGGCTGGGGCGCAAGCACTACTGGACACGCCAGTATTTTCGGATCCTATAGCTTTCTTCCGCTGAGCACAGATCGTTGTGCGACCACAACAGTCGGAGATAGCGGTTTTAAAATAAACATTCCCAGCAGGCAAGAATGGGAGCGCACGGATCGGAGTCCCGCCACTCATGGCGGCACTTCCATTTATACTGATGGCTCGAAGTTAGACGGCAGAGTTGGAGGAGGGGTTTATTCAAAGGATCTGAATCTTGAGCTCTCCTTCAGACTACCTGATCACTGCAGTGTGTTCCAGGTTGAAGTTTCAGCAATCATGGACGCCGCGGCTTGGATAGGCCAACACACTATCAGACAGGATATTTTTATTTTCAGCGACAGCCAAGCGGCCATCAAATCTCTTGGCTCTTATTCGTTCAACTTTTAACTAACGCTCAGCTGTCATCGATCTCTACAAGACATGGCCCAACAGAACCGCGTGAACCTCATATGGGTCCCGGGGCATAGGGACATTGAGGGAAATTGTAGGGCAGACGAACTTACGAGGCAGGGCACGACCAAGCAGGTTCTTCGCGATAAAGAGCGCTTAGGTATGCCGTTTGCCACATGCAAGCTAATGCTGAAGGAGTACACACTCCGCCAAGCCAACGAAAGATGGCTGCAATCTCCAGGATGCCGGATATCCAAAGAAACCTGGCCGAAATGGGATCATAAAAGATCAAGACAAATTTATGCCCTAAGGAGAAGAGAAATCTCCATACTAATAGCCGTATTAACTGGGCACTGCCTCATTGGCAGGCACGCAGAAAGACTAGGTGTGCCCTACCGACGATGCTGCAGGAGTTGTAAGGATGATGAGGAGGAGGAAACGGTGGAGCACCGCATCTGCAACTGCCTGGCTTTAAGTGGCGCGAGAATGCGCTTTTTGGGAGTTCCCTTCCTGGTTAGCCTACGCCAGGTCACGGAGCTGGTTCGAGGAGGAGTAACGGTGTCGGTTTAAGAAACGTCAGTCCCGGGATTCTGCTATGTGGAGAATCCCGATAATACCAGGATTTTCCATATGGTAGGGTCCCGGAACTGACTTTCCTAGTGTTGGTGGTATCACAACGGGCCTTTTAATACTGGCCTAGGTGTGCCTCTGCGCCAGCCACTTGAACCTAACCTAACCTAAAGTAAAATATAATGAGCTACAAAACTGCATATTCTGATTTTTTCTAGAGAGCCCAGGTCAAAATATCAAAATCTAGGCCTAAGTTTGCAGAGTTTTTATGAATTTTGTGTAAAGTTTTAAAAGGCCACTTGAATGGCATTAGTTACAACATGAGTGGTATTTGTAAACAAAACTAGGCAAAATGTAATATGAAAGACACTAAGGGTTGCAACTTGCTGTTATAATCGGTTGCAAATGATAAGGCCACCACTGTAGCTCATTATTTTACAAGTGTTCTAATTGACTATTACAAAAAAAAAATTTACTTCGACTTATTAAAAGCCCTTAAAAGGACACTCGGATGTACAACATTTAAATGGCCAATTTACTCCTGACTACAATCTAAATACAAGTCGTTATGTCCTTATTTCTCTTAAAATTAATGTTTAACGAGATATAAGCCAATAAATATATATACATTTTTTTAGTGCATTTTTGCCTTTAGGTCAAAACTCCGTGGAATTTTTTCACTACAGATGGCTATATTTTTTTACAGATCTTGTCTTTTAACCAGGGTTCGTATTTACACACACATGTGCAGCACATTTGTGTGCCTTCAGAAAAAATGGTTTGCAAACTGCACGTGTGTGTGCTGCATGGAAGAAAGCACACGCACGTGTGAGCGCATTTTATAAAAATATTTAGGCACATACGCTTGTGCTGTGTGTAGAATTTTTTTTTTTACTGAGCGTGCTGTTTTTTTAATTTCAAAATAACACTCACACTTTTTTCTGATAAAAAAAGGAAAGTTGTCAAATAAACTGAAAATTGTATTTATTTATAAAAAAATTTCAAAAATAAAAAGGAAAACGACCTTATGTATCTCCAAGATTTTTTATTCTGCAACAGCAGTGCGCTGGATAACAACTCTAGCGTTTCCTCCGCCCTTAGGATGTTCCATTTTCTACAAGAGCTATTGTTGTTGTTGTAGCGAGGTGTAGCCCTGCCTAAATGTCAGACAGGGTCACCTCGAGTGTATTGCTCTTGGCCGGGTCGATATAAGAAAGCGGCCCGGGTCGTTTCGGCACGATGGGTACAGCACAAGTACTGGTACCGTTCTCGTAGAACCGGCAATACAAGAAACTAGCAACTATTCGTTTTAATAGCCATCACTAATATGCCAGTGTGCGGAGCACGGCAACCTACCGGAATGTTTCCATTTATTAATTCGCTACGCCAGCTCTCAGAAATAATTCTCTTCGGACTGTGGGGTCACGAGTTTTAGATTTTTAGGAAAATTAATGTTCAATCTGACCACTTCACTTGAGCTCCAATCCTGCAGAGTTGACAAAATAGGCTGCCTTTGACTTAGAGCTAGAGCAGTGATAAGATGGCACCCCTTTCCACAGATGTGGTGTGGACTCACTTGCTCCAATCATTGTCATCACTATTCTCTTCAGATCCTATCTTAACAAGTTCGGGCTGCTCCTTGATTTCTTGAACACCTACGTGTCAGCTCATCAGTCTTCTCACTATCCCCGGTTCGATCAATGCAGCCCAAATCTTACCAATATAATCAAGCGAAAAGCCCTATAAGGAAAGACCCGAACCTAAGGGACGAGATGGGTGCTTCGTTTCCCGTTACGCGTATGTTTCTACGCCCATCCCACAGTTGGATCTGAGGGCCCTGCCAATTGGCCTACCAAATCAAGGTTTCGTCCCTCATCGGATGATGGTCGTATGATATACATATCTGTATAATAGTGGTCGATTGAGGCGGAAAAATCCGTAAAATAGCCGTGGAGTGCACTTATCAAAATGTGCATGCTCATATATATATTAATTTTCCTACACTGCACAAAATTATATGTGCAAGTGTTTCAAACAAACTGCCCACACATGAGCGTTCGCATAAATATTTTGAAGCAAAAACACACACACGTGTATGTGCTTTGCTTCAAAATGCACACTCACGTGCTGTGTGCTAAATGTTTTTTCCATAAGCACACAGCTCATGTGCGAGTGCAAAAAATTTAGTGAGCATTTATTCGCACACGTGCATGTGCCGTGTGTGTGCGTGAAAATACTGTTCATTTCTGTCCAAATATGCAGACACAGGCCTATTTGTTTGCATGAAATTCAAGAATAAGCAAAAGTGCTGAGTAGCGATTGCGTCATATTTTTCTCGCGGTCATCAGTAAGTGTGCCGTCGCTGGCGTCAGCATTGCAACCGCTAGTGTCAGCAGTTGCGACAGCTGGCGACCTAACACGGTGGTCAGCAATTTCACTTACTGACGACCTAGAACGGTAGACTGCTGACTAGTGACCTAGCATTGCAGAAGTCAAGAGCAATGCACTAGTCAGCGTAATTTTATGACCAAAATTGTATATAAGCGAAGAATTTAAAATAAAGAATTGAGAAATGCATGACCAGCAACCCTACGGCTACTTGTTCTTTAATCATATAGCGCAATTGCTCCATCGCCATTTCTCCTATCGCCTTAAATAACCAGGTTCAAGTGCCTGACGTTATTGCTCTCAAGTCTTGGTGCCACTGCCTTGACTAACCCACCATACAACCCAAACTCCTGGTGCGACCACCTCGAGTCCTATTTTTTGTACGTGGTTTGGCACCTAAGCCATTCCACTCGATCCTTAACTCAGGACGGCAAATCAGCCGCTCCAAACATTTTGGTGACCCCGACGTGATCTGAACATGCAACCCTCTGACCCCCTGTGACCCCGCAAGTAACAGGACCTGAACAACTCGGCAACTCCGCCAGTCTGTAATCCCGAACACGCAACGACTCGAGCGACAACGTCAGCAACTTCTGACTCACCCTCAATCTTGCCAATTCAGTTAGCCAGCATCAGAATCAATTTCGATATGGCTCCAACCAATGAAGAGACAATGGAGACATTGACAGTGTTCAAGATTCTTACTAGTCGAACCACCCCCGCATATAATTGTGAGGACGTCGTTGAACACACCTAACGTGTTGACAGATCTTCGATGCAATCGAACAAGGCTACCTGTAATAGTGGCACAATATAGTTGACGAATTGTGCGGTAATCACCTGTGGTCTCTTTCAATCGCATACATTATTATGGCTTACAGCTTTGACATCTTTAATGTACATATTTTTCTATATACATATTGACTGGAGAAATAAAGGGAATCAAGCACATTTCTGCTGGTCCACAATTTTGCATTGTAAGTGCGTTTTATTATTTTAATTGTGGGAGATATTGGTGCACACCACTTGCGCATTCCACTTTGCATTGTGGGGATAATTGAATCATCCCACTTGGACATTCTGGTGGCTGTTTTGGGTTCCCGATTTTCCGGAAACATTGGTGTGCACATAGTGCACTGATTTACAGGTAACAGGCAAATTGTTGTATCCACTTTGGAGTTTGTCTTTTGAACATTCTTTGGTGCCTCCTGTGAGGATGGCGAGTTTAAATCTTCGTGCTTCAGCACATGCTTCCATGGTACGTCTGGGTAAAATCGCGGAAGCACCTAACTATAACCCAGACCGCATAGAATGTGAAGTTATGCTCACCAACATTGACAAGCATTTTGCTAAACTCAATGAGCACCACGCAAACCTGGTATCAGATGCCAAACCTACCGAGCTTACTGCACATGATGAGTTTTTAGCTGCTGCAGAACTCCTTTACACAAAGATATGTGTGCAAGTACGTCGTAAAATGGGCACCAAGGATGACACCCCTCGCGACAGTAAGGCTCACGTTCATAATCAATTCGACATGCGCTTAGATCCCATTAAGTTACCTTTGTTTGATGGGGATCCGGCAAATTGGTTGCCATTTAAGGACCTGTTTGAGTCACTTGTTCACAATCGCAGTGATTTAGATCCGAGCTATAAACTCAGTAAGTTGCGTCAACATGTAAATGCAGAGAATGTTCCATTGGTGAGCGGACTTTATACCGGGGGCTACGAGGACATGTGGAAGGAGATGAAACGCAGATACGACAATCCGCGTTTGCTAGTAGAATCGCATGTTCAGAGACTTCTTGACTTGCCTAGCCAGCCGGTGGAATAACAGAAGACGCTTCTCCAGGTTGTTGATACCGTACAAAATGTTATGCGAGCTTTACGTGTCATGGGTCTTCCGGTGAGTCAATGGGATGCACTCACTGTACCGCTTCTGTTGCCAAAATTACCGACCACCACTAGGTACGAATGGGGAATGAGCCGCCTAACAAACGACATACCAACGTTGAGCGAATTCCTAACCTTCATTGAACAGCGCTCGAATAACATGCTTCATACACCGTCGACTACAACAATACGAACAACATCTCCCCCGAACCGACACAATCCGTTAAGACGCATGTGTCTGCCATAAATCCAAGTCAACGATTAACGAAGGGCACTAAGGGAACTTGTCCACTATGCTCAACGGCGCACCGGCTACACAGGTGTACAACGGCTTTCATTGTGTTTCAATTGTCTTGGTGCAGACCATGGATCAAGGAACTGTCCATCGCGAGACTGCGGACGTTGTCATCATCGCCACCACACCCTTCTCTGCCGTGAGGACACCACCGAGAATATCTCATCGACGGTTGGTTCGAATGTAATGACGAATCAAACTACCAATGCAGGTGCGGCCAGCGGGCAGGCGCCACAGGTATTACCACGTCAACAATGACAGAGAGGGCCGGTCTGGTCATTTCTAGTCCATGGCGATCGGACCATTTTATTAGCTACGGCAAGGGTCCTACTAGTAAATCCAGACGGTTTGCAATACCCCTGTCGGACACTTTGTGACATGGGTTCCCAGGTGAGCTTAATAACTGATTCTCTCATAAATCGAATGCGTCTCCGCAGGCAGCCAAGCGAAGTTCGCATTGAAGGCGTTGGTTCCTGCATGGCAATTTATAGCAAGGGTAGCGTGACGGTTCAGATGCAAGCTACCACCAACGGTGACACTTATTTCAGATTGTCGGCTTATGTGGTACCGGCAATTACCTCGACGACTCCAAGTACTGCGATCGATCCATCATCTTGGAGCCACTTACGGGATTTAACGCTAGCAGACCCAACATTTGGTACCCCGGGTCGGGTGGATGTACTTCTCGGTGCGGATGTGCTCAATGAGTTGTTGCTCGAGGATTTTATTCAATGCAGAGCCTTTCGCATTGAACACCAGACTTGGGTGGATAGTATTTGGCCCAGCTAGTAGTGACGCTTCATCAGGCTCCTTGCAAACGTCGTACATGGCTAAATGTAACGAACAAAGACTCGATGAACGTCTTCGAAGTTTCTGGGAGCTAGAAGAACAATCTGCATCATCTAAACCTCAGGTAGATGAGTGTGACAAAATCTTCAATGACACTTTTACGCGTACGGACGACGGTATCAGGTGCAGATTATATTTCGACCAGATGCCCCGCCTTTGGGTGAATCTTATCGGGGAGCAGTTCGGCAATTCCTACGACTGGAGCGGCGTTTGCTGAGCGATCATTCTCTTCGCGAACAATACGTCTCATTTATGCGGGAGTATATTACGCTGGAGCACATGGAGGAGACCAAGGGGATTGCGGCGGGCACTACCGCCGGGTACTTTATTCAACATCATGCGGTTACAACGAAATTTCGCGTGGTGTTTAATGCTTCCGCAAAAACATCTAACGGGGTTTCATTGAACGACCTACAATGGTCTGGCCCCCAATTACATCCTAACTTAGTAGACATCTTTTATCGTTTTCGCAAATTCAGCGTAGCCATCGCTGCAGACGTGAAGAAGATGTTCCGGTAGGTCTTTGTAGATCCACGACATCGTAAATGGCAGAAAATAATATGGCATGAGGCGCCGGATGAGCCCTTGAAAACATACGAGCTGAAGACGGTTACATACGGAATGGCATGCAGCCCATTCAACGCAATACGTGCACTGCGTCAATGTGCAAACGACAATTACGAATCCATCGATGACACCAGCCGGGCTACCGCAGCGCGTCATAGCATACTCAACTCTTTTTACGTAGATGACTATTTAGATAGTGTCGATACGGCCTACGTGCTAAAGACGTGGGAACAATTTTGAAGCAAGGGCAGTTTATTTTGGGGAAATGGAACTCCAATTGCGCACACACGTTGACTACTATCACTGGTTCCAAATCTTCGGCTTCCGAGCTTGAGTTAAACGGCTCTGAAACAAAGGTATTAGGTCTGCACTGGGACCCGGTGCGGGACGAGATTTTTTTCAAGGTACGCGATTTAGACGAGTCAATGATGCCAACCAAGCGGACTGTCCTAAGCGATGTAGCGAGACTATACGATCCAACGGGTATGTTAGCCCCCGTGGTTGTTGTGGCAAAACTTTTCATTCAGGACCTTTGGAAGGCCGGTCTTCAGTGGGACGCAGGGCTGCCCCAGGAGCTATTACAGGCATGGCTAAATTTTCGAAACAGTTTACCACAACTTGCCATGATTCGGATTCCGCGATGGGTTGGCATACGTGTAGGCTTCGCAGTTCGAGTACATGGGTTCTGTGACGCCAGTTGTAAGGCATATGCAGCTTCTGTATATATCCAAAGCATCGACAACAACGGTACTTCGAGTTCAGTCCTCGTGGCGGCGAAAACAAGGATATCCCCTCTCAAGGAAGCCACTATACCGCGCCTGGAGCTCTGCGGAACTTAACTGTTAACTATCTTGATGAACAATGTGCGCCAATCGCTGGATTTGCAAGATACGCCGTGTACATACTGGTGCGATTCAACTATCGTGTTATGGTGGATCCGTAAGGCACCATCAACATTTAAGCAGTACGTTTCGAATCGAGTAGATTATATCCAAAATAATTCTGATGTGAGCTCCTGGAGACATGTCCTCTCCGAATTTAATCCAGCCGACTGCGCCAGTAGGGGTCTTCCGCCTGCTCAATTAGCAAGCCATCCACTTTGGTGGACAGGTCCGTCCGTCATTCATGAGGACCTCAACATTGCCTTAAATGCACCTACGTTAACAAAAGAAGAGCGACGCATATTCGTAGCTGAGTCTCGTCCAGTGCACATCTTGGTTTCCAGAACTGAAGGTCAGTGGCTAATGACAACAGAAAGCAGCAAACGTATCCCTCTGGTGGAGAAGATAAGCAACTTAACACGCCTGCTAAACATAACAGCACGGCTGCGACGACTGCAACCGTCATATCACGGTCTTCGTGGAGATGAGGTCTCTGCGAAAGAACAATATTGGGCACTACTTCTTCACATTAAACAGGCACAAGGTAATGTCTTTAACCATGAAATTAAAGCACTTTCATCTCATTCCAGACTAGAAAGTCGCAGTAAGCTATTAGCATTAAATCCATTCCTAGATTCTGAGGGCATTTTGCGAGTAGGTGGCCGACTCACCAATTCTTCAATCGACGAAGATGCACGCCACCCAATGATAGTTCCACGCGGCTCTAGCAGGCTTACTGGTTGCTGATGCCCATAAGCGTTGTTTGCATGGTGGGATACAGCAGATGCTCCAGTTCCTTCGACAACGGTTTTGGCTCCTATGTGCAAGAGCGCAGGTGAAAGCATACATCTGGAGTTGTGCCATATGTCGCCGATATCTAACGGCAACACAAAGGCAGCAGATGGCTGCGCTACCGAAAGAACGGGTTCTTGTAGCACCACCTTTTTCATGTAGTGGCTTAGACTACTGCGGCCCGTTGCATGTCAGACTGGGTGCCAAACGCTCTACGGTGACAACAAAAACATACGCGGCAATATTCGTCTGTATGGCATCGCGTGCGATTCACATAGAACTTGCCGAAAATTTGAGTGCCCAAGCCTTCATCGATGCATACGATCGCTTTGTCAATCGACGAGGTATCTGTGCCACTCTATGTAGCGACAACGGCACTCAATTTGTCGGCGCTAATAATCAAATGAAGGAAGACTTGAAGGCTTGGCGCAGCGTTTACGCGAAACAACACTTGTCAAATGCAGGCACTCAGTGGAAGTTTATAACTCCGGGTGCACCCCATCATGGTGGCCTTTGGGAGGCGGCGGTCAAATGCGCGAACATTTTTGGCGATGGTGGCAAGCCGAATATCTACATACGTTACAGGCGCGCGGTAAATGGGCCAGACTAGAGCAAAATATTCAGCGTGACGACGTTGTACTCATCTGCAATGAGAATCTACCACCAAAATTTTGGCGCTGCTGGCGAATAACCAATCAGCAAATGGAATTTTAGGCAAGCATCGATGTCAGCGACCGATACAGAAATTGTGTCGACTTACGGGACCTTCAGAAGATCTTCTGAACCATGCCGGTTCAGCCGGGCAGGATGTTCAAGATTCTAACTAGTCGAACCACCCCCGCATATAATTGTGAGGACGTCGTTGAACACACCTAACGTGTTGACAGATCTTCGATGCAATCGAACAAGGCTACCTGTAAACGTGGCACAATATCGTTGACGAATTGTGCTGTAATCACCTGTGGTCTCTTTCTATCGCATACATTATTATGGCTTACAGCTTTGACAACTTTAATGTACATATTTTTCTATATACATATTGACTGGAAAAATAAAGGGAATCAAGCACATTTCTGCTGGTCCACAATTTTGCATTGTAAGTGCGTTTTATTATTTTAATTGTGGGAGATATTGGTGCGCACCACTTGCGCATTCCACTTTGCATTGTGGGGATAATTGAATCATCCCACTTGGACATTCTGGTGGCTGTTTTGGGTTCCCGATTTTCCGGAAACATTGGTGTGCACATAGTGCACTGATTTACAGGTAACAGGCAAATTGTTGTATCCACTTTGGAGTTTGTCTCTTGAACAGACAGCCTCCCAAAGTACAACTGGAGAGCTGATAGAGAAAATAATCCGTAACTTCAAAAGGGATTCAGCAGCGAGGAAAACGCCTGAATATTCCAAAGAGCGCCTCGAACGCTTAGACATAGCCTGGGCCGAATTTGAGGTAACGGACAATAAAATCCGTTGCCTCGCAGATATGGATCCCAGCCACCAATATTTCACCACCAGATACTACAAAAAAATATCCGAGTTGACATCAAAGTACAAGGAAATAATGGAGTCCGGCATGACGGAACCTCTCAAAACCCAAACACCGGACGAGCAAACGAAAGGTCTTCCTTGAGTACCATTCGAACATGTCGCCACTGTTCCGCTCTAGTTGTTTCTTTGATTGTTGCAATGCGATTGGCGATGAATGTGGTGTGCTGCGTCTGAATTTACCCAAGCCGTCTGAATTTACCCAAGCCAACACTATCTCGAAATCGGTCCAGAAATATATGGCACCCTTAAATTGAATGTCTGCTGCTATTCTTTCTGCCAACTGGGCCCCTAATGCAGCAGCACATAACTCCAAGTGGGGTATTGTTTGTTTTTTCAGTGGAGCTACCCTTGACTTTGCACATAATAACCTTGTCATGACGGTGACTTCTTTCAGCGTGGCGCGAATATAGGCCAGGGCTCCATAGGCCTTCTCTGATGCATCCGAGAAAATGTGTAGTTGCATGGTTTCCGGGAGTCTTCCCTTAAAAATGTGCCTTGAGATCTGAAGTGTTTTTAACTCTTCAAGATCTGACCTGAACGTGAGCCATCTTGTATGTAGCTCTGCTGGAAGTGCCTGATCCCAATCTAGTTTTAGCTCCCATAGCTCTTGTATGAGTATTTTGGCCGTTACTATGATAGGAGACAGTTTTCCTTCATGATCTTTTTTAGTTGTTCTTGTATGAGCATTGCTGTGGATAGGTTGTCTGCTCCGCCTAAGCCGTCGTCGACATAAAAGCTGTCGTTTAGAAATTGAGAGGCTAGCGCATATCGAGAAGCATTTTCGGTGGCAATTTGTTGCAGACATTTCGTGGCTAGATAAGGTTGCTGCTCTAGTTCCATATGTGACCGTTATTGGCATGTTGGCATCCTTTCGCCAAATTATTAGTTGAAACGGCCGATCTTCTGGTGCTATTAAGATTTGACGGTACATTTTTTCGACATCAGTGGTGAACACGAACCTTGGCATTCTAAAACGCAGCAATATTGAAAACAGATCGCTTTGTACCTTTGGTCCTGTGTACATAATATCATTTAGGGAGTGACCGGTCGATGTTTTCGCAGATGCGTCAAATTCCACGCGAAGTTTTGTGGTTGTGCTCTCTGGTCTCAGTATACAGTGATGAGGTATGAAATAGTTCGGTGTAGTAATCGTATCTGCTGATATTTTCGTCATGTGCCCCAGCGCTTCATGTTCGTCCATGAACCTGACGTACTCTGTCCTCACTTGGGGATTTTTCTGAAGTCGACGTTCCAATGACAGGAACCTGTTGAGCTCTATTGAGTGCGAGTCCCCCAGAACCATGGGGTCCTGATGGAATGGTATTTTCACTGTGAACCGCTTTTCCTTATTTTTTTAGGTGTGTCTGGCAAAGTGCTCCTCACACTTTTCCTCGTCCGAGATAATGACTTCTTGTTGCCTTTTACCTCTTCCAGTTCCCAGAGTTTCGAGATAGAGGTTTCTAGGGATTCGTCCGCCAAGCCCATTCCACAGGATGCATCATTTGGGCTTCCTTCGTTGAGTCTGCCAGACACAATCCATCCGAGTGCAGTATTTTGCATTATGGGTAGATGCGGGGATAGCTGGTGATAGTGCTCAGCTCCCAAAAGTAGATCCATTTTGTCAGGGCGATTGAAGTTTGGATCCGTTAACTGGAGATTACTTGGTAGTGAACATTTTTCAGTATTAATGAATTGCGATGGTTGAGGCGAGATGATGCGAGGAAGGACGAGCGCTTCAATGCGTGCTGTGAAGATCGTGTTTCGAGAATGTAAGGCAACGTTCACTCTATGTTGTGTTTTTGTGCTAGTTGCCCCGATCCCGGTGATATTGACATGTGAGGTTTTCAGTGGTAACCTGAGCCGTTTTACCAGACGTTCTGTTATGAAGTTTACCTGTGACCCTGAGTCTAATAACGCGCGGCATTCAACTTCTGTGGCGTCTGTTTTGATTATAACTACTGCTGTGCTCAATAGGACGTATGGCTTTGGTCCACCTTTGTCCGTCGCGGTGAGTGAATCTGCTTCAGAACTTCGGGATGAGGTGGATGCCGCTGAGGCAGCTTCTGGCATCCTTTTTCTGGTTACTTCCGCTGATGTCCTCCCGATTTTGGGCTCACCTTCGTGACTCAGGCTTGGCCTTGATGAGTTTCTGCACGTTTCCAGGTGCAAAAGTGAATGATGTTTCTTGTTGCATTTCATGCATCCTCTTGACTTGCAGTTTACGCATAGTTTTTGTCTTTGGACGTAATTGAGCCGTTCATTTGGTGTCATTGTTTGAAATTCTTGGCACCGAAACAAAAGGTGGTTTCCTTTGTGGCAGAGCGAGCAGGAGGTTTCCTTTGGTGAGGTGGCGGCCGCACATGTTTTTGACACGAACTTTTCCCTCTGTCCCATTGCTTCCATTGATTGAAAGCGGGCTTCAAGAAAGTCCAGGAAGTTGTTCAGTCCTTGAACTTCCTTCGGGTTTACTATTGAACGTTCGTATAATATGTGCGTGCCCCGATCCAATTTTTGTGTGAGCAAATGTATTAAGATCATGGGCATCCCATGTTTACTAATGCATGCAAGCATTCTTTTGTTACATCATGCAACCTTTTTATTGATGTGGACGTTGCTGTAATTGTTATATCTATTTTGTAGCAGCTTCCAGGCAGTGGCTGATAGGTGGCTTATTAGTTGTTAGGCTTCCCCACTTAGGTTTGACTTTAAATACCACATTTTTTGAACTGTGGGGATCGCTTGTTTGTCTACCAGTTGGGAGAAGAGGTCAAATAATGCTATCCATTTTAAGTATTCCCCATAAAATTTGGGGATTGTTATTTTTGGAAGCTGAATCGTTTTATTTTTGACCGTTTCCTCAATTTTATCTGCCGTATTTTCCTTGAGCTTGAAATTGCTATAAACCGATGCTTACAGTCGTGTATGACTCCATGTCATACCCATCTCTTACAGGATCTATGTTGTCTTCCCCTATCGAGAAGTGGAGCTCTTGTATTTGCTTGAACGTGCAGACAAAGTTCACCGCAGACTCAGGCGCTTGTCAATGCGAAATGTCACTGCTCAACAACAATCCAGGGAACACCTGCAAGGTAGCCCCGGTAGACAACGCACCGATAAAACAGCTGACGCACAATAATCTCTGGATGTACGCGTTGGAGTGCCCCACTCGAATCAATGCCGCGTGCGGAGCAAATCATTCCCAGCTAATATTAAAGGGCTCCGGTAGACAACGGTAGCCCCGGTAGACAACGCACCGATAAAACAGCTGACGCACAATAATCTCTGGATGTACGCGTTGAAGTCCCCCACTGGAATCAATGCCGCGTGCGGAGCAAATCATTCCCAGCTAACATTAAAGGGCTCGGGGATTATAAAAATTGGCCCCGACTGCACACTCAAACACAAGGCAGTCATAATTCAAGGGCAAGTATACTCATCTGCAATCCACGCGTCATACACTGCAACCACAAATCTTAGCAGCATTACGTATCCTGAAAAGACATCTTCCATAATCCTGCACATACAACCGTACATTGATCAGGTCAAAAATATATCGACCATACAGCAAGGTTTAATGCAGGAAATAGAGACAGAGCTACCCTCACAAATTTCCCACCTCAAATACCATCAAGCGACAATTGCGTATGCCGCTCTAATACTATCAATTGGCATCATAGTTGCAATCGTGATAACCTGCCTTCACAAGAAGTCCCGAGCTCCCGTTACATACGCAGTTTCTCAACCACGGCCAGCTGCACGACAAGCACCATTTGTCGTAACAGTGACGTAAAGGGACCACCGCACCATTAGAGTTAGTAAGAATGAATTGTAAATTAAAACTTAGCATTAAGAATGAAATGTAATTGTAACCTTAAAATGTAAACAAAAAAATGCCTTATTTAGAACTAAGAATGTAAACTAAAACACAAGTGAGGGAAATGAAGCATATCGAAACTCGTTGAATAAAGTCACGGGCGGGAGCATGTTCATTTCTGTCCACATATGCAAACACAGGCATATTTGTTTGCATGAAATTCAAGAACAAGCAAAAGTGCTGAGTAGCGATTGCGTCATATTTTGCTCGCGGGCGTCAGTAAGTGTGCCGTCGCTGGCGTCAGCATTGCAACCGCTAGTGTCAGCAGTTGCGACAGCTGGCGACCTAATACGGTGGTCAGCAATTTCACTTACTGACGACCTAGAACGGTAGACTGCTGACTAGTGACCTAGCATTGCAGAAGTCAAGAGCAATGCATTAGTCAGCGTAATTTTAAGACCAAAATTGTATATAAGCGAAGAATTTAAAATAAAGAATTGAGAAATGCATGACCAGCAACCCTAAGGCTACTTGTTCTTAAATCATACAGCGCAATTGCTTCCATCGCCATTTCTCCCATCGCCTTAAATAACCAGGTTCAAGTGCCTGACGTTATTGCTATCAAGTCTTGGTGCCACTGCCTTTACTAACCCACCATACAACCCAAACTCCTGGTGCGACCACCTCGAGTCCTATTTCTTGTACGTGGTTTGGCACCTAAGCCATTCCACTCGATCCTTAACTCAGGACGGCAAATCAGCCGCTCCAAACAAATACGAACCCTGCTTTTAACCCCAAACTTGCAGAAAATGCATTTGGAGGGAAAAAAATTAGAACTTTGACCCCTTAACTATCCCACATTGTATGTTTTTAGACATTTAAAAATAGTTTTTTCTCAGTTTTACGCCAACCCACCATTGCAAAAATGTTAGTAAAATTAAAATGCAATGTTAATATTAAACTGTGGTTAATATCCAACAAAACGGTACATAGCATGTCTAATCCATCATTTTGCAAGTATTTTATTTGACCATTACAAAAAAATAAAAAATTAACTTCGACTTATTAAAAGTCCTTGAAAGGCCACTCGCAGGTCGTTAATCATTATTTCTCCTCAAAATACTGGTTTAGCAGATATTAGCCAATACAGACATATTCAATATTTTAGTGCATTTTTAGCCTTTAGGTAAAATTTCCATGGGATTTTTTCACTACAGATGCCAGATTTTTTTACAGATCTTATTTTTTATCCCCATTTTTTTTAGAAAATGCGTGTGGAGCGAAATAATTTCATACTTTTGCAAATCCCATACATTCTATGGGTGTTCTAATATGTATATACGTGCAAGTGAAAGTAATGAGCGCAGAAAGGGGTGGGAGTGGTTTTCGGAACGCAGAGTTTTGCGGAAGGGAGAGCGAGTGTTTGTCGGAGTTCGGATAACTGCGCAATTTGCAAGCTACCACTTTTCCTCCTTGCTTTACGCATATATGTGGCTTGGTGATTTAAAAATTTAATTTGAGTAATACCACACACTTTAGGGTGTTGCAATATTTTGCATATACAATGTATATTATACATATTTAAATGTTTTTCTTTTAAACAAAAGTAGAGTTAGTCATGTAAACTGTACTTAAGTAAAAGTCCGTATGTTACTCAGCATACAAAATTTTGATTTTAACATTGCGGAATTTTACTTATAAAATCAAATCGTTAAAAAAATAAACTTTTCCAATAAGCCAAAAATTAAATACCTATATAAAGCCAGAAGTGAAGTTGGATTTATTAGCTTTCAAATGGTGTTAAGGAGGATATCCCTGCAGTCAAAATCCGAACTACTCAGCAAACATATTAGTTCATTGACTAAACATTTCGTGGCATATGCATACCAGTTCATTGTTGATTAGCTTTAAACTATTCAATGCCAAACTAGTTTCTAGTTCATTGACTATACATTTTGTAGTGTATTCATACTAGTGTATATCTGATTACCTTTACGCCAGTCAATGCCAAACTACTCGGCAAAAAATATAGTTCATTGACTGTACATTTTGTGGAGTATTCATACTAGTTCATTTCTGATTAGCTGTAAACCAGTCAATGCCAAAGTACTCAGCAACATTATAGTTTTTCGATTATACATTGTGTGGTGCATTCATACTAGTTCATTTCTGACTACCTTCAAACTAATCAATTCCAAACTACTCAGCAGACACCTAGCTCGTTTACTATACATTTTGTGGCTGTTTTTATACTGGTTCATTGCTGATTACCCTTAAACCAATCTAATCAGAAAACATACTAGTACCAACTATAATTTTCTGGTCGAAATCATACTAGTGAATAGTAGTTTTCTGAATATAAATTTTTACTTTCTGAATATAAACTGAAAAATGAGTAGGTAGTCAGAAAAAGTCTAAACTATTTTAGACAAAATACTAATTGGAAAAATTCCATTTCATACTACACTAGCTGACCCGGCAGACGTTGTACTGCCACAAATTGATTTCCCTGTCTGTTTCTCTAACCCGATCCCTATATCTATTTTAAACCATATCCCTATCTCCTTCATATAGGAGAAACCACGCCCCCTTTTTCCTTATCCCCAGTTTTTTTTGGAGGTGTCCGGGATTGATCTTATATAACTCCTCACAAAATTTCAGTGGTCTAACCTAAATACTTCTAGAGATATGGACTATGAAGTACTTTATTCGTATGGGAGGTGCCACGCCCCCTTTATCGTTAACTCGAGTTTTTTGGGAGGTATTAGGGATCGCTCACATATAAACCCTCTCCAAATTTCAGTGGTCTAACATAGATACTTGCAGAGATATGGGCTATGAAATGTTTCCTTCGTATGGGAGGTGCCACGCCCCCTTTTTCTTTATCTTCAGTTTTTTTGGAGATGATGGGATTAATCTTATTTAGCTCCTCAAGAAATTTCAGTGGTCTAACCTAAACACTTCCCGAGATATGGACTATGAAGTATTTCATTCGTATGGGAGGTGCCACGCCCCTTTTTTCGTTAACTCGAGTTTTTTGGGAGGTATTAGGGATCGCTCACATATAAACCCTCTCCAAATTTCAGTGGTCTAACATAGATACTTGCAGAGATATGGGCTATGAAATGTTTCCTTCGTATGGGAGGTGCCACGCCCCCTTTTTCTTTATCTTCAGTTTTTTTGGAGATGATGGGATTAATCTTATTTAACTCCTCAAGAAATTTCAGTGGTCTAACCTAAACACTTCCCGAGATATGGACTATGAAGTATTTCATTCGTATGGGAGGTGCCACGCCCCCTTTTTCGTTACCCTAGTTTTTTTGGAGGTGGTGGGGATCGACCTCATCTAACCTCTAAGCACGTTTCAGTGGTCTAACATAAGTACTTTCAGAGATATGGACTATGAAGTATTTCATTCGTATGAGATGTGCCACGCCCCCTTTTTCGTTATCCCCAGTTTTTTTGGAGGTGGTAGGGATCGATCTCATATAACCCCTTACCAAATTTCAGTGGTCTAACATGAATACTTCCAGAGATATCGACTATGAAATATTTCTTTTGTATGGGAGGTGCCACGCCCCCGTTTTCGTTATCCCCAGCTTTTTTGAAGGTGGTAGGGGTCGATCTCATATAATCCCTTACCAAATTTCAGTGGTCTAACATGAATACTTCCAGAGATATCGACTATGAAGTATTTCATTCGTATGGGAGGTGCCACGCCCCCTTTTTGGTTAACCCCCAGTTTTCTGGGTGAGAATGGTGTTGTTATCCTATAGGTCTGTACCGATTTCCAGGTCCCTACCTTATTCACCTTGAAGAAAAATGTTTGTATGGGAGGTCCACGCCCCCTTAATATTTTGTTCTGATTTTATAACATGACCTGCGCGTGGTAATAACAAACAAACCCCCTAAAGGAAGTATATGATTTGGTTCAGCTGTTTTCGAGTTTTAGCGTAACGACTGAACACCATTTCATTTTTATATATATAGATTGTATGGGAGGTACCACGCCCCCTTTTTCGATAACCCCAAGTTTTATGGGTGAGAATGGTGTTGTTATCCTATAGCTCTATACCAATTTTCATGTTCCTACCTTAAACACTTTTGAAGATATTCACCTTGAAAAATTCAGTTGGTATGGGAGGTGCCACGCCCCCTTTTCGGATTACCCCTTCTTTTATGTGTAAGAAGGCTTTTGATACCATACAGGTCTGTACCAATTTTCAGGTCCCTACCTTGAACCCTTTCACAGATATTCTGCTTAAAAAATTTAGTTTGTATGGGAGGTACCACGCCCCCTTATTGGATAACCCCCGGTTTTATAGATGAGAGTGGTGCTGTTATCCTGTAGCTCTGTACCAATTTTCATGTTCCTACCTTAAACACTTTTGAAGATATTCAACTTGAAAAATTCAGTTTGTATGGGAGGTGCCACGCCCCCTTAATATTTTGTTCTGATTTTAAGACATGACCTGCGCGAGGTAATAAGAAACAAATCCCCTAAAGGAAGTATTTCATTTGGTTCAGCCGTTTTCGAGTTTTAGCGTTACAATTATACACCATTTCATTTTTATATATATAGATTATTATCACGGTTGCCGTTTGTTCAAAATTTTGCGGACCAAATTTCGTACCAAACCGAAAAAAAACGTACCAAAATAATTTGCTAGCCAAACAATATAACTTTTATTAAAAAAATTTTAAGCAGTTCATCTGCTGCCTTAATTTAACACAGAAACAGGTTTTAATATATGTACATATGGTGATTCAATTATAAGAAAATTTGCCAACCCTTAGGGGTCGTGCATATATGACGTCACGCGATTTTTGTTAGTTTTTGGTAGTTTTTTTCTCCTGTAATTCACAAATGCTTTCCCGTGTTTGGGTAAATACAAATCTGATGCTGATGTATATATGATCTAGTATTTCAGCTGAAATATTTCTGGTGTTGGAGTGTAATGGAGTGTGGTTACTAAGTGACCTTGCTCAATCCCGACTCTTGCGTCCTCGTTCGTGCACTCTGGGCAACGGGAGCTACCTAGGCTCGCGGCAGAAAGAGAGGGAGCCCCGGTGGGGCCACTCTGACATACTTGGTTTAAGGGCTCACCGAGGTTTTTGCGTAGCGTCTGTTCACCATGAGGTGCGGCTGCAAGCGGGCGCCTGTCTTGAAGCAAGCGGCTCGCTATATAAATGTGTAAATATTTTCCAAAACCCCGAAACGGGTTGTGCGCTGGGTTTGGGACCCGCCACGTAAAAAACTTTATTCCAATAAAAAAATATACAAAGCCTCGGATGAGAACCCCCTTTAATGTTGACGACCCGGCAAAACGAATAAGGCATAACGATTTGGATATTAGGGCATGTACCGGGAATGTCCGGACCCTTTCAAGGGACGGTACCGCTGCCCGACTGGTTGATGTCCTCGTAGGCGCAAAGGCTGACATCACCGCCCTGCAGGAAATGCGATGGACGGGGCAAGGAAAGACGACCATCGGTCCTTGTGACGTATACTACAGTGGCCAGACACGCGGCAAAGCGCGTGGTGTAGGATTCGTGGTGGGAAAGAGACTTCGCTGCCAAGTATTAGCGTTCACTCCTGTGAACGAGCGTCTCGCTGCGATCCGCATCAAGGCGAGGTTTTTCAACATAACATTTATCTGCGCCTATGCGCCGACTGAGGAGACGGACGACGCAGAGAAGGACTCCTTCTACGATAAACTTGAACAGACTTATGATCGCTGCCCACAGCATGATATCAAAATCGTGCTCGGCGACTTTAATGCCAAGGTGGGCAAGGAAGGAGTCTTTGGTCCCACAGTTGGAAAATTCAGTCTCCACGATATAACATCCCCCAACGGCACTAGGTTGATTGACTTCGCCGCTGTTCGCAATATGGTCATCAGTAGTACCAGGTTCCAGCATAAGCGAATACACCAAGCCACATGGCTGTCCCCTGATCAAAGAACTAGAAACCAGATTGATCATGTCTTGATTGACGGCAGACATAGCTCCACCGTTCTGGACGTGCGTACACTGCGTGGTCCCAATATTGACTCTGACCATTATCTTGTCGCAGCCAAGATACGCACACGCCTCTGTGCAACGAAGAAAGTGCGCACAGTAACGGAAGGAAAGTTTGACGTCGAGAAGCTGCGCATGACACAGACAGCTGATAATTTCACAACTCGACTCTCACACCTGCTAGCAGAGGGCAATCCTCGACCTAACGATGTAACCGAGCAATGGAAGCATATCTCTCACTCATTGCGTACCGCCGCTGAGGCCACTATAGGGTTCCAGCGAGCCCGCAAGAACAACTGGTACGATGAGGAATGCAAAACTGCCTCGAAAAAAAAGGACGCTGCCTACAAGGAGACGTTGCGAACGGGCGCAACCCGCAGTGTATGGCAACAATATCGTGAGGCAAAGAAGGAAGAGAGACGCCTTTTCAGAAAAAAGAAAAGTGAGGCCGAAAGGCGTGAGTGTGAGGAGCTTGAGATGCTGGCTGGCAGGAGTGATGCCCGAAAATTCTATGAAAAGATCCGGCGGATGACGGAAGGTTTTAAGACCGGGGCAAGCTCCTGTAAGGACAATAATGGCGACCTGGTAACCGACGTACAAAGTGTACTTAAATTATGGAGGGAGCACTTCTCCTCACTGCTAAATTGCGAGGGAGACGTCGAACCCGATACCCCAATCCCTGACGATGGAAAAGTCGTCCCACCACCTGACTATGATGAAGTGAGGATAGCTATATCCCGGCTCAAAAACAACAAAGCGCCTGGAAAAGACGGACTACCCGCCGAGCTGTTCAAACACGGAGGCGAAGAGCTGGTAAAAAGCATGCATCAGCTCTTATGCAGAATATGGTCAGACGAATGCATGCCTCCGGATTGGAATTTAAGTGTGCTTTGCCCAATCCACAAGAAAGGCGATCCCGCTAACCGCACCAACTACCGCGGAATTAGTCTTCTTAATATTGCATATAAGGTTCTTTCTAGCGTGTTGTGTGAAAGGCTGAAGCCCATCGTAGACAAACTGATTGGACCTTATCAGTGTGGCTTTAGACCTGGTAAGTCTACCATCGACCAGGTTTTCACGATACGCCAAATCCTGGAGAAGACCCATGATAAAAGAATCGACACACACCATCTCTTTGTCGATTTCAAAGCCGCTTTTGACAGCGCAAAAAGGAGTTGCCTGTATGCCGCCATGTCTGAATTTGACTTCCCTGCAAAGCTTATACGGCTTTGCCAAATGACGTTGAGCAATACCAACAGCTCCGTCAGAATCGGGAAGGACCTCTCTGAGCCATTTGAAACCAAACGAGGCTTCAGACAGGGCGACTCCCTTTCGTGCGATTTCTTCAATCTGATGCTGGAGAATATAATTCGAGCAGCAGAGCTAAACCGCAATGGTACAATCTTTTACAAGAGCGTGCAATTGCTGGCGTATGCCGATGATATTGATATCATTGGCCTTAACAACCGCGCCGTAAGCGCTGCCTTCTCTGGACTGGATAAGGAAGCGAAAAAAGTGGGTCTTGCCGTGAACGAGGACAAGACGAAGTATTTGCTGTCATCAAAGAAAGAATCGGCGCACCTGCGCCTTGGCAGCCATGTCACTGTTGATAGTTACAAATTTGAAACTGTGAGGGACTTCGTCTATTTGGGAACCAGTAGCAACACCGAAAATAATATCAGTCTAGAAATCCAGCGGAGAATCACTCTTGCCAACAAGTGCTACTTTGGACTGAGTAGGCAATTGAGAAGTAAAGTCCTCTCTCGAAGAACAAAGATCACGCTCTATAAGTCTCTCATCATACCTGTCCTGATGTATGGCTCAGATTCATGGACAATGTCAAGAGAAGATGAGATGGCCCTTGGAGTATTTGAGAGAAAAGTTCTCCGGAAGATTTATGGTCCTTCCCGTGATGCCAACGGCGAGTATCGAAGGAAATTTAACGATGAGCTGTACGAGCTCTACGCAGATCTGACCATAGTCCAGCGAATTAAAGCCCAAAGACTCCGCTGGCTGGGCCATGTTATGCGAATGGACAAAGAAGCTCCAGCACAGAAGGTTTTCCTATCGTCGTCTGAATTCGGCAGCAGAGGAAGGGGGAGGCCTCGACTGAGATGGAAACAACAGGTGGAGGATGACTTGAACTCCCTTGGGGTTTCCAATTGGCGTCAGTTATCGCTAAAAAGGAATGACTGGCGTGCTTTGATATGCAACGGCCAAAATCGCTTAGGCGGTTAAGCGCCAATAAATGATGATGATGATACACAAGAAAAAGGCTCTGGTAAAATCAACAATCTCGTACTGTTATCCTGAAGTTGACCAAATTCTGTTGATTTGACCAAATTTTGGTTGCTTGAACGGTAATTTTAGTTGAAGTAACTGCATTCAACCCTCGTGAAGGGTGGATACCTTGCCGCGGTACGAGGGCTTAAGTCGATAGCCACAGGGCTACGCTGCCCTTGTGATCATAGCTCCGTACGGCACTTCATCACGAGAGCAGCCTAGCCTCTCTGGCGCGACGACAAAGATCTTCCCCCTCCAATCCAGGGTGTTATGCGAAACCGTGCCCATTGGACGTTTTCAGCCGGGAGGCAAATCGTGGCTGTATTTGAACGGAGCCTCTCTGACACCGGGTCGCCTCAGAGAGTAAGCATGGCCTTACCGCGGTACGGGGCTCTGCCGCGGCGGACGACACATTTTCCCCTACTCTTCCCTTGACCCTAAGCTGGCCTTGTCCGGCGATGGGTCGTACGAACAAGATGAACTCGAATAACCTGAATAAAAACGAAAAATCTAAAAAACAAACAACGCCAAATTTCACTCCTCAGCAAAGGAGAGCTATGGAGGAGCAGGCGAGGAAGCAACAACAACGCCGGAGGACAACCTCCGTTCCACAATCAAGGGGGGGATCGACAGCGATGGCAACTACGAGTCGGTCAACCAACCCTCTATCGACTAAGATTGACTTGATGGGAGCTAGCACCAGTGCGGTTGCCAACGCAACTAAGCGGACAACGGCGGATGCTAAACTCCCATCAACCGCTGATATGAAAACCAGTATCTTTACGTCTGTGGCAGCGGTCTCACGACCTGGCCTCGGAGTTTCGAAGGAGAAGGAAGCTGCAACTGAGATTTCGGCAAGGAGAGCGACCGCGATGGCAACTACGGGTCCGCACTCCCAGGAGACATCTCCCCGCCGCTTCACATACCACGACAAAAGATTGGCTGCAAAGATCCTGAAGAGGTATGAAGGGGTACCGCAGGAATCGCTGTCGCCGAATTCCAGTAAATCGGTAGAGCTAGCGAAAGCTGTGATACCGGATTTCCAAAATTCGTACATGCCAAAGAGGTTAAAAGTTAACCCTTTCAAGCGCCAGAGAACGGACCTGGAGTTAAATCCCCCTCCCAAGCGGCATCAGAATACCCCTGGAGTGGGCAAACTAAGCTTTGCTGAGGTAACCAAGGACAGGATCCTTATAGGCGTCCTTGACCGAGGCAATGACCGTCTGGCCATCCCTAAGGACCGGTGGCGTTACGTGCGAAATGAACTCGGCAATATTCTTCTCAATGTTGCTCCAGAGTTTCCGGGTAGTTCGGCGCGAGTAACGGATGCGGGTTGGCACCAGGGTCAGATTAAATTACTCGCATGCGAGGATGCAAAAACCGTAGCACTGTACAAGGCAGCAGCTGCTAAGCTGGGTGAAGTCTACAAGGGCGCAAAGATAGAGGTCGTCGACTGGAAGGACATTCCAGCTCGTCCAAGGGCAAGGGCGTGGATTCCGGCCATCCCTGACGAACCCGAGAGAATTCTCGGGATGCTACGGCTAATGAATCCGTCCCTGCCAACGCATGACTGGAATGTCAATCTGGTCGGGGATGCGGTAGGGCCCGACAGACAGGTGGTGTTGACCATGAATAAAGAGTCAATCGAGCCCCTCAAAAGGTGCAATGGCCTAGTACACTACAGCGTAGGCCAGATCGTTATCCACGTATATCGTGGTGATGCTCAGCGCGCTGCCTTCTCGGCTGCTCCGGGGGAACCGGAAAACGAATTACCAGAAGAGGAAGCGGAGGATTCCGATGCGGAAAGCATGTTATCCGCCACGTCCCTTGGCGATAGTACTGTGAACAACTCGGAGATGGAGGACAGCCTACAGGACGAGGAAGCCCTCGACGTCACGGTGGTAGCAGCCAACGCTGAGCGATTAACATCTAACGCTACAGACAGCAAGACTCCTGCAACGCCATATCGGGCAGGTAATCGGAACAACTCGTCGTTGATAGGCAACCTCCGGGATGGGGCAAACCTCGACGATATGGGGACGGCAGGGAAGTCTGTGCGCTCTCATGTTGGTGGTGCTTCAGATTAATCTGCACAAATCTAAAGTAGCTTCGGCTGCTTTAAGTAGTCGTCTTTCTAAAGGCGACGTGGATGTGGTCCTCATCCAAGAACCCTGGGTCAATAGCTCGAGAATCTGCGGATTGGGGACTAAGGGCTTCAAGCTCATTCGAGCCAGCGAGGAGAGCAAAGTCAGAACGTGTATTCTGGTCAAGTCTGAGTTGAACTCCTTTCTCCTACCTAACTACACCAATGGGGATATTACCGCTATCAGTCTAACGGTCGACAGCACCCGCCTGACGGTGGCTTCGGTCTATATGCCCTACGACGCCGAAGAACCCCCACCACAAACGGAGGTGAAAGACCTGGTGTCAAATTTCTGCACGGGTAATCTTATTATTGGAGCGGACGCTAATGCTCACCATGTCCAATGGGGGAGCTCCGACATCAATGCCAGAGGCGAGTCTCTGTTTGATTACCTCTTTACAACCAACCTGGTGATTTGCAACGTGGGTAATGAGCCTACTTTTATCACTAAGACCCGCAGGGAGGTCATAGACCTCACTATCTGTAGTGAAGGCGCTTATGAGTGGGTCAGAAAATGGCGGGTTCTGGAAGAACATTCTTTCTCCGACCACCGTTACATAGAAATGGTTTTAGACTTTATTGTAGAACAACCAATCATGAAGCGCAATCCACGTAACACTGATTGGCAGTTACACAATGAAATATTAGACAGAGACCTACCAGTACTGCCCTCACAAGCCCCCTCATCAGTAGAGGAGCTGGAGGATCTTGTTACTACATTTACATCGGCGCTCTCAAATGCTCTAGGACAGGCTTGTCCAGTGCCAAAACCACGCGGTAAACACAGGCCACATTGGTGGTCCTACGATTTGGACTCGCTCCGAATATCATGCCGGAAACAATTTAACAAGGCCAAGAGCTTCGGCTCTGAGCCTCATTGGCACGAATATAAAGCTAAACTAAGGGCCTACAAAAAAGCTCTGAGACAGGCGAAGAGAACCTCGTGGAGAAATTTCTGCACTGGCGTCGAAAAGGTCGACGACACAGCGAGACTTAGACGAGTCCTCTCGAAAAGTCAAACAACCATCAGCTATCTGCGAAAACCTGACGGATCCTGGACCAGCACGGAAGAGGAAACCCTTGAGCTGCTCTTGAATACACATTTTCCGGGGAATCTGCATGATGCACCACTAGCACCTGCAACAAACCTGGCAGTAAATATACCCATCACTGAGGAAAGAGTAAGGTGGGCAGTTAAGAGCTTTGAACCGTATAAGGCTGCCGGGCCGGACGGGATTATCCCCGCGCAACTTACAAACACGTTGGAGACATAAGCTAAATGGCTGGTATTTCTCTTCTTAACGACTATTGATAGCAACCTTATCTCTAGCTATCAGCATGCATACACCAAGGGTAAATCAACAGAAACCGCTCTGCACAGCCTAGTGTCTGTCATTGAGAAATCGCTGTGTGAAAAGGACTACTGTCTCGTGGCCCTCCTAGACATTGAGGGGGCTTTCAACAATATAAGCCCGGAGGCTATCAACTCCGCTCTAACTAATCTGGGCGTAGATAGACCTCTAACTGATTTAATTGACCAACTTTTAAGGGGAAGGAAAATAGCTTCTTCACTTGGTACGGTTGAGTTATCACGTTATGTCACAAGGGGAACACCCCAGGGTGGTGTTCTTTCCCCGCTTTTATGGAACCTCACAGTCAACTCGTTGCTACGTGACACAAGCTGGGGGGGGGGGGCGGGAAGATAGTGGCATACGCCGACGATTTAGCTATTGCATTCAGAGGCAAGTTCCCACAAACTCTGTGTGACCTGATGCAAGTAGCACTGCGAGAAGTTTCGACGTGGTCCTCTCGCTGCGGACTTAGTATCAACCCAGGGAAGGTGGAACTTGTCCTCTTCACCAACCGGTACAAAATACCGCCACTAAGCCTACCAGAACTAGATGGCACGCGCCTCGGCTTGTCGGATAAGGCCAAGTTTCTAGGCATAGTTCTGGACAGGAAATTGAATTGGAAGGAGAATGTTCTTCAGCGCCAGAAGAAAGCTTGCATCGCTCTTTACACATGCAAAAGAGCCATTGGCAAAAAATGGGGGCTCAGCCCTACAGTATGCAGTTGGATCTACACGGCCATCATTCGCCCAATCATGCTTTATGGAGTCGTCGTATGGTGGCCTGCGCTGAGCAAGGCAACATACCTGAATCTGTTGCGGAAAGTCCATAGATCCAATATGATCTGTATAAGCGGTGCGCTAAGGACAACGCCCAACGAAGCCCTCCAGGTCATTCTGGGCATTTTGCCACTTGATCTGGAAGGGTTTCGGTCAGCGGCGGCATCAGCTCTGCGCCTAAGAGAAACCTCCAGTTGGGCTGCGGGTACTATTGGACACTCCAGTATTCTGGAATCTTACAGCTTTCTCCCTCTAAGCACAGATCGTTGTGCGACTACTACAGTCGGGGATAGCTGTTTCAAAATAAACATTCCCATGGTGGCGCTTTCCATGGTGGCACTTCCATATACACCGACGGCTCGAAGTTGTACGGCAGAGTTGGAGGAGGAGTTTATTCAAGGGATTTGGACCTTGAGCTCTCCTTCAGACTACCTGATCATTGTAGCGTCTTCCAGGCGGACAGTGGAGCACCTCATCTGCAACTGTCCGGCTTTAAGCGGCGCGAGAACGCGCTTTTTGGGAGTTCCGTTCCTGGATAGCCTAAGCCAGATCGCGGAAATGGACATAAAGGACTTGATGGGCTTCATAAAGTCATCTAAGTGGTTCGAGGAGGAGTAACGGTGTCGGTTTAGGAGTGTCAGTCCCGGGATTCTGCTATGTGGAAAATCCCAACAACTCAGGGATTTTCCATATGGCTGGGTCCCGGGACTGACTTTCCTTGTGTTGGTGGTATCACAACGGGCCTTTCAAAACTGGCCTAAGTGTGCCTCTGCGGCAGCCACTTGAACCTAACCTAACCTAACTGCATTCAACTGTTGATTGAACAGTCATAGATTTGTCAATTTAAAAAAAAGGACGCATGTATGTTTAGGTGCGCTAACTTACATATTAGGCTGAACCAAAAAATAATTTTTTGATCTGCAATCAATCAATCGGTTTTCAGTAGTCTTTTTTTTTTTTTGATTGCAGATCAAAGCTTTAAAAAATGCATTCAAATGCACGCAACTATAGTTTTTACATAATTTTTCAAGTTGAACTTTTAATCTATTTTTTTTTATGACAATAAATACATTCCATACTTAATATTTCAGGTGATAACAGTAAGCATAAACAAAAAATATTTAATTAAAAGTAATAGTAACCAGTTTGGCCAATTCTAGAAAAAAAAAATTTGGCATAATTGCCAAATTTAACACAGGGTTATATTTGGATTTTTTAAACCTCTATAACTTTTTCAGTTATAAACAAAAGTAGTTACTGTTAAAGAAAAAGTTTCACAGAATTTAAAGGCCTTTTCGACAGACTAAACAAAATTGGAATTTAGGTATGATGTGAAACGAGATACCGACAGTCACTACTAGAATTTGAACTCGGAGTAAAAAATTATTAAGGTAAGAATTGTGGCGGTTTCCAAGCCATGAACAACGGTGTACGGCTCATTAAAATCGGACTTAAAATAGCGACGTAGTGTCAAAAAAACAAATAGCCCATCGGGGGGGGCGTGGCAAAAAAAAATTGTTTTGGGATCGCCTTCAAAATATCTTTAATGCTAGGGGTGGACAATTTTTTTTTTTTTGTATGGGGACCGATCCGCACTATTGTACGTGGTATCCGAGGAATTTAATAAAAAAAAATTATTAAAAATCAACGTTAATAGTTAGCTACTCAAAATTTGCACTTTATGATACTAAAATTTAATGATCTTTAATATGGCATACTCAAATTTAAAAAAAAAAATTGGGAAAAAAATTTTTTTTTGCGAATAATAATGATTACCTTTAAACAAATCTAATCAGAAAACATACTAGTATACAACTATAATTTTCTGGTCGAAATCATACTAGTGAATTGTAATTTTCTGAATATAAATTGTTACTATTTGAATGTTTCCGTCAATTGTGTGATAATTATAAATTTTGGACTTGGGCTCTTTTGACCATTAGTTTTGAAGTGCAAAGAAAAGATTTTATTCCACTTTTCCAACCCAACGTTTCGCTAGACTTCCTAGCTTCATCAGGGGTGATCTATTTATTTAAAAACAACAATGAAAACAATAATAAAAACCATATGAAACACTTATCGACAAATTTACGTATATACGTGTAAACTTTAAAACACAAATAACAACACTTTCACAGTATGCTGTCTTAGAATCTAAAACTTAAAGAATAGTACCCTCATTACTTCGTAATATCGTCATACTAAATTATAGTTATAAACATAAAAAGTAGGCGGGTCCAATATTTTGTGAATCTTCTTTTTTTGTTTACCGTACTTTCTCTTTCTAATATTCTTATATTCTTAAGTGTATATCGTGCTATTCCGTATTGGTTGCGGTCTATTATTTTCGCATTTTCTATATCAGCTGTATGCCCACTTGTTATGATGTGTTGTGATAAGGCAGTTGAGTTTCTCATTTTTTGTATGTCGCTTTCGTGCTCTTTTAATCTCACACCCAAATTACGTTTCGTGGTACCAATATATACCCTGTTGCAGGTTTCATTTTCTTTACCCTGACTCGTTATTTCATATATAACATTATGCTGTTCAAGTTTATTTATCGGGCTTTTTGTACGTGTGGGCTTTGCCGATGCTTTGAGAGAGTTTTGGAATATATGTTACACCGAAATATTGTTTTATTTGATTTTCTCTGTTTGTTGTTGTTTGGATATGTCAATTGCGTGTTTATCTTATTCCTTGTTCTTGCAGATTTTTTATTAGGGCGTGTGGATAGTTGTTGTTTTTCAATATTTCGTATATTTTCTGCAGGTTTTTTGTTCCAGTACTGCTCGTTACTTATTTTTAATACCTTGTTTATTAGATTTTTTGCCGTATTTATTTTGCATTTCGATGGCTGACAGGTATGAAAATTTATCAGACGGCCTGATGATAGGGGTTTTGTGTACCAGTCAAAAGAGAGACTGCCATTGTTTTTGTTTTTAAAATTTCTCATATTCAGATATCCGGATTCTGTATTGTTTTCCATTTCAAATGTGAATTTAATTTTGTTATGGTAGTTATTTAGGGTTTCTTGTATTATTTCTACGTCTTTTTGTCTAACTATTGCGAGAATATCATCAACATATTTTACTATAAATTTAACTTCAATTTTAAGTTTTTGTTTGAGTTCATTTAGCGTCTTATCTAAAATATCGTCTTAAATGATATCCGCTATTGTCGGGGATAGGGGATTGCCCATAGGCATACCAAAAGTTGGGGTATATACTTCGTTATTATAAACAGGGTACGAAAATAAACTGTACAAAATACTTTTCATTTGCTCATCGAGTAGCATGTCATTTAAGTTTTGTACAGTTTATTACTTTTTGGAAACGTTTGCTTTTTGTTTGTGACAATTCCAACAAAGAAAAATTTATAAACACAAACTTTTCAATTGATTGAAGAAAAATATTAGTGTTTGAATGTATGTTCATAGAGAACAAAATATTTTTTTAGTTTTGTTTTTTATTTTGGATGTAAATTTCAAAAAATGTATTTTACAGTTTTCAAAGTGCACTCAGCTTTTGCATTTTGTTTTGTATTGAACTATGAAAGTAATAAACAGTACAAAATAGTACTATAAAATAAAGTTTATTTTCGTACACTGATTATAAATGAAATAGTTATTGTCGAGTAAGCAAAATTTTAAAATTTCCTGGAACTTGCATCTGGGTATATTTGTCATGGATTTTATTTTATCCCATTTTTCCATTATTATTTTTATAGCAAGGTTAGTGGGAATATTCGTGAATAATGACACGAAATCGAAAGACACCAACACTTCATCTTTGTCGGTTCGTAAATCAATAAGTTTCTCTTTTAGTTTAAAAACATTTCCGATTTTGTACTCTTCTGACGCTATGTTTTGTATTATATTTCCTACATGTTTCGAAAGTTGATGACATGGTACGTTCATGGAAGATGCGATGGGGCGCAAGGGGATATTAGGCTTGTATATCTTAGGCAACCCGTAGAGTCTGGGTGCACTAGCTATTGAGCATGATAATTTTTGTTTCTCTTTGGCGGTTATCTGTTTTGGTTTATAAAGCTCATCTACTAATTTATTGTTTTTCTTTTGTAGCGCGGTTGTTGGATCGGTTCTCATTTTTCTATACGTGCTTTTGTCTTCTAGTAACTCTCCCATTTTTTCACGATAATCTTTTTTGTATATTACTACCGTTTTGTTGCCTTTATTCGCGTCCGTGACAACTATATGGTTTTTGTGTGTGTTCAGAAATGCCTTGCTTTTGTTATATGTTTCTAAGATAAATTTTTCAGTTGCGTTGTTTTTTATGATTCTCTTAAACTGAAGAATCCTATAGCTTACTTTGTTTCTTGCCATTTCTTTGGCATTTTCGTCGCCTAAAACCTGAATTGCTTGCTCAATTTCCGCTATTGTGTGTATTGCCGAGAAATTTATTTTTGTGGTTGGTAAAGAGAACTTTTTTCCTAACGATAATCCGTCATCGGGAAAATGTATGTCGGTTTTATTTACGAACCAGTCATTATTTGTTCGTATTCCCAAGCTTCCTAGTTGTTGTGCTTTTAAGTTATCTATTTTCGCTTTATGCACTTTTCCTATTTCTTTCGCCATTCTTTGTCCACAAAGAAATGGCAATGAACAAAGTAAGCACCAAAAAACCAAATGTAAACAAATCGACATTCCAAAATCGGGCTCAGCTAAGCTCTTGCAAATCTCAAAACCTTTCATTTAAAAAAAAAATATCAAAATAGGATCTAAAATGAAGCCTGTGAAGGATTTTGAACAGTAAACTTCAATTATTTCCCACTGTGCGGTGGTAGCAGCCCATCCTGAGCGCAATATCTCTAATGCTTCAGACAGCAGGGCTTCCGCTACGCCAAATCGCGCAGTTTGCTCTGAACTCGTCGTTGAGAGACATCCTTCGGGACAGGGCAGACCTCGACGATATGGGGACGGCAGGGAAGTCTGATCGCTTTCATGTTGGTGGTGCTTCAGATAAACCTGCACAAATCTAAAGTAGCCTCGGCTGCTTTAAGTAGTCGTCTTTCTAAAGGCGACGTGGATTTGGTCCTCATACGAGAGCCCTATGTGGACAGCTCGAGGATTTGCGGATTGGGGATTAAGGGTTTCTAGCTCATTCGAGCCAGCAAGGAGGGCAAGTCAGAACCTGTATTTTGGTTAAGTCTGACCTCAACACCTTTCTACTACCTAACTATACCAATGGTGACATTACCGCTGCCACTTTAACAGTCGGCAGCACCAGCCCGACGATGGCGTCGGTCTAAATGCCCTACAACCCCGAGATCCTCCACCACAAACGGAGTAACGCCACCGCAGGTAACGCGGCACAACGCCAACAGGGGCGCGCCGACGCCAGTAGCACAAATCCACGTAAACACGTGGGATAACAGGACACGGCGAACCGTTACCGCCCCGTTATCACGCCAGACATCGAAGCACCAAGCAAACAGTACCTGTACCGAAGGAAATAAATTGAATTATTTGAAATTATATAGTTGAGTTATAGTTAAGCTAAGTAATATTTTATAAAGTTGAGAATACGACTTGCAAAAGGGCCCCAAAGTATAAATTTATTGTACAAGGACCCTGGACACGGCGAGTATACCCCAGCCTTTGATAAGAAGCATAGGGGCAGGGAAAAGCTTCGTTACAATTATCTATGGATACACACACGGGGATTATATCCAATAAATCTTCTTCAATCTGGGGTCAAATTTTTGTACGGGTCATGTTATTATAGGAGCGGACGATAATGCTCATCACGTCCAATGGGGAAGCTCCGATATCAATGCCAGGGGCGATACTCTGTTTGACTACCTATTAACAACCAACCTGGTAGTTTGCAACGTATACGTATAGAAGAACAAAAGAATTTAGTATAAGTACAGGAATTTAGATACATATATAATGGTAAGTATGATTGGTTTACGAAGGCGTACAAATATATGATGAGCTTAGTTTTGTGTGCTTCAATTTAAATTTTACTTAATAAAATCTCATCCCCCCTTAGAAAAATCCTGGCCACGCCACTGTGTAGAGGCTGATTATGATACTGGTGCATAGACCGACTAGTATACCAACTGGAATGAAGGTCGAATTCGTCGACTAGTGTGATAAGTGGTATAATTCTGATGTATATATGAACTAGTATGTCAACTGGTAAGATTCTGATGCATATATGAACTAGTATGTCAAATGGTATAATTCTGATGCAAATAGGAACTGTCGTGTTAAAAATACCACTTGCTAATATGAAAAAATTACAGAACTCGAACTAGTAGAGGCCGTTTGGCTGACTAGTATTAAACTAGTTAAGTTGACTGCAGGGATGTTATACATGATTTGGTATATTTTGTCTTTAGTTGGCACAAACTTTTCCAATATATTATTCCTTTAAAAATTTCATAAGTAAAAATGAAAAGTGTGTGCGGTGCACACCCAGCGGAAGTTTACTTCTTTAATTTAGCATTCGCCGTCTATCACGAGCCCCGTTGTTATCTTTCGGCATATCGGTCCCTAAACGTAACCAACAAAATTATGAAAATTCATTTGTTTACAGATGGCGGTAATTCTATTTCTCACAAAATATCACAATCGTTATAAATTCCATTACAAAGGCTTTCTTCTTTCTTTCTTTTATTATTTCTATTTTATTTTATTTTTTCTACTTAATTTTTATTTTTTTCAATTTTTATTATTTTTCGATTTTTATTTTTAATTTTTTTTTAAATTTTTTTATCCTTTTTTATATCTATTTTTTAGGTATCGGTTATTTTTTATTTATTGATTTTTTTTTTTTATTCTTTCTTAAATTTTCGATTATATTTTGAATTTTTGGTTTTTTTTTATTTGTTGAATATTTATTTTTCATCATTTTTTTTTTAACAAAAACTCCTAACACTTTATTTATTTATTCAAACGGTATGCTTAACACTCTACTCACATACTGATATTCATATTTGATTTCAAGCAGGATCGGGGTGTCTGAGTGTCCTCACTGGAGTGTCACGCTGGAGCGGCCTGAATTGTTGATTGTTGATTAGTTTATTTATTTATTTAGTAGGGATTAACCCGTACGCGTCATGCTATGGATACACACACGGAGATTATCTCCAATAAATCTTCTTCAATCGGATCCTAATTTTAACCTGACACACACAAAATTGAAGATTAACAATCGGCGCCATCTAGTGCTGTGGCTGTATTACTAGCGGTTTAAAACTTGATGTCGCTGAGGATAGTTTAATTTTTGGTGACCCTAGTGTCCTAGCTTCCTTATTCCGTTTTCTGAAATCTGCTCAAATCTTCTTAATTTTTGGGAGTTTATAATGAAGATTCTGCATAGTTAACTAACTCCCAAAAGCGGAGTTATTTCGGGATTTGCGCTAATGTATCGAACCCTCGGCGTTAACTTTCGTATCCTTTTATAAGGATAATTTCGCCTGGCCCCACGTTGGGCGCCAATAATGCGAACGCGTTTTATAATGCAAACGCGTTTCACTTGTTTTACTTCTTTATTTTCCTGACACAAGTCAAGGAAACCAATTCGGTTTGATGAGTTACTACATCTACAATTTGTCGGTGACTGCACCTAAATGCCTGCCTCTACTTCGCTAATCGTCAGCACTGCTGCCCGTGAAAATGTTGACTTGGCATTTGCCATTTACTGGTATGCTCGCCTTTCATTCATGCATTTTTTAGAGTTGAATTTCGCATTGCCGTGAGACTTCAGCTAGGTGTTCACTTGCTGATTCAGCGTCTTGCTTACTTAGTGCTGTTGTTTTGGTAAGCTTTGGTTATGATTGTTGTTGTTGGAATTATTATTGGGTGCTAACTTGTATATGAATGCCACGGCTAATTAAATACTTACTTAAAATATGCAGATTTTCCAATAATAAAGTTAGTATTTAACCTTTTTTTAATTTTTTATAAATAGTAAGTTAATAACATTAGTTTAGGAAATAATGTAACCAAACTGAAAGCAAAAGAACTAGAAAGGATATAGCTATACTTAACATATACATAGACCGTGTTACATATTTTGGAGAATTTGGTATTGGCTGCGAAATTTTAGTTAGGTAGGAAAAGGATGCATCAGTAAATGTTTCATCGTTAGGCAATCCTTCCAAATCTGCGACAATATTTTCCGTACTAATGTCCAAGTCAAGGATCTGTTTTGCTTGTGCTACAGCTACTGTTGGAGCTTCCCCACGAAATATATATTCCGAAAATTGTATTGGATTTAATGTACCACCAACAAATATGTTGAAAAATACCCTACGTGGCGGTTCACTTATAAATATTGCATCATTGCTAACATGAGGATCAGTTAATCCATCACAGTACACTTGCACACGTGCAGCTAATGACCGTAATATATCATTCCGAATATATCGCTTGACATCCCCTAAAGAATTTGAATTACTACACCATATTCTAGAAAAAATAATACCTGTAAAACGAATAGTTCCATTGAACTTTCGAACTTTTACAGATTGATCATTACTGTGTGGACCTTTAACAGCTAAAAATACAGTGGCTTTGTAGTTATATTTCGATTCGGTTTTTCTGTTGCCCGTAACAAACAATTCTACAGAATGAGAATCATCCATACAAGTATTTTCTATAAAAATTTCGCATCCAGAAAACCGTTTTTTGATCGCATATATAGCACGCTGAAACTCATTCTCGATATTAATTTTTTGAGTGTCATCAAAGATTGGGAATATATCATCCAAGTCGTAGCAACATTCAAAGGCATGCCATGGATTAGATTTATCGATGTAATTACATATTACCGGTTGAAAGGATCCTCCACTGAAATGAAAAAAAAAGAACATGTAAAGTAATATAGTTAAAAATAAATAGATAAAAAGGCTAGTTAGGTAAGTGGAAGTGTGAAAGAAGTTAAGGATGGATTCACATTTAAGGCCCCGTTTTTCAGTGCAAGTTTAAACCACATTTAAAATAAGTTTATACTTGCACCGGGCCTAAGAAGAGGAACTCTGTAACTTTTCAAAGTTTTTTTTCCCACTCGAAAATTACAGAATTCCACTGCAGGCCTAGACATATTGGGTGTTATCGAAAATGCATTATGATTCGAAAGCTACAACGGACGACAAGCAGAAAGTGCAGAAATGCAGCAGTGGCAGCACTGCAATAGTCAAACGTTATAAAATACAACACTAACTAACGTCGCTTATCATGCACGTAAAAGAAATTTTAGCTACTTTTGATGACAACTTAACGATTTGGGATGAAAATTTAATATTATAATTTAACCATTTTATTGAAAATTTTAGTAATTCTGAATCCAAGTTGCTGTTGAGCCTTATAATTGATGACTGTTCTTCTTTATTACCAAATAGGTAATCTTTTTCTATCGAAATTTCAAGAAAATACATCACTACTTTGCTACCAAATATAATTGGCTGCTGGATTCAAAAAGTATTTTACGCTTTCAAAATACATCAAAAGTCAAATTCAACTACAATTCGTCAAACTCGCAGTCAAGAAAACCTGAAAAATAAAATTCTTTGTGAACATATAACTTTACTGAAGAGAATGGACAAAAATTCTTTTATCGTGGTATGACGCAGAGATGCAAACCACTTCAATAATCTCTGTGGTTCGGTTCAGTAGTTCGAACCACTTCCCGAAAATCTGGGTGGTCGGTTCAGTGATTCGAACCACCACGATAAAACTTGATCCGGTTCGTGAACCGGTTTATATCAACCCAGCCAAAAACTAAAAAAAAATATAAGAATTTGTATGAGCTTTGGACCGTGATAATAATTCCTATTGAAAATTTCATATTGAATTATTATGTTTTGTTTGAAGAAAAACTGAATGAAAAGCAACAAACAACATTACACGCTATAGTTATACATAATAGGGCTACGCTCACACTGCAACCGACTTTTTCATCCGACCTCATAGGAGAAATTCGAGCGCGTTCTATTTTATCGGGCGGCCAAAGTTTGTTTACCTTCGGTTGAAATCTGGTAGCTCATTTAAAACCCATGTGTGCGGATGTGTATTTGCTGCCGGACGACAAAAGTCGGTTGCAGTGTGAGCGTCGCCTAGTACTATTTCACGCTGGCGAAAGCGATCATCGGACTAATTCGTAATGATTTTTACTAGAAGTGATTTACCTCCGAGCGAGCTTTGATCTCGAAAGCTTCAACTTCTAATTGTTTTTATTGTTCTTTACCCACACCCTTCCTAGCGAAGAAACAATCTGTTTCCAACTGCAGGTAGGTGAGATTTATTTAATACAATTGGCGTTTTATTAGCTATTAGGCTGTGCTCCGCCTTAAATGAACTAATATTTTTTATTAATGGTCTTGCATTTTTACATATAAGTAAATATGTAAAAATGCAAGATCATTAAAAACAAATATTAGTACTAAAAAAATAATTTTAAAAATTAAAAAAAAAAAAAATTATGGGGGTCGATAGATGCTATAGTAGCCTTGCAGCGAAAGCAACGAGTTGAAAAGTACTTTACAACTAGTTGGTGCATCGGGCCCAACTAGTCAGTGTTTTGTCTTTTGTCCATATAAGCAACTGGTATTTTTTACGTGTTGATGCCCTACGAAAAGTCAATTGTCAGCTTTCGACCAGAACTTACTAGTCATCTACTAGTCATGATATACTAGAATTATACTAGTTGAAAAATACCAGTCCCATACTAATTCAACCTAGACTAGTATGATTTTCATAAAACGAACTAGTCCCCATACTAGTCCAAAAAAGAATATTATGAAATATACTAGTCCCATACTAGTCCAAAAAGCATTGAACCTGGCTAGTTTAGATTTCAATCAGAAGTTTCATGACTTACCCCCCTGCAGTCAAATTCCGAACTACTGAGCAAACATAGTAGTTCATTGACTAACATTTTGTGGCATATGCATACCAGTTCATTGTTGATTAGTTTTAAAACCAGTCAATGCCAAACTACATGCATGTAAAAAATTTTCAATCTTTTTGGAAAAGTTTTCAGAAAATTTTTGAGTATGCAGTTTTGTAGCCCATACAGTTTTACTCTAAAAATCTGCAAGTTAGAACTCCCTACAAATTTTCCCTGAATTATCAGAATTTTTCTTTCAGGGGTGTTGAGTGTTTTCCTCCATACAAAGGTAAATTTAATTAGGGAGTTTTAACTTGCACTTTCTTAGAGTAAAATTTAATGGGCTACAAAACTGCATACTCAAAAATTTTTCTGAAAATTCTGCCAAACAGTTCAAAAGTTATGTACACGTCAGAATTTTTTTATGTACATAAATACATAAAAAAAAATTCTGACGTGTACATGAAAATCGCCGATACACGTGTAGTTTTATTTTTTGTCCACTTTCCGAAAAAGTCTATTTGGTTCATAGGAAAAACAGAAAAAAAGTTCGTTTTTGTACCGCAGTGTTAGCATTAAACCAGTCAATGCCAAACTACTCAGCAAACAACATAGTTAATTGGCTATACATTTTGTGGTGTATTCATACTAGTTCATTTCTGATCACCTTTAAAGCAGTCAAAGTCGAACTACTCAGCAAACAACATAGTTCATTGACTATACATTTTGTGGTGTATTCATACTAGTTCATTTCTGATCACCTTTAAACCAGTCAATGTCGAACTACTCAGCAAACAACATATTTCATTGACTATACATTTTGTGGTGTATTCATACTAGTTCATTTCTGATCACCTTTAAACCAGTCAATGCCAAACTACTCAGCAACATTATAGTTCTTGGACTATACATTTTGTGGTGTGTTCATACCAGTTAATTTCTGACTACCTTCAAACTAATCAGTTCCAAACTACTCAGCAGACACCTAGCTCGTTTACTACACATTTTATGGGTGTTTTTATACTAGTTCATTGCTGATTACCCTTAAACCAATCAATGCCAATCTAATCAGAAAACATACTTGTATACAACTATAATTTGCTAGGCGAAATCATACTAGTCAGAAAAATCCTGGTTCGTACTAGTATGCAAGTATGTATGAATCTCGGGTTGAAATCATACTACTTTTTCAGTTTATATTCAGAAAGTTTTCTGAATATTAATCTAGGGTTCCACTTTCGTTTGATACCAATATTGTAGGCAATTTTGAATATTATTGGACAACCTCATTTTGACCGATAACTCAGTTATCGATAAATATATCGAAATATTCCAAACTCCAATAGAAACCTGTAGAACTTCCCTTTTGTTTGATACCCAGATTGTAGGCATTTTGACCGATAGCTTAGTTATCGATAAATCTATCGAAGTCATAATGCAACCTCTTATCGTTTGACACCCATATTGAAGGCACATTTCAAGGTTTTTGTGACAGTCATATGCCACTATCGGGTAGACTGAAATAGAGTTACATACAAACAAGCAAAAATACATATGAATGTATGTACAAGTAAAGCTAATGAAAGCGTAGTAAAGAAACTAGCATTATGTGGGAAAAGTGTCGAGCCCTTGATATACGAAAATTATGGCACAAAGCGGACCACGCTTTTTCCACAATACTACTGTCTAGGGGCTTTAAAATTATTTTCAACTTTTTAGTTCAATACTCTCTAAAAGCGCGAGTTTTAGTTTTTTTAAACTATATTTATTTTTTTACTTTTTAAAAATGTCCTATGAAATTATCGATAAATATATCGAAAAATACAGCAGTCCAAACGAAACCTCTTCCACTTTCGTTTGATACCCATATTGTTAGGAAATTTTAAGGTATTTGGCCTCACATTTTGACAATAACTCAGTTATCGATAAATTTATCGAAATATGTCGAAGTCCAAATGAAACCTGGGGCCTTCACTTTTCGTTTGATACCCACATTGTAGGGAAATTTTAAGGTTTTCGCGCAACCACATTTTGACCGATAACTCAGTTATCGATAAATTTATCGAAATATATCTATGTCCAAGTGAAACCGGGGGCATTCACCTTTCGTTTGATACCCATATTGTAGGGAATTTTTTAGGTTTTTGGGCAATCATATTTTACCGATAACTCAGTTATCGATAAATTTATCGAAATATGTCGATGTCCTAATTAAACCTGGGGCCTTCACCTTTCGTTTGATACCCATATTTTAGGGAATTTTTTAGGTTTTTGGGCAATCATATTTTGACCGATAACTCAGTTATCGATAAATTTATCGAAATATATCGAAGCCCAAATGAGACCTGGGGCCTTCACCTTTCGTTTGATACCCATTATGTAGGGAAATTTTAAGGTTTTCGGGCAACCACATTTTGACCGATAACTCAGTTATCGATAAATTAATCGAAATATATCGAAGTCCAAATGAAACCTGGGGCCTTCCTCTTTCGTTTGATATCCATCTTGTAGGGAAATTTTAAGGTTTTCGGGCAACCACATTTTGACCGATAACTCAGTTATCGATAAATTTATCGAAATATATCGATGTCCAAGTGAAACCTGGGGCATTCACCTTTCGTTTGATACCCATATTGTAGGAAATTTTTTAGGTTTTTGGACAATCATATTTTGACCGATAACTCAGTTATCGATAAATTTATCGAAATATGTCGATGTCCAAATTAAACCTGGGGCCTTCACCTTTCGTTTGATACCCATATTGTAGGGAATTTTTTAGGTTTTTGGGCAATCATATTTTGACCGATAAATTTATCGAAATATATCGATGTCCAAGTGAAACCTGGGGCATTCACCTTTCGTTTGATACCCATATTGTAGGAAATTTTTTAGGTTTTTGGACAATCATATTTTGACCGATAACTCAGTTATCGATAAATATATCGAAATATATCGATGCCCAAACGGAACCTGGGGCCTTCACCCTTCGTTTGATACCCATAGTGTAGGGAAATTTTAAGGTTTTCGGGCAACCACATTTTGACCGATAACTCAGTTATCGATACATTTTTCGAAATATATCGATGTCCAAATGAAACCTGGGGCCTTCACCTTTCGTTTGATACGCATATTGTAGGGAATTTTAAGGTTTTCGGGCAACCACATTTTGACCGACAAGTCAGTTATCGATAAATTTATCGAAATATGTCGATGTCCAAGTGAAACCTGGGGCCTTCACCTTTCGTTTGATACCCACATTGTAGGAAATTTTTTAGGTTTTTGGGCAATCATATTTTGACCGATAACTCAGTTATCGATAAATTTATCGAAATATGTCGATGTCAAAATGAAACCTGGGGCCTTCACCTTTCGTTTGATACCCATATTGTAGGGAAATTTTAAGGTTTTCGGGCAACCACATTTTGACCGATAAGTCAGTTATCGATAAATTTATCGAAATATGTCGATGTTCAAGTGAAACCTGGGGCATTCACCTTTCGTTTGATACCCATATTGTAGGGACATTTTACGGTTTTTGGGCCACTGGGGCTTAGACCGAACGAGAGTTACATACATACAAGCAAGCAAACAAACAAACAAACAAACAAGCAAACATACAAGTGAACCTAATAAAAGCGTGGTAGAAAAGGCACTGGTAAAATCAACAATCTCGTACTGTTATCCTGAAGTTGACCAAATTTTGGTTGTTTGAACGGTAATTTTAGTTGAAGTAACTGCATTCAACTGTTTAAACAGTCATAGATTTGTCAATTTTAAAAAAAAACTGTGGGTCCCGCTAACTTGTAGGAAAAAATCAAAGCAGCACACTATAAGTTGGAAGAGAAGTTCGGCAAAAGTCTCGTTAGAGGTTATGACAACCTGTTGGTATATAACCGCCCTTTTTTTACGTTGCGGCATAAACTTGAGTTTATTGACAACAACAATATAAATTATTCTAACAATGCTCCTTTAACTCGAGTTTATGGCCTAGCATGAAAGTAGTCTTACTTTGACTCTTTTTGAAGTTAAAATAAGACTTACTTTTATCTATACTTACATATGTGGGACCGGAACTGCGCAGTCAACTTAACCTTAAATAACCTTAATTTACCTTACCTAAAAATACAACCCTAAAGCCCCAATTACATAAAACTTTGTGAAACTTTGACAAATGCGCGCATCGTTTTTGAGAATTTGCCAAAATTTCGCTTCGCTTTACGTTCAAAAAACTTTGTATGAAAGTGGAGCCTACAAAGTTTAATGCAATTGGGTCTTTACCTATATAATCAAACTTGACGAACGCGCAACTTTAAAGGAGCCATTACAAGTTGAATTCAATTATTATATTAAAAATACAATAAACTACATAATTTAAAAAATATAGAATAAAACAAAAATTGTGTTGACTTTACCGAGAATCGAACTCAGAACCTTTAGCTTATTTTTGGCTGTGTATGAACTAGTATATCAACTGGTACAATGCTGATGCAGAGGCTGACTAGTATACCAATTGGAATGGTGCTGATGCAGAAGAGGAGAATTGCATTTATTTTCTCTTGTAACTGCTTCTTTTTATCTTGTAATTCACAGATGCTTTTCGTGTTAGGGTAAATACAAATAGTCGCTGCTTTCTAAAGAATAAACTGGTATATTGCTGATGTATAGGCTGACTATGATACTGGTGTATAGACCGACTGGTATAACAACTGGAATTAATGTCAAATTCGTGGACTAGTATGACAAGTGGTACGATCTGAATGGGCATTATGATTAGTATGTCCTGGCGCATAGAGTAGTAGTAGTATGTCTACTGGTAAGATTCTGATGTATATATGAACTCCCTGCAGTCAACTTAACTAGTTTTATACTAATCAAATACCAGTCAGCTAGGCGGCTTCAACTAGTTCGAGTTCTGCAATTTTTCCATATTAGCAACTGGTATTTTTAACACGGCGATGTCCTACGAGATGGCAATTGTCCTTCTCTGCATCAGCACCATACCAATTGGCTGACTAGTCAGCCTCTGCATCAGGAATATACCAGTTGATATACTTGTTATTATACACATCAGTATCATACCATTTAAGATACTAGTTCGTATATACGTCAGGATCGTACCAGTTGAAAGAATAGTTCATATATACATCAGAATCATACCAGTTGGCAGACTAGTTCATATATACATCAGAATCATACCAGTTGAAAGACTAGTTCATATATGCATCAGAATCATACCAGTTGACAGACTAGATCATATATGCATCAGAATCATACCAGTTGGCAGACTAGTTCATATATGCATCAGAATCATACCTGTTGACAGACTACTTCTTATATGCATCAGAATCATACCTGTTGACAGACTACTTCTTATATGAATCAGAATCATACCAGCTGACAGACTAGTTCATTAATGCATCAGAATCATACCAATTAACAGACTAGTTAAAAAAATCATCGGAATCATACCAGTTGTCATACTAGTTCATATATGCGTCAGAATCATACCAGTTGATATAGTAGTTCATTTATGCATCAGAATCATACCAGTTGACATATCAGTTCATTTATGCATCATAATCATATCAGTTGACATACTAGTTCAAATTTGCATCAGAAATATACCATTTGACATACTAGTTCATATATACATCAGAATCATACAGGTTGACATACTGCTCAGTCTATGCGGCAGGACATACTAATCATTATGCCCATTCAGATCGTACCACTTGTTATACTAGTCCACGAATTTGACATTCATTCCAGTTGGTATACTAGTCGGTCTATGCACCAGTATCATAGTCAGCCTCTACATCAGCAATATACCAGTTTATTCTTTAGAAAGCAGCGACTATTTGTATTTACCTAAACACGAAAAAGCATCTGTGAATTACAAGGTAAAAAAGAAGCAGTTACAAGAGAAAAAGAAAAGCAATTGTCCTCTTCTGCATCAGCACCATACCAATTGGTATACTAGTCAGCCTCTGCATCAGCATTATACCAGTTGATATACTAGTTCATACACAGCCAAAAATGAGCTAAAGGCTCTGAGTTCGATTCTCGGTAAAGTTAACTCAAGTTTTTTTTTTCTATATTTTTTAAATTATGTTGTTTATTGTATTTTTAATTTAATTTTTGAATTCTACTTGCAATGGCTCCTTTCAAATTCCGCGTTCGTCAAGTTTGATTATATAGGTGAAGGCCCAATTGCATTCAACTTTGTAGGATCCACTTTCATACAAAGTTTTTTAAACGTAAAGCGAAGCGAAATTTTTGCAAATTCTCAAAAACGAGGCGCGCATTTGTCAAAGTTTTATGTAATTGGGGCTTTGGGGTTGTATTTTTAGGTAAGGTAAATTGAGGTTAAGTTAGTCGTCCACTGCGGAGTTCCGGACCCACATATGATATATAGATAAAATTAAGTCTTATTTTTACATCAAAAAGAGTCAAAGTAAGACTGCTTTCATGCTGGGCCATACACTCGAGTTAAAGGAGCATTGGTAGAGTTAATTTATATTGTTGTTGTCAATATACTCAAGTTTATGCCGCAACGTAAAAAAAATGGCGGTTATATACCAACAGGTTGTCATAACCTCTAACGAGACTTTTGCCGAACTTCTCTTCCAACTTATAGTGTGCTGCTTTGATTTTTTCCCTATGAGTTGGCGGGACCTAGTTTTTTTTTTAAATTTAAAAATCTGTGACTGTTCAAACAGTTGAATGCAGTTAGGTTAGGTTAGGTTAAAGGCTGCCGCAGAGGCACACTTAGGCCAGTTTTGAAAAGGCCGTTGTGATACCACCAGCACTAGGAAAGTCAGTCCCGGGACCCAGCCATTTGGAAAATCCCAGCGGTCTGGTTTAGACTATCCAGGAAGGGAACTCCCAAAAAGCGCGTTCCCGCGCCGCTTAAGGCCGGGCAGTTGCAGATGAGGTGCTTCACCGTTTCCTCTTCCTCATCATCTTTGCAGCTCCTACAGCATCGTCGATAGGGCACCCCTTCTGCGTGCCTACCAATAAGGCAGTGCCCAGTTAGAACACCTATTAATATTAAGATTTCTCTCCTTCTTAGGGCGTGAATGCCTCTAGATCTTTTATGATCCCATTTCGGCCAGGTTTGTTTGGATGTCCGGCAACTTGGGGATTGTTGCCACCTTTCGTTGGGTTGGAGTACACACTCCGTCAAGCCAACGAAAAGTAGCAACAATCCCCAGGGTTCCGGACATCCAAACAAACCTGGCCAAAATGGGATCATAAAAGATCTAGAGGGATCATAAAAGATCTGAATGCAGTTACAGAATTTCCATTTGATTTTCAGAAAAATACAATTGACATTCAGAAAATTACAATTGATATTCAGAAAACTTTCTGAATATAAACTGAAAAAGGTGTAGTATGATTTCAACCCGAGTTTCATACATACTTGCATACTAGTACGAACCAGGATTTTTCTGACTAGTATTATTTCGTCCAGCAAATTATAGTTGTATACTAGTATGTTTTCTGATTAGATTGGCATTGATTAGTTTAAGGGTAATCAGCAAAGAACTAGTATAAAAACATCCATAAAATGTATAATAAACGAGCTAGGTGTCTGCTGAGTAGTTTGGAATTGATTAGTTTGAAGGTAGTCAGAAATTAACTAGTATGAATACACCACAAAATTTTTAGGCGTAGAACTATAATGTTGCTGAGTAGTTTGGCATTGACTGATTTAAAGCTAATCAGAAATGATCTAGTATGAATACACCACAAAATGTACAGTCAATGAATTACATTGTTTGCCGAGTAGTTTGGCAATGTCTGGCTTAAAGGAAATCAGAAATGAACTAGCATGAATACACCACAAAATGCATAGTCAATGAACTAGAATTTTCGCTAAGTAGTTTGGCATTGAATGGTTTAAAGCTAATCAACAATGAACTGGTATCCATATGCCACAAAATGCATAGTCAATGAACTATATTGTTTGCTGAGTAGTTTGGCCTTCACTGGTTTGAAGCTAATCAGCAATGAACTAGTATAAATACACCACAAAATGTATAGTCAATGAACTATATTCTTTGCTGAGTAGTTGGACATTGACTGGTTTAAAGGTGATCAGAAATGAACTAGTATGAATACACCACAAAATGTATCGTCATTGAACTATATTGTTTGCTGAGTAGTTTGGCCTTGACTGGTTTGAAGCTAATCAGCAATGAACTAGTATAAATACACCACAAAATGTATAGTCAATGAACTATATTCTTTGCTGAGTAGTTGGACATTGACTGGTTTAAAGGTGATCAGAAATGAACTAGTATAAATACATCACAAAATGTATCATCATTGAACTATATTGTTTGCTGAGTAGTTTGGCCTTGACTGGTTTGAAGCTAATCAGCAATGAACTAGTATAAATACACCACAAAATGTATAGTCAATGAACTATATTGTTTGCTGAGTAGTTTGGCATTGACTGGTTTAACGCTAATCAGCAATGAACTAGTATGCATACGCCACAAAATGTATAGTCAATGAACTAGAATTTTCGCTGAGTAGTTTGGCATTGACTGCTTTTAAAACTAATCAACAACGAACTGGTAGGCATATGCCACAAAATGGTTAGTCAATGAACTAGTATGTTTGCTGAGTAGTTCGGAATTTGACTGCAGGGCTATTATGTCAACTGGTAAGATCCTGATGCATATATGAACTAGTATGTCAAATGGTATAATTCTGATGCATATATGAACTAGTCTGCAACTGGTATGATTCTGATGCATATATGAACTAGTATGTCAAATGGTATGATTCTGATGCATATATGAACTAGTCTGCCAACTGATATGATTCTGATGCACATATGAACTAGTCTGCAAACTGGTTTGATTCTGATGCATATAAGAAGTAGTCTGCCAACTGGTTTGATTCTGATGCATATATGAACTAGTCTGTCAACTGGTATTATTGTGATGCATATATGAACTAGTCTGTCAACTGGTATGATTCTGTGCATATATGTATGAACTAGTCTTTCAACTGGTATGATTCTGATGCATATATGAACTATTCTTTCAACTGGTACGATCCTGACTTATATACGAACTAGTATCTTTAATGATATGATACTGATGTGTATAATAACAAGTATATCAACTGGTATATTCCTAATGCAGAGGCTGACTAGTCAGCCAATTGGTATGGTGCTGATGCAGAGAAGGACAATTGCCATCTCGTAGGACATCGCCGTGTTAAAAATACCACTTGCTAATATGGAAAAATTACAGAACTCGAACTAGTTGAGGCGGTTTGGCTGACTAGTATTTGATTAGTATTAAACTAGTTAAGTTGACTGCAGGGTTCTTTAGAAAGCAGCGACTTTTTGTATTTACCCTATCACGAGAAAGTATCTGTGAATTATAACAGTAAAAATAAGCAAACGAATCGAATGAATTTTGTATTTTTTAGCTGGTATGATTTCATCCAGGAAATTCTAGTTGTATTCTAGTATGAGATGGATATTTCCTGACTAGTATGAGTTCATGCAGAAAAATTTAGACGTATACTGGTATGAAATGAGTATTTTCTGACTAGTATGAGGTTTCGCTGCAGGGAATGAATATATATGCTATAGCAACGTGTTTCTTTGTTGGAGGAAACAACAAAAACATAAGCTATTGAGGGTGAAAGTTTTTATGTAGCATTTTTTAAACCAAAATTTCTAAAAAATAATAAACCGATTTTCCAAATTTACTTCCCATTGGACATGTAATTGTGCCGCGTGTATACCAAAATTTCAGAAATCGCGATTTCGATGGCCGATCTAGTAAACTCGGTCTGTGCGTGTTAACTCGAAAACATTGCCACTTTTACCAACAAAACCCTATATAACAACGAAAAAAAAAAATACCGCCATAATAAAGAAACGTACTGACTAAAAATCGGTGTATCTTTATCCACTAAAATTTTACTTATGTTAGAAGTACTGGGGATGGCAAACCCGGTGTTGGTTTGGGTAAGGTTTTTTGAAGTTAACTTCTTAGGCAGCGATATGAAGTTTTGATTGAGAGTAAAATTTGATAAAATGGATGACGATGAAACGGAAGTTATGGCACGGAAATAGAAATTGTAGCCGACTTTCAGGCGTATGTTGCAGACTTTCAGGCGTAGGCGTTTTTCTCGGGAACCGCTAAACCGATTTGGATGAAATTTGGCATTATAGATAGTATGATTCATTCTAGGATTATATACGTGGGTGTTGCCAATTGGGGCAGTTCACAGGGTTGCCACTTAACTCAATTATTTTTAAATATTGAGCAACATATGCCAATATTGGAGTCAAATGAAAGGTATTTTCGACCGTATTCCAAATATGTAAATCTCAGGCAGGGTTGCCACCTAACCGCATTTTATATATTTTTCTCTATATCTCGGGAACCGCTCGACCGATTTGGATAAAGTTTGACATTATAGATAGTATGATTCATTCTAAGACTATGTGCGTGGGTGTTGCCACTTGGGGCGGTTCACAAGGTTCCCATCTATCTCATTTTTTTTTAAATATTGAGAAAGATATGCCAATATGGGTATCAAATGAATGGTATTATCGACCGTATTCCAAATATTTAAATCTCAAGCTGGGTTGCCACCTAACCGCATTTTATTTATTATTATTGATATCTCGGGAACCGCTTGACCGATGTGGATAAAATTTAGCATTATAGATAGTATGATTCATTCTAATATTATATGCGTGGGGTTGCCACCTAACCGCATTTTATTTATTTTTCTCTATATCTTGAGAACCGCTCGACCGATTTGGATAAAGGTGGACATTATAGATATTATGATTCATTCTAAGATTATACGCGCGGGCGGCGATTCACAGGGTTGCCACCTATCTCAATTTTTTTAAATATTGAGCAGAATGTGCCAATATGGGTGTCAAATGAAAGGTATTTTCGAACGTATTCCACATATGTAAATCTCAAGGTGGGTTGCCACTTAGGGTTGCCACCTAACCGCATTTTTTTTTTGATATCTTGTAACGACAGCCTTTGAAGATTTCTCTGGCTATGCGCAAGCAGGTATATGAGCAAATGTATGGGCAGCCGCTAACCGAACTCCCTTATTCGTTTTTACGATATTTGTATAGCGGATGGATAATGGTGTGAGTGGGTTAAACTGTTGCTTGTACATATGCACATATACGTGCCGCTTAAGTGTCGAACGCGGATTGGTTTGACCAAAGCAGGCAAGAAATTCGTGCCGTACGGTGTCCGAAATGCCGCAAGGACAATCGTGTATAAAAAGGGGTTCCGCTGATCAACAGATCAAATCTGAAAAAGTCGCGGTCTTAGCAAGTGCCCAAGTGTGAAAAAAGAAGTTTAAGTTTAAGTGCGTTCTTGTTCACCTTAAAGTGTAGGTGCGCGTGTGAAAAAAAAGTATATGTTTGCAAAGTGCGGTTTCACGTTGAAGTAAACGCGAGCGTAAACAAAAATTGTGAATTTCCCTACATCTAGGAGTCCCCAAGAGGATCCTAGCCAGCGCCAAAAGAGCCGCCACCCAGGGCGAGAAAAATCGCCTGATGCAATCTGCAGAGTCACCGGTAAGTCACTTTGTGAAATTCTTAAATTGTTTTGGAGAACCTTTTTTTTTTTTAAGTTCATTAAAATAATTTTCGTGAAATTTTATTTGAATAACTTTGATGAAGCTAGAGATTTTTTTATCGTTTTGTAAAGCTCCGATTAAAAATTAGATTTTTGTTAACTTAGATTGTGGTTTCCTGGCAAGGGTTTGAAACCTTTTTTTTAATAAATTCGTATGTACACATTTTTTATTTGTTTATACCTAAAATGATGCTTCGTAATTTTTCATCTCTCTGTTTAGAAATTTTGTGGCCCTAAAAAGGACCGTTTATTTAATTGCATCAGCATCCACTAAAAATATTCCTGAAATATTAAATAATATTTTTGAGCCCCAAAACCGTTTCTCAAATTTTTTTTAATTCTTTTGTTTACTAAAATTTTATTCGGAAAATTCCTAAAATATTAAAAACTGCATAAATGCACTTACCTGTACATATGTATGTACAGGTATGTAAGTGCACGAGCATGAACGCAAACAAATAGGTTGGATTGTTGTTGTAAATAATTTTTTTGCACTTTTGTCAAAACCATAAAATTTTAGACCACGAATTATAATTTTTTACCCAAAATCACATTTTTTTTTACTTTTTGGATTTTATTTGTGTAATAACTGCACACGTTCTTTTATTTAAGTAAAATTGAATAATAGTTTATTGAATAATTAATTACAATGCGCAAACTTAAGACTAATGGAAATTAGCGCGATGCTCCACAACCAGAGGGTACGAATTGATGTGCACGAATCGAACATGTGTTAGAACAGGTACAATTTACATAGTAGCAAAGGTGTAAGTTGGTAATCGATATCGGTCTACATCGATACATCACAATACCCCCTCTTTAATTGTTAAACCTCACGCCTTACATTCTTATTTCTATCTCGTAAATCATACCGGTGGCGGTGAGCCACCGTTTCGTCACCGCTACCACTGCGGCCTTCTGTATCGTTAATATTATTCGAAACATTCGCATTTACTTGATTGACGTTTTGGGCGGTATCCCCAGTAGGCAACAAATTATCAACCGGTAATCTTTGCGTGCGATCCAGCAAGGTACTAGGAACATCATCAGTTTCCTTAGGCTCGTTAAATTTTATAATTTGATTCGAATGACGCTTCCAAATCTTATCCGAATTTGCAATTTTCACGATGTAAGTTTGTTTTCCTAACTTACGTGTTACTACGCTACGCGCCCATGACCCTTTGCCTGGGATAGAATAATCTTTAACCCGTACGTTATCATTTACCTCAAATTCATGTGAACTCTTCCCTTTGTAATACTCTTGCTGTTTGCGTTGTTTACCGTCTACATGTCGCCGTACCGTTTCTACGTCTACTGTGGCGACTTGACGTTTCGAATTTAATAAATCGCATCTCGTTTTCAATTGCCGGTTGAACATTAGCTGCGCTGGAGACACCCCCGTGCTTGCATGTACTGTGTTTCTATAATGTAGTAGGAATCTGCATAATACCATTTCAAATTTCGAAATTTCCGCTTGATACAAGTTTTTTTTCAAAGCATTTTTAATCGTTTTCACACTATTCTCCGCCTGACCATTGGTAGCAGGATTTCCCACTGGTGTGGTCAAGTGTTCAATGCCATTATCTTTAAAAATTGTCGAAACTCAAGCGAAACAAAGGCGGTACCATTATCGGACATTATCACTTGTGGAAGTCCAAAACGCGCAAACAGTTCCCTTAATGCCTTGATAGTGGCACCGCTGGTAGTATTTCTACCCATATCAACGCACTCTACCCATTTACTAAAACTGTCTACGAGGACTAGGAACATGCGGTTATATATTGGACCAAAAAAGTCGATGTGAACCCTTGACCAGGGATTTTCCGGCCATTTCCATGAAATCAGTTTTTGTTTAGGTGGGTTATTCCTAACTGCTAGGCAAGCGTCGCACCCCTTTACTAAGTTCTCTAAATCGCGTGACTGTCCCGGCCACCAACAGCATTTTCTAGCCATCGAATTCATCTTATTGATGCCCATGTGAGAAGCATGTAGAAACTCACACACTCTTTGCTCTAATGCGCCAGGAATGGTGATCCGGTGCCCCCAAAAAAGACAATCATTTTCAACTGATAACTCTAGTTTTCGCACAAAATAAGGCTTTGGCCATTTGGTTTTGACAAAATTCATAACCTTCGAAATTATGGTATCAGCTTTTGCTTCTTTTCTTATGAGGTCCTCATTTACCGGCAGAGCACTTATTTCCCGGAAATAATTTAAACCTATATTTTCCGGTAAAATTTCCATTTCTTCCCCACTCGGGTGACGAGAAAAGAAGTCCGCCACGTTCTCTTCTGAGTTAACGTGTGCGATATCAAAATCATATCCCGATAAGACAATAGCAATTCTTTGCAATCTATTAGCTGCCAGCACCGGTATGCCCTTCTTAGGACCAAAAATATGCTGCAGGGGCTTGTTGTCTGTTACCAGGGTAAAATGCCTACCAAATATATAGTGATGAAATCTTCTAACACCAAACAAAATGGCTAAAGCTTCCCTGTCTTGCTGTGAATCTTTTCTCCACTTCGGACAACTTCCTAGAAGCACTATTGATAGTTAGCTCTTGGCCCTCTTTGACTTGAGTCAACACCGCTGATACCCCAACAGGGCTTGCATCGACCGTCAGCCTAGTTTCCAAATTGTGTGCTCGGCAAACATTTTCTTTTAATTTATTTTTAAGCAGATCTACTGCCGCGGAATGCTTCTTAGTCCAGATAAAATCTGCATTTCCCTTTAGTAAATTGTACAAAGGAGCTGACAACTCCGTAATATCTGCGACAAAATTTCTAAAAAAATTAATGACTCCCAGGAATGATCGCAATTCCTTTTTGGTAGTGGGATACGGCATGTTGGCTATTTCGCGCGTCTTCTCGGGATCTGGGTGCAGCCCATTTGCGTCAATCACATGACCTAAATATTTAATTTTTTTCATAAAAAATTCGCACTTATCAGGAGCCAATCTGAGCCCTGAGTCTTCTAAAACTAGTAGAACTTTAACTAAAGTTTTAGTAAGCAACTCTCGAGTTGGCGCGGTAACCAAAATATCATCTAAGAAGACAACTACTCCCTTAATACCTGAAAAGAGTTTATCCATGGCTCTTTGAAATATTGCTGGTGCTGACGCAAGGCCGTAAATCAGTCGTGTGTATTGGAACAAACCCCTAGATGTTGATATAGTAGTTAGCTTTTGCGACCCCTCATCCAACTCAAATTGTTGGTAGGCCATCGACAAATCGAGCTTAGTAAATTCTGTACCACCGTGTAGTTTTGAAAATATATCTTCTATTCGGGGCAGGGGATATTGATCTACAACCAATTGAGTGTTCAAAGTGATTTTAAAATCACCGCAGATCCTTATATCACCATTTTTCTTTAAAACTGGTACAATCGGTGTACCCCACTCAAGGTAATCGACTGGTTTCAACACCCCCATATTGACCAACTTCTGAATCTCATGATCCACCTTTTTCTGTAGCGCCAACGCAATTGGACGCGGCTTAAAAAATTTCGCCACTGAGTCGTCCTTTAACCTTAAAGTCACTTTTTCCTTTTTGAAGCACCCTAAGCTTCCATCGAAAAGTCGAGAAAACTCTTTCAAAATTGCATTTTCTTTAGTGTCACTTATATAACTCAGGGCCGTTAAATTGATGTCAAATGTGCGCATGAAATTTCTACCTAACAGCGGGGGACCACCACTTTGGACTACCAATATTGGCACAACCTTTGCTTGACCCTTGAATTCTACTTCTATATTGAACACACCAACTGGGTTAATCACTGACTTATTGTACGTTTTCAAAATTACGTTTGACGACTCGAGCTTATATTCCCCGAAATATCGTTTATATGTATCAAGCGAAATTACGTTATTTTGCGACCCAGAATCTAATTGCCACTTAAATGGACTTTTCTTAATACAAATTGTTACATAAATAGGCGTATCATCTACTGCATTTAAACATTTTAAATTGAACAAACTTTCTTCTTGATTATTCACATAAAACATTTCTTTGTCTTCTTCATCATTCACATAAAACATCTCTTTTTCTTCTTTACCCTTGCATACTTTCGCTAAATGCCCTTTTTTATTGCATTTGTTACATTTGTATTCTTTATACTTGCACTTACTCGATTCGTGGTTTTTATATCCACATACCGTACACGCATGTCGTTGCTGACTCTGTCAGTTCCGCTGGTGTTGCTTTCATTGTTGTTGTTGCTGTTGTGTAGCTGTTTTCTTCTTCTTGTCCCTTATGTACAAAAGATGATCTTGCTGTTTTTGCTCTGGTCGTGCGTATTGTTGTTGTATGTATTCCGTTGCTTTTGCGATATCGACTGTTTTCTGGAATGTACAGTTAGTCACATCTTCTAGAAATCTCTTATCGCGACCTGGACCTTTCTCCAAGCCCATTACAAACTTATCCCGCAGAGCAATTTCCAAAAAACTACCAAACTGGCATGAAATTGCTAACGAGCGTACTCGAACAGCCCATTCACTTATGCTTTCCGTTGTAGCTTTAGTTGCACTGTAAAATTTGCACCTTTCTGCAAATCCAGACGAAGGTGGCTTAAAGTACTGCTCAAGCGCCTCCACGCAGTTTTCATAAGTTGTCGATACGTCCTCCGCTTTCTTTGGATTCAATAGATTCTGCAATAATATGTACGACTTCTCCGTAAGTGCTGTCAGTAACACCGCTTTTTTCTTCTTATTGTCGTCAACTTCGTTCGCAATAAAGAATTGCTTGAGTTGCACATGGAAAATTTGCCATTTGCTTATTGCGTGATCAAATCGCGGAGAGGTGCCGACAAGTGGAGCACCAACTAACAAACTTGTATTTCCATCAGTGGCCATAGCAGTTCGCTATATTTTTACCATTCGTCGCCAGAAATGTAATAACTGCACACGTACTTTTATTTAAGTAAAATTGAATAATAGTTTATTGAATAATTAATTACAATGCGCAAACTTAAGACTAATGGAAATTAGCGCGATGCTCCACAACCAGAGGGTACGAATTGATGTGCACGAATCGAACATGTGTTAGAGCAGGTACCATTTACATAGTAGTAAAGGTGTAAGTTGGTAATCGATATCGGTCTACATCGATACATCACAATTTGAATTTTTAATTTAGATAAAATTTAATTTAATTCGGAAAATTCAAAAACATTAAAATATGCACAAGTGCACTTACATGTATATACGTATGTATATATATACACGAGCACGTATGCAAACAAAGAAGAAGAAAAAAAATTTTTTTTGAAGGAATTAATTTAATGGATTTCTGATAATGTTTTATAAACAAGAAAAATGTTTAAGTAATTTAAAAGGGCCAGAAAACAAAATTTCTCAAGAAATTTGAAAAATAAATATATTTGAAAAAATATGCATATACATTTTTATTGCAGCTCACGAAGCCAAACGAAGGCCGCGACATTTAAGTATATAAACCCTCGCCAACAAAATACGTGAAACCACACACACAAATTCACACATAGAAAAACACGGAAAAACAACAACAAACACCAACGTTTACACACCAACAACCCATTGGAGGAATTTTACTTGGCCAAAAGGCAACCTTTGGGCCAAAACCAGTCTTTGGAAACCAGGCCAAAAATCATATCTGAATGCACACACTCACTCACACAAAACACAGGGAATCGACATCAGACCAACATTTAACATCATACCGGCACGTCAAACACTACAAAAGAGGGTAGAACACAACATTTTTCCATTACAACACAGCATCAGTATTAGCAACATTACCATTACCAATTGCCACAGCAGCACTCAAAGTGTTGGAAATCATTAGGTGGCGCAATCAACCACGCTTCAGCAACATCAGCAACTCCAAGATCTACTTGGACACTCACGACACATATAGGTTGAAGTGGCTGCCGCAAAGGCACACCTAGGCCAGTATTAAAAGGCCCGTTGTGATACCATCAACACTAGGAAAGTCAGTCCCGGGACCCAGCCATATGGAAAATCCCAGTGCTATTGGGACTCTCCACATAGCAGAATCCCGGGGCTGACACTCCTAAAACCGACACCGTTACACCTCCTCGAACCATTTAGATGACTTGAAGAAAGCCATCAAGTCCTTTATGTCCAGCTCCGCTACCTGGCGTAGGCTATCCAGGAAGGGAACTCCGAAAAAGCGCCTTCTCGCGCCGCTTAAAGCCGGGCAGTTGCAGATGAGATGCTCCACCGTTTCCTCCTCCTCATCATCTTTGCAACTCCTACAGCATCGTCGGTAGGGTACACCCAGCCTTGCTGCGTGCCTTCCAATAAGGCAGTGCCCGGTTAAAACCCCTATTAATATAGATATATCCCTTCTTCTTAGGGTGTAAATATATTTAGATCTTTTAATATCCCATTTTGGCCAGGATTGTTTGGATACTCGGCACCCTGGCGATAAAAGCCATCTTTCATTGGCTTGTCGCAGTGTATGCTCCTTCAGCATTAGCTTGCATGTGGCAAAGGGCATACCTAAGCGTTCTTTATCCTGAAGAACCTGCTTGGTCGTGCCCTGCCTAGCAAGTTCGTCTGCCCTACAGTTTCCCTCAATGTCCCTGTGTCCCGGGACCCATGTGAGGCTCACGCGGTTCTGTTGGGCCATCTCCTGAAGAGATCGACGACAGCTGAGCGTCAGTTCAGAGTTGAACAAGTAAGAGCCAAGGGATTTGACTGCCGCTTGGCTATCGCTGAAAATAACGATATTCTGTCCGATAGCGTGTTGCCCTATCCAAGCCGCGGCGTCCATGATTGCTGAGATCTCAGCCTGGAAGACGCTGCAATGATCCGGCAGTCTGAAGGAAAGCTCAACGTCCAGATCCTTGGAATAAATCCCTCCTCCAACTCTGCCGACCAACTTCGAACCGTCGGTGTATATGGAAATGCCGCCATTAGTAGCAGGACACCGATCCGTCCTCTCCCAGTCTTCCCTGCTGGGAATGTTTATTCTGAACCAGCTATCTCCGACTGTTGTGGTTGCACAACGGTCCGTGCTCGGAGGGAGAAAGCTGTAAGAATCCAGAATACCGGAGTGTCCAGTAGTGCCTGCGCCCCAGCCGGAAGTTTCCCTTAGACGCAGAGCCGATGCTGCCGCTGCCCGGTACCCTTCCAGATCGAGTGGCAAAATGCCAAGAATGGCCTGGAGAGCTTCGTTGGGCGTTGTTCTCAACGCGCCGCTTATACAGATCATGCTAGATCTGTGGACTTTACCTAACAGGTTTAGGTTGGCTGCCTTGCTCAGCGCAGGCCACCATACCACGACTCCATACAGCATAATTGGCCGGATTATCGCAGTGTAAATCCATCTGCAGATTTTGGGACTGAGCCCCCATTTTTTGCCAATGGCTCTTTTACAGATGTAAAGTGCAATGCACGCTTTCCTCTGGCGCTGGATGACATTCTCCTTCCAGTTAAGCTTTCTATCCAGAACTATGCCTAGGAATTTGGCTTTGTCAGCCAAGTTCAGGCGCACGCCATTTAGTTCTGGTAGGCTTAGCGTTGGTATTTTGTACCGGTTAGTATAAAGGACAAGCTCCACTTTTCCCGGGTTGATATTAAGTCCGCAGCGAGATGACCACGAGGAAACTGCTCGCAGTGCTACTTGCATCAAGTCACACAGGGTTTGTGGGAATTTGCCCCTGTATGCAATAGCTAAATCGTCTGCATATGCAACTATCCTCCCGCCCCCCCCCCAGCTTGTATCTCGTAGCAACGAGTTTACAGTGAGGTTCCATAAAAGCGGAGAGAGAACACCACCCTGAGGCGTTCCTCTTGTGACATAGCGTGAGAAATCAACTGTGCCCAGTGTAGAAACTATTTTCCTTCCCTTTAGTAGCTTATCAATTAGTCCAATAAGAGACCTGCTTATGCCCAGATTAGTTAGAGCGGTGTTAATAGCCTCCGGGCTTATATTGTTGAAGGCACCTTCAATGTCTAGGAAGGCCAGGAGACAGTAATCTTTTTCATACCACGATTTTTCAATAACAGAGACAAGGCTGTGAAGCGCAGTTTCCGTTGATTTACCTTTGGTGTATGCATGTTGATAGCTAGAGATAAGGTTGCTATCAATAGTAGAGGAGAGATAATCGCTAATTATCCTCCCGAAGGTTTTGAGTGCAAAGGACGAGAGACTGATCGATCTGTAGTCCTTAGGCTCATAGTGTGAGGCCTTCCCAGCCTTAGGAATAAAGACTACCTTGGCGCTTCTCCAGGAGTGCGGAATGTAGTTGAGAGCCAGGCAGGCTGAAAAGAGAAATACCAGCCATTTAGCCAATGTTTCCAACGTGTTTATGAGTTGTGCGGGGAAAATCCCGTCTGGCCCAGCAGCCTTGAACGGCTCAAAGCTTTTGATCGCCCACCTTACCCTTTCCTCCGTGATGGGTATATTCACTGCCATATTTGTTGCAGATGCTAAAGGTGCTTCATGCAAGTTCCCCGGAAAGTGTGTATTCAATAGCAGCTCCAGGGTTTCCCCTTCCGTGCTAGTCCACGATCCGTCAGGCTTCCGCAAATAGCTAATGGCTGTTTGAGTTTTTGAGAGCACTCGTCTAAGTCTCGCCGTATCATCGACCTTTTCGACCCCGGTGCAGAAATCTCTCCACGAAGTTCTCTTCGCCTGCCTTAGGGCCCTTTTATAGGCCCTCAGTTTAACTTTATATTCGAGCCATTCAGGCTCCGTACCGAGGCTCTTGGCCCTATTAAATTGCTTCCTGCAGGACTTGCGGGGCGAATCCAGGTCGTAGGACCACCAGTGTGGTCTATGTTTACCGCGTGGTTTCGGCACTGGACAAGCCTGCTCTAGGGCATTTGAGAGCGCCGTTGTAAAGGTCGCAACCAGATCATCCAGTTCTCCTACTGATGATGGAGCTTGTGGGGGTAACACTGGTAGGTCCCTAACTAATATTTGATTATGTAGCTGCCAATTAGTGTTGCATGGATTGCGTTTCATAACTGGCTGCTCAACAGAAAAATCAAAGGCAATTTCTATGTACCGGTGGTCGGAAAATGAATGCTCCTCAAGAACACGCCATTTCCTAACCCACTCATAAGCGCCTTCGCTACAAATAGTGAGGTCTATGACCTCCCTACGGGCTTTAGTGATAAAAGTAGGCTCGTTACCCACGTTACAAACCACCAGGTTAGTTGTTAGTAGGTAGTCAAACAGAGACTCGCCCCTAGCGTTAATATCGGAGCTTCCCCACTGGACGTGATGAGCATTAGCGTCAGCTCCAATAATAAGATGACCCGTGCAGAAATTTTCCACCAGATCTTTCACCTCCTTTTGTGGAGGAGGTTCTTCGGCGTCATAGGGCATGTAGACCGACGCCATCATCAGGCTGGTGCTGCCGACCGTTAAGCTGGCAGCTGTAACGTCACCATTTCAATAGTTGGGTAAGAGAAAGGTGTTCAGCTCAGACTTGACCAAGATACAGGTTCTGACCTTGCCCTCCTCATTAGCTCGGATGAGCTTGTACCCCTTAGCCCCCAATCCACAGATCCTTGAGCTATTAACCCAGGGTTCTTGGATAAGGACCACGTCTACGTCGCCTTTAAAAAGACGACTGCTTAGGGCAGCTGAGGCTGCTTTAGATTTGTGCAGGTTAATCTGAAGCACCACCAACATGAGAGCGCTCAGACTTCCCTACCACCGTCGTACCGTCGTGGAGGTCTACCCCGTCCCGGGGCCTATCTCTCAACGACAATTTATCTGCACGATTTGGCGTGGCGGAATCTCTACTGTCTGAAGCGGCATCAACGTTAGTGTGCACCGGATTGCCCTCCACCACCGTGCGGTCGAGGTCTTCCGCGTCCGTTAGGCTATCTTCCATCGCCGAGTCGTTCACGGCTTCCTCGCAATTTGACGTGGCGGATACCATACTTTCCGCGTCTGACACCCCTGCCTCCTCTTCTGGTCCTTCGATTTCCGAGTCCTTCGAAGCGGCCGGAATGGCAGCGCGTTGTGCATCGCCACGGTATATGTGGATCACGATCTGACCCATTCCATAATGCACTCGTCCGTTGCACCGTTTAAGGGGCTCGAGTGCCTCCTTATTCAAAGTTAAAACCACCTGTCTATGAGGCCCAACCTCACCCTCGACCAGATTGACACTCCAGTCCTGCGTCGGGAGAGACGGATTCCAGGCCTGCAGCATCTCAAGAATATTCTCCGGTTCAGCAGGGATGGCAGGAATCCATGCCCTTGCCCTTGGCCGGGCCGGAATGTCCTTCCAGTCGACGACCTCGATTTTTGCCCCTGGGTAGACTTCACCCAGTCTTGCAACTGCTGCCTTGTACAGTGCAACAGTTCTTGCATCCTCACACGCGAAAACTTTAATCTGACCCTGGTGCCAACCCGCGTCTGTACCCCGCGGCGGACTACCCGGAGACTCACGCCATATGTCGAGAAGGGCCCTGCCAATTTCGTTCCGGACATACAGCGACCGGTCTCTAGGGATGGACCAACGGTCGTTGCCTCGATCAATGACACCTATAAGGATCCTGTCCTTGGTCACTTCAGCAAAGCTGGGTTTGCCCACTACTGGGATATTCTGATGCCGCTTCGGATGGGGATCCACCTCTCCGTCCGATCTCTGGCGTTTGAAGGGATTCCCGTTCAGCCTTTTAGGCGCATAGGGCCTTTGGAAATTTGGTATCAGAGCTTTCGCTTTCTCTACCATCTTCCTTTCATTCAGCGATAGTGTATCCTGCGATGCTCCCTCATATTTCTTCAGGATCCTTGCAGCCTTCCTTTTATCCCAGTACGCAAAGCGTCGGGGAGATGTCTTTTGGGAGGAGTTCAGACCCGTAGTTGCCATCGCGGTCTCTCCCTTTGATAAAAGCTTAGTTGCGTCTTCCTTCTCTTTCGGATGACTGAGGCCAGGTCCCGAGACCATTGCCACAGACATGGAGAGGTTGATGTTCGTGCCGGCGCTTTATGGAAGTTTAGCATCCGCCGTTTTCTGCTTACCTGCGTATGCAGCCGCACTGGTGCTGGCTTTCATCAAGTCACTCTCACTTGCTAGCAGTTTCGAGGATGACCGACCCGTAGTTACCATCGTTGTCGGTCCCCCAGTTGACTTTGAAATAGAGTTTGTCCTCCGGCGTTGTGATTTCTCTTGCTCCAGCATAGTTCTCCTCTGCTGCGGAGTAAACGAAGTTATTGATTGTTTTGAATTTTGAGTTGTATTCATCTTGTTCGTACGACCACTCGCCGGACACGGCCAGCTTGGGGTCAAGGGTGGATTAAGGGGAATGTGTCGTCCGCCACGGCAGAGCCCCATACCGCGGTAAGACCATGGTTACTCTCTGAGGCGGTCCGGTATCACGACACATATACACGGCGACACAAAACAGAACACTAACACAGAAACACAACAGAGAGGAGAGAGAGTAGCTAAGCGCGGCTCAGCGATAGCGCGCTCACCGGCTTCGACTTTGAAGTTTTGCTACCACTACCATCACACACACTATTTTCTTGAATTTATTTATTATTTATTAGGGTGCACTACCCAACTATCTTTTTTTGAAAAAAAAAAAAAAAAAAATCTTTAAAACTTTGAGATTTTGAATTGGTAAATTTTGACATTTACGAAATTGTTTACATATTTATTTTATAAGTTAGTGATTAGAAGTGCATTTGCATTTTGAATTTTCTTACCTTTAGTCTTTTTGCTTTTTTTTTACTATCGTGCCGACTCCGGCTAAGGCATATGCACAAACACTTAGGTGTGTGCTGCCACTTGCTAGCAATAATTTTTAAACATAGTATCCGAGCTTGGCTCACAATATAACAAAATCTTTTTTTTTTCATTTTTTTGTTTGCAACTAAAAATTTTTTTTGGTTCATTTTACTCGTGTTTTCATTCGTGTTGTGCACTCACAATTTAAAAGTAATTACAAATTTCTCACAAACCTTTTTTTATTTTTTTCTCGATTCGATTCCGCGATTTATACGTTTATATTTTTCATTAACTTAGTCACTTTAGTTTTGGCGAAACCACTTAACCGATTTATCGCGAGATTTTTTTTCGTATACGTAAATTTTTTAGCATATGCATAAAATAATGCATATGCACCGAACCGCTTTGTTAAACTAAAACCCAAAAGGCAATTGTTCTTAAAAATTAGCCTTGACCACGGTCAAGCGGTCAAAAATCTATAACTGAACCACTGTCTTTAATATAGCCCTGTGTATGTTGTTTGATTTTTTTCATTTCTTTTCAGCTCGCAACGTCACTTTGGTAGAAGCTTTGACAGGGTAGCTGGTTTAAAATCAGCTGACGAAAATTTTATTTAAAATTTTATTATAGTTAAAAAATAAACTTTACCAATAAGCAAAAAGTTAATTATATATAAAGCCAGAAGTGAAGCTGGATTTCTTAGCTTAAGGATGCCTAAGAGGATATGATTTGGTGCATTTTGTGTTTTTTTTTTGCACAAAAATAAAAGCAAGTGGCAGCTGCTGGAACATTGCATAGATATGTACGTGTGTGTGTAAGGGAATGAGCGGATGGGAGTTTTATAAGAGTGCTGAATAGTGATGTATAGTGCGGGTATAACAGAATGTGGAGATAACAAAATAGCTGGAGAGTTTGGAGACCTCTTTTTTATTTAATAATAAATAAGCTAAGCATCATTTTCAAAATTTTTTTTGGCGAGACAGCATAATAGTCCATTATAAGATTCTAATATAACTTTTATAGGAATCTATCTATAAATACTATACAAAATTGGGTTGCGAAAGTTTGTATGCGGAGAGTGTTAGCGTATTATTATATACTAGGATCGCCAGTGGTCGATCTTAAATTTTGAATTTGAAAAATGCAAATTTGGATTAAGTGATACCATACAAACAATCTTCACATTAGGGTGGTGCAGCAAAGTAGTACAACAGAATAGATGACGACAATACATTAGGATATATCTACAACAGATTTAAATACACAAAGACCCGGTATGGGCTTAGATTATTTCGATATATATGGTACTTTTTTATCGAAACCTTGTGGCATTTTACTTTTAAAAAAACCATATCGTTAAAAATATAAACATTTTAATGGACAAAAAACTTACCCCCTTATTCATAAAAAATGTAAAAGGTTTATTAAGCTCTTATTATTCAAAATTTTTATGAAAATGTCATTTTAAAAAGCTTTATAAAGCAATTTTATTTTTTATGAATATGGGGGTAAATATAGAAGTGCCCTGTGGAAAACCTTGGATTATGTGAATTATGTGATTATGTGAATGATGATGGTGTGAAGGTGGCGAGGATGCAATGATATTTATATGATTTGGTACATTTAGTTTTTTTTGGCACAAAAATGAATGTAAGTGGCAGCTGCCTGTATGGCTGTATACTTATGTACGTTCATGTGAGTGTAGTGTGCGCGAAAAGGGGTGGGAGTGGTTTTCGAAGCGCAGAGTTTTTGCGGGAGAGTGTTTGTCGGAGTTTCGATGACTGCAATTTGCAAGGTACCGCTTTTCTCCTTGCTTCATGCATACATATATATTAGAGTGATTCAAATAAAAAACATTTGTTTTTTTTTCGGTCTTACCCCCTGAAACTTTAGGTATTGACGAGAAAATAAGCCTTGCAAAAAATTAGCGCTCTAACTTAACTGTTGTGGAGGCGAAGTAGTTCACAGTTAAAACTTTCGAATTAATAAGTACTTCATAATACAACCATGTGTCTATGCAACCTTGAATATTATTTGGCATTTCTCTTTTTCCCCATTCATATAATTTGTAAACATTGAATCGTATCAAATAAAGTCAGTCATTATTCAGCATTTAAATCACTCGGAACTTTAGGTTATGGACCCAGCGCCCAAAAGTGTAATCGACTGTATAATTACAAGTGAAGTGCACAAGTGTTATCTATTTTGAGAAAGCCAAAAACTTTAAAGAATAACGGCTGGTGTTGTAAGAATCGAGCCGCTAAACGCGGATAATTACGATTCTGGGAAATTGCAGATGCGTGCAATACTAATCAAGAATAATTTGTGAGGGCTACGTGGATGGGTCTATTGCAAGGCCAGTTGACGATGCAAAACTCGTCGAATGGAAAATTGCTGATCAAAAGGCATCAGCGGATATTACTTTGGCTATAGCACCATCAGAGTTAGGGCAAATTACAGAGTGCATCAATGCACGTGATATTTGGTTGAGGTTGGAATCGACATTTCAATCTAAAGGCCCAGCCAGAAAAGCGACATTACTTAAACGTGTAGCTTTGTCGCGCATGACAGAAGACGAGATCATCTTAATGCATTTTTCGACGCAGTCGCGAAGCTAAAAGAAATAGGCGTCGCTATTGGTGACGAGTTATTAGCAATTTTGTTATTGTATAGTCTGCCACCGTCGTACGAAACATTTAGATGTGCGGTAGAAACGCGAGACGAACTGCCAAAGGCTGAGGTGCTTCGTGTGAAAATACTCGAAGAGTACGAGTCGCGAAAATCGAAGGAAGAAAAGAAAGAAAATAATGTACTTTACATAAAGAAAAAGTCAAATCAAGGGCACGTCGATCGGAATTCGGATAAATCAAGGGAAATAAAAAAATGTTATCGTTGCGGTAAACCGGGTCACTTCGCGAGAAATTGTAAAAACACAGAAAAACAAAACACGCGCGTAAGTGAAGAATCGAACGAAAAAGCAAAAATGACATTGAATACGGTCGAAAAGGCATTTGCTGTCCCTGTAGGAAATATGAGATTGTGCATCGACAGTGGCTGCACGTCCCATATGAGTGCAAATGTAAACATATTTGAAAACCTAAAACCAGTAAATGATGAAGTGAATTTGGCAAATAATTGTTCGACAAAAATAAGCGGCGTCGGTAAAGTGTGTACGAAGGCAGACGTCCGGGGAAAGCAAATCGATTTGGACTTGGAAAACGTTTTGCATGTGTCTGATTTGCGTACAAATTTAATGTCGGTTGCTAAAATTACAGACAAGGGTTATACCGTGAAATTTCAAAAGAATGGGGCCGTGATTATAAACAATGACAACAAGGTAGTTTTGGAAGTCGATAGAATTGGAAATTTGTATTATTTAAAAACATCAACAAATTTCGCGAATTTGGCAAACATTAAAAGCGACATCGATTTATGGCACTACAGAATGGGCCATGTAAATGAGCGCGATTTGAAATCAATGGCAAGCGGTCCGGTGTATGGTCTAAAATTCAAACAAACTGAAAAATTATCTGACTGTGAAATCTGTGCTAGTGAGAAACAAGTGCGTACGCCCTTTCCTAAATCTGTTACGGATAGAGTAAACGACTTACTCGAAATAGTACACAGCGACGTGTGCGGGCCAATGAGACATTGCTCGGTCGGTGGCGCAAAATATTTCGTTACATTTATAGACGAAAAATCGCGGTGGTGCGAGATCTTTTTTATAAAAAACAAGTCAGGCGTGCTAAATGCTTTCAAGCTGTACAAGGCTAAAGTTGAAACATTTACGGGAAAGAAAATTAAAGCGTTGCAGTCCGACAACGGGCTCGAGTACTGCAACAAAGAATTTAACAATTTTCTTAGTGAGTGCGGAATCAAACGTCGTCTGTCAGCACCGTATACTCCGCAACAGAACGGTTTAGCGGAGCGTAAGAATCGAACCCTAGTTGAAATGGCCAGGTGCATGATGAAAAATGCAAGTGCACCTTCGTCGTTTTGGGCCGAAGCAGTGAATACAGCGTGTTATATAAGAAATCGTTGTGTAACAAGAACGACGGGCGAAGTGCCATATCGAGCGTGGACAAATCGAAATCCTACAGTAGCGTACATGAAAATATTCGGTACGAAAGCGTATGTTTTAAATAAAAACCCCGCGAAAGGGAAATTCGACTCAGACGATTCACAGGCTTATCGGTTATATTCGAAGAACAAGAAGCGCGTTATTATAAGCCGAGATGTAAAATTTATTGAAGGGACTTTTGAAGACTTTAAATCCGATAACGATAGCGAAAATATTGGTGAATGTGGTACAATTGATATTGTGTTAGATAGCAATGCGATCATACAAAACGGCAACGAAGAATCGGTAGATGTGCCTATAGTTGATGTAGGTTCTGGTAATGCCCGACGCGGTAGAGGTCGGCCAACAAACGTGCGCACTGGTCTGCGAGGAAGACCACGAAAAGCTTATCATCCAACAGTAGATGGCACTGTTTCAGAGGGGGACGATGTCGATTCAGATGACTTCTTTGAATGCGATGTACAGGAGTCAGCTGGCCTGACGATCCCCAAACTCTGGCAGAAGCGCTGAAATCTGATGACTCGTCTATGTGGCTGAAGGCGCTTGAAGACGAATTTTTGGCGCACATTCGAAACAAAACTTGGCAGATTGTTGAAAAACCTTCAGACCGTAAAGTTATCGGCAATAGATTCGTATTCCGTACTAAAGATGATAATTTAAAGAACGTTAGACTTGTAGCAAAGGGCTACGCTCAACGGCCAGGCGAAGATTTTCATGACATCTCATCTCCTGTCGTACGATCAACTTCAGTACGACTGTTTACGGCGTTGGCTGCAGAAAAGAGCCTTGCAATACACCAGATGGACGTTGTCACCGCATACTTAAATGGGGATCTGGACGAGAAAATCTACATGGACGTTCCTGATCTGCTTATGAGCATATTAAATAAAATGAAACGAGGTCAACCCGTCGGCTTAAAGGGTTTGACAAAGCATTGCGACGAGATTAAGCAAACAGCGGAAGAGTGGGGAGTATCATTACAACCCTACGTGTTTGGTATCGAAGGCACTGTATGGTTTACGGCAGTCAGGGTAAATGTGGTATCAAAAATTATCATTTACTCTAAAAAATATTGGGTTAAAAGCAACAAAATTCGATCCATGTTTCTATGTGCGCCGTGAAGGCGATGACATTATGTTGGTCATAATATACGTGGACGATTTACTACTAGCATCGAACAACGACAATTGGTTAAAAGAAACAAAGGTAACACTTTCACAGCATTTCGACATGAAGGACATCGGGAGGGTCAACCGATGTCTAGGTATAGACTTTTGCCAGAGTCTGGATAAGAGCGCAATATTTTTATCACAACGATCATATGCCGAATCAGTATTGGACAGGTTCGGCATGACGGAGTGCAATCCTTCGAAAACGCCAATTGAAGCGAATTGTAATCTCACTACGCCCGAAACAAAAGACGTGGCAATCATGGCAAAGTATCCGTATCAAAATCTAATCGGCGCATTGATGTATCTGGCAGTATATACGAGACCGGACATAGCATTTGCTGTACACTTTATATGAGTCAGTTTAACAGCAACTACACCGAAGAGCATTGGAAGGCGGCAAAGAGAATCCTGCGCTACATCAAAGGAACATTAGAGAAAGGCTTACTGTACAAAAAGACAGGCGCGAAGTTGTACGGCCTTGTCGATGCCGACTGGGGCGCAAATTCAGCGGATAGGCGATCATATACCGGTTTCGCATTTATTTTTGCCGGTTCGTCTATAAGCTGGGAAGCTCGTAAGCAGCGTACCGTCTCCCTTTCAAGTACAGAGTCGGAATACATTGCAATAACTGAGGCTGCTAAGGAAGCTCTATACTTAAAAGCTGCCTTAAAAGAAGTATGAATTGATTGCGACAGCGAAACCTAATTATTCATTCACATACCGTAGCAAACGGGCAGTGTTTTTTGTTCATTTTATCGATATAGTATTTTGTGCAAGGGTCCAAACATGTTCAACGAAATCAGCATTAGTGTCATGTAAAATTGTTCTTTAGTTAAAGTCCGTACGTTATTTAAATTTCGATCTTAACATTGTGAAATTTTCTTACAAAATGATATCGTTTAGAAAATAAGCTTTACCAATGGCAAAAAGTTAAATATATAAAGCCAAAAGTGAAGCTGGATTTGTTAGCTTACAAATGGTTTCTAGATGCCGAAGAGGATGTGATTTGGTTTATTTTGTGTTTTTTTTGGCACAAAAATTAAAGCAAGTGGCAGCTGCTGGATCATTGCATAGATATGTACGTGTGTGTGTGTAAGGGAATGAGCGGATGGGAGTTTTATAAGAGTGCTGAATAGTGATGTATAGTGCGGGTATAAGAGAATGTGGAGATAACAAAATAGCTGCAGAGTTTGTAGACCTCTTTTTTAATAATAGATAGCGAGACAGCAGAATTAGTCCATACTAAGCTTCCAATATAACTTTTCTAGGAATCTATCTATAAATACTATACGAAATTGGTTTGCGAAAGTTTGTATGCGGAGAGTGTTAGCGTATTAATATATAGATAATGCAATTTTTCCTAAGGTGATGAAAACATGCACAAACTGAAATTATTATGTTTCAGCTTGTAGTAATGCTACAGATTTTTTTTAACCTCCTGGCTTACATTCCTTTACATGAATTTTAATATTTTTCTATTAAACAAATTTTTTTTAAAGCTATTTTTTTAAAATTGCAATTCTGGTGTTGGGATCAAAATTTTTAATTCTATATAACTAACTTTACTTTTTTGTATGAAAAATAAATTTTTTGCTTAGAAGATATACTTTTCCAATATTATATTTCTCTAAAAATTTCATAAGTAAAAAAACTATTTAAAAATCGAGAAGCTCACCACATCAAATTATCAAAGGAGAAAATGTGTTTTCATACAAAAAAGTGGAGTTACTTACGTAAAAAGGTACATTAGTAATAGTTCGTATGGTATTTCCCTGCAAAAAATGCGATTAGTCCGGGATCAACCCAGAGGGACAGTAGACTACTACTTTTTAGTATCTCTTAGATGGAATAAATTTGCCACATTTGTTCGAGCATGTCCTATGAAGAGACTAATTGTACCCTTTTTATACCAGAATGGGTATAAATGTATACTACTTGCAGGACACCTGACTTCGGTTCTCGGTGGAGTCAAAAATTGAAAACTGTTTTTTTTTTATTTTTCGTTTTTATTTTTTTTAAGCAAGGAAAATTGAAAAAAAAAATAATTAGAGTTCTGTCAATAATACTTATACTTGCCATCGTCTAATTACAGCTTTGCTTTAAATGAGACAATTGCGGATATTTTTCTGCGCAATCTTCAACTGTATGAAAAAGATAATTTCTGCTTAGAAAATATAGTTTTCCAATATTTAACCCCCTAAAAATTTCATTAGTGAATTAAAATTTAAAAAAAAAAAAATCGAAAAAAGCTTAGAACATCAAAGAATCAAAGTAAAAATGTGGTTTTGAGTAGAGTTATTTAAATTTTCCGTTTTCGTTTGCAAAATGAAGGTAAAACGTCAAACAGAATATGTTTTCGTTTCCTAAAAAACTCACACTTTTTACCCTCTGAAGCTTTGACAGGGTAGTTGGTTGGGTACCACGAAATAAATCCCAAATGAAATAAGTCCAAAAAAAAAAATGAAATAAGTTCCAAATATTTTCCATACAAATTGGGACTTATTTCATAATGAAATAACTCCCAATGCGTTGGGACTTATTTCATAAAATTTTGTTGGAAATTATTTCATAATGATCCCACTTTTATCACACTTTTACAGTATTCTGTGCAAGGGTGTAAACATGTTCAACGAAATCAGCATTAGTGTCATGTAAAATTGTTCTTTATTTAAAGTCCGTACGTTATTTAAATTTCGATCTTAACATTGTGAAATTTTCTTACAAAATGATATCGTTTAGAAAATAAGCTTTACCAATGGCAAAAAGTTAAATATATAAAGCCAAAAGTGAAGCTGGATTTGTTAGCTTACAAATGGTTTCTAGATGCCGAAGAGGATGTGATTTGGTTTATTTTGTGTTTTTTTTGGCACAAAAATTAAAGCAAGTGGCAGCTGCTGGATCATTGCATAGATATGTACGTGTGTGTGTGTAAGGGAATGAGCGGATGGGAGTTTTATGAGAGTGCTGAATAGTGATGTATAGTGCGGGTATAAGAGAATGTGGAGATAACAAAATAGCTGCAGAGTTTGTAGACCTCTTTTTTAATAATAGATAAACTAAGCATAATTTTTAAATTTTTTTTTTGGCGAGACAGCAGAATTAGTCCATACTAAGCTTCCAATATAACTTTTCTAGGAATCTATCTATAAATACTATACGAAATTGGTTTGCGAAAGTTTGTATGCGGAGAGTGTTAGCGTATTAATATATAGATAATGCAATTTTTCCTAAGGTGATGAAAACATGCACAAACTGAAATTATTATGTTTCAGCTTGTAGTAATGCTACAGATTTTTTTTAACCTCCTGGCTTACATTCCTTTGCATGAATTTTAATATTTTTCTATTAAACAAATTTTTTTTAAAGCTATTTTTTTAAAATTGCAATTCTGGTGTTGGGATCAAAATTTTTAATTCTATATAACTAACTTCACTTTTTTGTATGAAAAATAAATTTTTTGCTTAGAAGATATACTTTTCCAATATTATATTTCTCTAAAAATTTCATAAGTAAAAAAACTATTTAAAAATCGAGAAGCTTACCACATCAAATTATCAAAGTAGAAAATGTGTTTTCATACAAAAAAGTGGAGTTACTTACGTAAAAAGGTACATTAGTAATAGTTCGTATGGTATTTCCCTGCAAAAAATGCGATTAGTCCGGGATCAACCCAGAGGGACAGTAGACTACTACTTTTTAGTATCTCTTAGATGGAATAAATTTGCCACATTTGTTCGAGCATGTCCTATGAAGAGACTAATTGTACCCTTTTTATACCAGAATGGGTATAAATGTATACTACTTGCAGGACACCTGACTTCGGTTCTCGGTGGAGTCAAAAATTGAAAACTGTTTTTTTTTTTATTTTTCGTTTTTATTTTTTTTAAGCAAGGAAAATTGAAAAAAAAAATAATTAGAGTTCTGTCAATAATACTTATACTTGCCATCGTCTAATTACAGCTTTGCTTTAAATGAGACAATTGCGGATATTTTTCTGCGCAATCTTCAACTGTATGAAAAAGATAATTTCTGCTTAGAAAATATAGTTTTCCAATATTTAACCCCCTAAAAATTTCATTAGTGAATTAAAATTAAAAAAAAAAAATCGAAAAAAGCTTAGAACATCAAAGAATCAAAGTAAAAATGTGGTTTTGAGTAGAGTTATTTAAATTTTCCGTTTTCGTTTGCAAAATGAAGGTAAAACGTCAAACAGAATATGTTTTCGTTTCCTAAAAAACTCACACTTTTTACCCTCTGAAGCTTTGACAGGATAGTTGGTTGGGTACCACGAAATAAATCCCAAATGAAATAAGTCCAAAAAAAAAATGAAATAAGTCCCAAATATTTTCCATACAAATTGGGACTTATTTCATAATGAAATAACTCCCAATGCGTTGGGACTTATTTCAAAAAATTTTGTTGGAAATTATTTCATAATGATCCCACTTTTATCACACTTTTACAGTATTCTGTGCAAGGGTGTAAACATGTTCAACGAAATCAGCATTAGTGTCATGTAAAATTGTTCTTTATTTAAAGTCCGTACGTTATTTAAATTTCGATCTTAACATTGTGAAATTTTCTTACAAAATGATATCGTTAAAAAAATAAGCTTTACCAATGGCAAAAAGTTAAATATATAAAGCCGAAAGTGAATCTGGATTTGTTAGCTTACAAATGGTTTCTAGATGCCGAAGAGGATGTGATTTGGTTTATTTTGTGTTTTTTTTTTTGGCACCAAAATTAAAGCAAGTGGCAGCTGCTGGATCATTGCATAGATAGGTACGTGCTAGAGAAGAGTCGTTGTTTGATTATTTGTTAACAACTAACCTGGTAGTTTGCAACGTGGGTAACGAACCTACGTTTATTACTAAACCCGTAGGGAGGTCATAGATCTCACTATTTGCAGCGAAGGCGCTTATGAATGGGTCAAAAAATGGCGCGTTTTCGATGAACACTCATTCTCCGACCACCGGTACGTAGAATTAGTTCTAGACTTTTCTGTTGAGCAGCCGGATATGAAACGCAACCCACGTAACACTAACTGGCAGCTACACAATGAAATACTATCTAGGGACTTGCCAGCACTGCCCCCACAAGTCCCCTCATCAGTAGGGGAGTTGGAGGATCTGGTAAAGACCTTTAGAACGGCGCTCTCGAATGCCCTAGAGCAGGCTTGCCCAGTGCCAAAACCATGCGGTAAACATAGGCCGCATTGGTGGTCCTACGACCTGGACTCGCTCCGTAAATCATGTAGGACACAATTTAATAAGGCCAAGAGCCTTGGTACGGAGACTCAATGGCTCGAATATAAAGTTAAACTCAGGGCCTACAAAAAAGCTCTGAGGCAGTCGAAGAGAGTATCGTGGTGAAATTTTTGCACTGGGGTCGAAAATGTCGACGATACAGCGAGACTTAGACGAGTGCTCTCAAAAACTCAAACAGCCACAAGCTATTTGCGCAAACCTGACGGATCCTGGACCAGCACGGAGAGGGAAACCCTAGAGCTGCTCTTGAATACGCACTTCCCAGGGAACTTGCATGGGGAACCCCTAGCACCTACAACAAACCTGGCTGTACACATACCCATCACGGAGGAAAAGGTTAGGTGGGCGGTTAAAAGCTTCGAACCGTTCAAGGCTGCCGGGCCAGACGGGATTATTCCCGCACAACTCATAAACACGGTGGAGACATCAGCCAAATAGCTGGTATTTCTCTATACAGGCTGCCTGGCTCTTAGCTACATTCCGTGCTCCTGGAGAAGTGCCACGGTAGTGTTTATTCCTAAGGCGGGGAAGGCGTGGGAAGGTAGTGGCATATGCAGATGACTTAGCTATAGTATAAAGGGGCAAATTCCCACAAACCCTGTGCGACTTGATGCAAGTAGCACTGAGAGGGGTTTCCTCATGGTGCTCGCGCTGCGGACTGAGCATCAACCCGGGAAAAGTAGAACTGGTCCTTTTCACCAACCGCTATAAGATACCACCGCTAATACTACCAAAACTGAATAACGTGCACCTGAACTTGGCTGACAAAGCCAAGTTCTTGGGCGCAGTTCTGGATAGGAAACTAACCTGGAAGGAGAATGTTCTTCAGAGCCAGAAGAAAGCGTGCATTACACTCTACACGTGCAAAAGAGCCATTGGAAAGAAATGGGGGCTCAGCCCCAAAATATCCAAATGGATCTACACTGCAATCATTCGACCAATCATGCTCTATGGAGTTGTGGTATGGTAGCCTGCGCTGAGCAACGGTGTCGGTATAGGAAAGTCAGTCCCGGGATTCTGATATGTGGAGAATTCCGTTAATACCGGGATTTTGCATATGGCAGGGTCCCGGAACTGACTTTCCTAGTGTTGGTGGTATCACAACGGGCCTTTTAATACTGGCCTAGGTGTGCCTCTGCGGCCGCCACTTGAACCTAACCTAATCTAGGGACGTGTGTGTGTAAGGGAATGAGCAGATGGCAGTTTTATAAGAGTGCTGAATAGTGATGTATAGTGCGGGTATAAGAGAATGTGGAGATAACAAACTAGCTGCAGAGTTTGTAGACCTCTTTTTTGTTTAATAATAGATAAACTAAGCATAATTTTCAAATTTTTTTTTGGCGAGACAGCAGAATTAGTCCATACTAAGCTTCCAATATAACTTTTCTATGAATCTATCTATAAATACTATACGAAATTGGTTTGCGAAAGTTTGTATGCGGAGAGTGTTAGCGTATTAATATATAGATAATGCAATTTTTCCTAAGGTGATGAAAACATGCACAAACTGAAATTATTATGTTTCAGCTTGTAGTAATGCTACAGATTTTTTTTAACCTCCTGGCTTACATTCCTTTGCATGAATTTTAATATTTTTCTATTAAACAAATTTTTTTTAAAGCTATTTTTTTAAAATTGCAATTCTGGTGTTGGGATCAAAATTTTTAATTCTATATAACTAACTTCACTTTTTTGTATGAAAAATAAATTTTTTGCTTAGAAGATATACTTTTCCAATATTATATTTCTCTAAAAATTTCATAAGTAAAAAAACTATTTAAAAATCGAGAAGCTTACCACATCAAATTATCAAAGTAGAAAATGTGTTTTCATACAAAAAAGTGGAGTTACTTACGTAAAAAGGTACATTAGTAATAGTTCGTATGGTATTTCCCTGCAAAAAATGCGATTAGTCCGGGATCAACCCAGAGGGACAGTAGACTACTACTTTTTAGTATCTCTTAGATGGAATAAATTTGCCACATTTGTTCGAGCATGTCCTATGAAGAGACTAATTGTACCCTTTTTATACCAGAATGGGTATAAATGTATACTACTTGCAGGACACCTGACTTCGGTTCTCGGTGGAGTCAAAAATTGAAAACTGTTTTTTTTTTATTTTTCGTTTTTATTTTTTTTAAGCAAGGAAAATTGAAAAAAAAAATAATTAGAGTTCTGTCAATAATACTTATACTTGCCATCGTCTAATTACAGCTTTGCTTTAAATGAGACAATTGCGGATATTTTTCTGCGCAATCTTCAACTGTATGAAAAAGATAATTTCTGCTTAGAAAATATAGTTTTCCAATATTTAACCCCCTAAAAATTTCATTAGTGAATTAAAATTAAAAAAAAAAATCGAAAAAAGCTTAGAACATCAAAGAATCAAAGTAAAAATGTGGTTTTGAGTAGAGTTATTTAAATTTTCCGTTTTCGTTTGCAAAATGAAGGTAAAACGTCAAACAGAATATGTTTTCGTTTCCTAAAAAACTCACACTTTTTACCCTCTGAAGCTTTGACAGGGTAGTTGGTTGGGTACCACGAAATAAATCCCAAATGAAATAAGTCCAAAAAAAAAATGAAATAAGTCCCAAATATTTTCCATACAAATTGGGACTTATTTCATAATGAAATAACTCCCAATGCGTTGGGACTTATTTCATAAAATTTTGTTGGAAATTATTTCATAATGATCCCACTTTTATCACACTTTTACAGTATTCTGTGCAAGGGTGTAAACATGTTCAACGAAATCAGCATTAGTGTCATGTAAAATTGTTCTTTATTTAAAGTCCGTACGTTATTTAAATTTCGATCTTAACATTGTGAAATTTTCTTACAAAATGATATCGTTAAAAAAATAAGCTTTACCAATGGCAAAAAGTTAAATATATAAAGCCAAAAGTGAATCTGGATTTGTTAGCTTACAAATGGTTTCTAGATGCCGAAGAGGATGTGATTTGGTTTATTTTGTGTTTTTTTTTTTTGGCACCAAAATTAAAGCAAGTGGCAGCTGCTGGATCATTGCATAGATAGGTACGTGCTAGAGAAGAGTCGTTGTTTGATTATTTGTTAACAACTAACCTGGTAGTTTGCAACGTGGGTAACGAACCTACGTTTATTACTAAACCCGTAGGGAGGTCATAGATCTCACTATTTGCAGCGAAGGCGCTTATGAATGGGTCAAAAAATGGCGCGTTTTCGATGAACACTCATTCTCCGACCACCGGTACGTAGAATTAGTTCTAGACTTTTCTGTTGAGCAGCCGGATATGAAACGCAACCCACGTAACACTAACTGGCAGCTACACAATGAAATACTATCTAGGGACTTGCCAGCACTGCCCCCACAAGTCCCCTCATCAGTAGGGGAGTTGGAGGATCTGGTAAAGACCTTTAGAACGGCGCTCTCGAATGCCCTAGAGCAGGCTTGCCCAGTGCCAAAACCATGCGGTAAACATAGGCCGCATTGGTGGTCCTACGACCTGGACTCGCTCCGTAAATCATGTAGGACACAATTTAATAAGGCCAAGAGCCTTGGCACGGAGACTCAATGGCTCGAATATAAAGTTAAACTCAGGGCCTACAAAAAAGCTCTGAGGCAGTCGAAGAGAGTATCGTGGTGAAATTTTTGCACTGGGGTCGAAAATGTCGACGATACAGCGAGACTTAGACGAGTGCTCTCAAAAACTCAAACAGCCACAAGCTATTTGCGCAAACCTGACGGATCCTGGACCAGCACGGAGAGGGAAACCCTAGAGCTGCTCTTGAATACGCACTTCCCAGGGAACTTGCATGGGGAACCCCTAGCACCTACAACAAACCTGGCTGTACACATACCCATCACGGAGGAAAAGGTTAGGTGGGCGGTTAAAAGCTTCGAACCGTTCAAGGCTGCCGGGCCAGACGGGATTATTCCCGCACAACTCATAAACACGGTGGAGACATCAGCCAAATAGCTGGTATTTCTCTATACAGGCTGCCTGGCTCTTAGCTACATTCCGTGCTCCTGGAGAAGTGCCACGGTAGTGTTTATTCCTAAGGCGGGGAAGGCGTGGGAAGGTAGTGGCATATGCAGATGACTTAGCTATAGTATAAAGGGGCAAATTCCCACAAACCCTGTGCGACTTGATGCAAGTAGCACTGAGAGGGGTTTCCTCATGGTGCTCGCGCTGCGGACTGAGCATCAACCCGGGAAAAGTAGAACTGGTCCTTTTCACCAACCGCTATAAGATACCACCGCTAATACTACCAAAACTGAATAACGTGCACCTGAACTTGGCTGACAAAGCCAAGTTCTTGGGCGCAGTTCTGGATAGGAAACTAACCTGGAAGGAGAATGTTCTTCAGAGCCAGAAGAAAGCGTGCATTACACTCTACACGTGCAAAAGAGCCATTGGAAAGAAATGGGGGCTCAGCCCCAAAATATCCAAATGGATCTACACTGCAATCATTCGACCAATCATGCTCTATGGAGTTGTGGTATGGTAGCCTGCGCTGAGCAACGGTGTCGGTATAGGAAAGTCAGTCCCGGGATTCTGATATGTGGAGAATTCCGTTAATACCGGGATTTTGCATATGGCAGGGTCCCGGAACTGACTTTCCTAGTGTTGGTGGTATCACAACGGGCCTTTTAATACTGGCCTAGGTGTGCCTCTGCGGCCGCCACTTGAACCTAACCTAATCTAGGGACGTGTGTGTGTAAGGGAATGAGCAGATGGCAGTTTTATAAGAGTGCTGAATAGTGATGTATAGTGCGGGTATAAGAGAATGTGGAGATAACAAACTAGCTGCAGAGTTTGTAGACCTCTTTTTTGTTTAATAATAGATAAACTAAGCATAATTTTCAAATTTTTTTTTGGCGAGACAGCAGAATTAGTCCATACTAAGCTTCCAATATAACTTTTCTATGAATCTATCTATAAATACTATACGAAATTGGTTTGCGAAAGTTTGTATGCGGAGAGTGTTAGCGTATTAATATATAGATAATGCAATTTTTCCTAAGGTGATGAAAACATGCACAAACTGAAATTATTATGTTTCAGCTTGTAGTAATGCTACAGATTTTTTTTAACAACATTTGAAAGCTAATAACTCCTGGCTTGCATTCCTTTGCATGAATTTTAATATTTTTCTATTAAACAAATTTTTTTAAAGCTATTTTTTTAAAATTGCAATTCTGGTGTTGGGATCAAAATTTTTAATTCTATATAACTAACTTCACTTTTTTGTATGAAAAATAAATTTTTTGCTTAGAAGATATACTTTTCCAATATTATATTTCTCTAAAAATTTCATAAGTAAAAAAACTATTTAAAAATCGAGAAGCTTACTACATTAAATTATCAAAGTAGAAAATGTGTTTCCATACAAAAAAGTGGAGTTACTTACGTAAAAAGGTACATTAGTAATAGTTCGTATGGTATTTCCCTGCAAAAAATGCGATTAGTCCGGGATCAACCCAGAGGGACAGTAGACTACTACTTTTTTAGTATCTCTAAGATGGAATAAATTTGCCACATTTGTTCGAGCATGGCCTATGAAGAGACTAATTGTACCCTTTTTATACCAGAATGGGTATAAATGTATACTACTTGCAGGATACCTGACTTCGGTTCTCGGTGGAGTCAAAAATTGAAAACTGTTTTTATTTTTTTTAAGCAAGGAAAATTGAAAAAAAAAAAAATCAGAGTTCTGTCAATTATACTTATACTTTCCATCGTCTAATTACAGCTTTGCTTTAAATGAGACAATTGCGGATATTTTTCTGCGCAATCTTCAACTGTATGAAAAACATAATTTCTGCTTAGAAAATATAGTTTTCCAATATTTAACCCCCTAAAAATTTCATTAGTCAATTAAAATTAAAAAAAAATCGAAAAAAGCTTAGAACATCAAAGAATCAAAGTAAAAATGTGGTTTTGAGTAGAGTTTTTTAAATTTTCCGTTTTCGTTTCCTAAAAAACTCACAATTTTTACCCTCTGAAGCTTTGACAGGGTAGTTGGTTGGGTACCACGAAATAAATCCCAAATGAAATAAGTCCAAAAAAAAATGAAATAAGTCCCAAATATTTTCCATACAAATTGGGACTTATTTCATAATGAAATAACTCCCAATGCGTTGGGACTTATTTCATAAAATTTTGTTGGGAATTATTTCATAATGATCCCACTTTTATCACACTTTTACAGTATTCTGTGCAAGGGTGTAAACATGTTCAACGAAATCAGCATTAGTGTCATGTAAAATTGTTCTTTAGTTAAAGTCCGTACGTTATTTAAATTTCGATCTTAACATTGTGAAATTTTCTTACAAAGCAATTTTTTTAAAATTGCAATTCTGGTGTTGGGATCAAAATTTTTAATTCTATATAACTAACTTCACTTTTTTGTATGAAAAATAAATTTTTTGCTTAGAAGATATACTTTTCCAATATTATATTTCTCTAAAAATTTCATAAGTAAAAAAACTATTTAAAAATCGAGAAGCTTACCACATCAAATTATCAAAGTAGAAAATGTGTTTTCATACAAAAAAGTGGAGTTACTTACGTAAAAAGGTACATTAGTAATAGTTCGTATGGTATTTCCCTGCAAAAAATGCGATTAGTCCGGGATCAACCCAGAGGGACAGTAGACTACTACTTTTTAGATGGAATAAATTTGCCACATTTGTTCGAGCATGTCCTATGAAGAGACTAATTGCACCCTTTTTATACCAGAATGGGTATAAATGTATACTACTTGCAGGACACCTGACTTCGGTTCTCGGTGGAGTCAAAAATTGAAAACTGTTTTTATTTTATTATTCGTTTTTATTTTTTTTAAGCAAGGAAAATTGAAAAAAAAAAAAATCAGAGTTCTGTCAATTATACTTATACTTTCCATCGTCTAATTACAGCTTTGCTTTAAATGAGACAATTGCGGATATTTTTCTGCGCAATCTTCAACTGTATGAAAAAGATAATTTCTGCTTAGAAAATATAGTTTTCCAATATTTAACCCCCTAAAAATTTCATTAGTCAATTAAAATTTAAAAAAAAAATCGAAAAAAGCTTAGAACATCAAAGAATCAAAGTAAAAATGTGGTTTTGAGTAGAGTTTTTTAAATTTTCCGTTTTCGTTTCCTAAAAAACTCACAATTTTTACCCTCTGAAGCTTTGACAGGGTAGTTGGTTGGGTACCACGAAATAAATCCCAAATGAAATAAGTCCAAAAAAAAATGAAATAAGTCCCAAATATTTTCCATACAAATTGGGACTTATTTCATAATGAAATAACTCCCAATGCGTTGGGACTTATTTCATAAAATTTTGTTGGGAATCATTTCATAATGATCCCACTTTTATCACACTTTTACAGTATTCTGTGCAAGGGTGTAAACATGTTCAACGAAATCAGCATTAGTGTCATGTAAAATTGTTCTTTAGTTAAAGTCCGTACGTTATTTAAATTTCGATCTTAACATTGTGAAATTTTCTTACAAAATGATATCGTTAAAAAAATAAGCTTTACCAATGGCAAAAAGTTAAATATATAAAGCCAAAAGTGAAGCTGGATTTGTTAGCTTACAAATGGTTTCTAGATGTCGAAGAGGATGTGATTTGGTTTATTTTGTTTTTTTTTTTCGCAAGTGACAGCTTCTGGATCATTGCATAGATAGGTACGTGCTAGAGAAGAGTCGTTGTTTGATTATTTGTTAACAACTAACCTGGTAGTTTGCAACGTGGGTAACGAACCTACGTTTATTACTAAAACCCGTAGGGAGGTCATAGATCTCACTATTTGCAGCGAAGGCGCTTATGAATGGGTCAGAAAATGGCGCGTTTTCGATGAACACTCATTCTCCGACCACCGGTACGTAGAATTAGTTCTAGACTTTTCTGTTGAGCAGCCGGATATGAAACGCAACCCACGTAACACTAACTGGCAGCTACACAATGAAATACTATCTAGGGACTTGCCAGCACTGCCCCCACAAGTCCCCTCATCAGTAGGGGAGTTGGAGGATCTGGTAAAGACCTTTACAACGGCGCTCTCGAATGCCCTAGAGCAGGCTTGCCCAGTGCCAAAACCACGCGGTAAACATAGGCCGCATTGGTGGTCCTACGACCTGGACTCGCTCCGTAAATCATGTAGGACACAATTTAATAAGGCCAAGAGCCTTGGCACGGAGACTCAATGGCTCGAATATAAAGTTAAACTGAGGGCCTACAAAAAAGCTCTGAGGCAGTCGAAGAGAGTATCGTGGTGAAATTTCTGCACTGGGGTCGAAAATGTCGACGATACAGCGAGACTTAGACGAGTGCTCTCAAAAACTTAAACAGCCACAAGCTATTTGCGCAAACCTGACGGATCCTGGACCAGCACGGAGAGGGAAACCCTAGAGCTGCTCTTGAATACGCACTTCCCAGGGAACTTGCATGAGGAACCACTAGCACCTACAACAAACCTGGCTGTACACATACCCATCACGGAGGAAAAGGTTAGGTGGGCGGTTAAAAGCTTCGAACCGTTCAAGGCTGCCGGGCCAGACGGAATTATTCCCGCACAACTCATAAACACGCTGGAGACATCAGCCAAATGGCTGGTATTTCTCTATACAGGCTGCCTGGCTCTTAGCTACATTCCGTGCTCCTGGAGAAGTGCCACGGTAGTGTTTATTCCTAAGGCGGGGAAGGCGTGGGAAGATAGTGGCATATGCAGATGACTTAGCTATAGTATAAAGGGGCAAATTCCCACAAACCCTGTGCGACTTGATGCAAGTAGCACTGAGAAAGGTTTCCTCATGGTGCTCGCGCTGCGGACTGAGCATCAACCCGGGAAAAGTAGAACTGGTCCTTTTCACCAACCGCTATAAGATACCACCGCTAATACTACCAAAACTGAATAACGTGCACCTGAACTTGGCTGACAAAGCCTAGTTCTTGGGCGCAGTTCTGGATAGGAAACTAACCTGGAAGGAGAATGTTCTTCAGCGCCAGAAGAAAGCGTGCATTACACTCTACACGTGCAAAAGAGCCATTGGAAAGAAATGGGGGCTCAGCCCCAAAATATCCAAATGGATCTACACTGCAATCATTCGACCAATCATGCTTTATGGAGTTGTGGTATGGTAGCCTGCGCTGAGCAAGGCAACAAACCTTAATCTGCTAGGTAAAGTACACAGATCTTGCATGATCTGTATAAGCGGCGCGTTAAGAAGAACGCCCAATGAAGCACTCCAGGCCATTCTTGGCATTTTGCCACTCGATCTGGAAGGGCACCGAGTAGCAGCAGCATCGGCTCTGCGTCTAAGGGAAACGTCCGGCTGGAGCGCAAGCACTACTGGACACGCCTGTATTTTGGGATCCTATAGCTTTCTTCCGCTGAGCACAGATCGCTGTGCGACCACAACAGTCGGAGATAGCGGTTTTAAAATCAACATTCCCAGCAGGGAAGAATGGGAGAGCACGGATCGGAGTCCCGTCACTCATGGTGGCACTTATACTGATGGCTCGAAGTTAGACGGCAGAGTTGGGGGAGGGGTTTATTCAAAGGATCTGAACCTTGAGCTCTCCTTCAGACTACCTGATCACTGCAGTGTCTTCCAGGCTGAAGTTTCAGCAATCATGGACGCCGCGGCTTGGATAGGCCAACACACTATCAGACAGGACATTTTTATATTCAGCGACAACAAGGCGGCCATCAAATCCCTTGGCTCTTACTCGTTCAACTCTGAACTGACGCTCAGCTGTCGTCGATCTCTACAAGAGATGGCCCAACAGAATCGCGTTAACCTCACATGGGTCCCGGGGCATAGGGACATTGAGGGAAATTGTAGGGCAGACGAACTTGCGAGGCAGGGCACGACCAAGCAGGTTCTTCGCGATAAAGAGCGCTTAGGTATGCCGTTTGCCACATGCAAGCTTATGCTGAAGGAGTACACACTCCGCCAAGCCAACGAAAGATGGCTGCAATCTCCAGGATGCCGGATATCCAAAGAAACCTGGCCGAAATGGGATCATAAAAGATCAAGACAAATTTATGCCCTAAGGAAAAGAGAAATCTCCATATTAATAGGCGTATTAACTGGGCACTGGCTCATTGGTAGGCACGCAGAAAGACTTGGTGTGCCCTACCGACGATGCTGTAGGAGCTGTAAGGATGATGAGGAGGAGGAAACGGTGGAGCACCTCATCTGCAACTGCCCGGCTTTAAGTGGCGCGAGAATACGCTTTTTGGGAGTTCCCTTCCTGGTTAGCCTACGCCAGGTCACGGAGCTGGACATAAAGGACCTGATGGCCTTCATCAAGTCATCTAAATGGTTCGAGGAGGAGTAACGGTGTCGGTATAGGAAAGTCAGTCCCGGGATTCTGATATGTGGAGAATTCCGTTAATACCGGGATTTTGCATATGGCAGGGTCCCGGAACTGACTTTCCTAGTGTTGGTGGTATCACAACGGGCCTTTTAATACTGGCCTAGGTGTGCCTCTGCGGCCGCCACTTGAACCTAACCTAATCTAGGTACGTGTGTGTGTAAGGGAATGAGCAGATGGGAGTTTTATAAGAGTGCTGAATAGTGATGTATAGTGCGGGTATAAGAGAATGTGGAGATAACAAACTAGCTGCAGAGTTTGTAGACCTCTTTTTTGTTTAATAATAGATAAACTAAGCATAATTTTCAAATTTTTTTTTGGCGAGACAGCAGAATTAGTCCATACTAAGCTTCCAATATAACATTTCTATGAATCTATCTATAAATACTATACGAAATTGGTTTGCGAAAGTTTGTATGCGGAGAGTGTTAGCGTATTAATATATAGATAATGCAATTTTTCCTAAGGTGATGAAAACATGCACAAACTGAAATTATTATGTTTCAGCTTGTAGTAATGCTACAGATTTTTTTTAACAACATTTGAAAGCTAATAACTCCTGGCTTACATTCCTTTGCATGAATTTTAATATTTTTCTATTAAACAAATTTTTTTAAAGCTATTTTTTTAAAATTGCAATTCTGGTGTTGGGATCAAAATTTTTAATTCTATATAACTAACTTCACTTTTTTGTATGAAAAATAAATTTTTTGCTTAGAAGATATACTTTTCCAATATTATATTTCTCTAAAAATTTCATAAGTAAAAAAACTTTTTAAAAATCGAGAAGCTTCTACATCAAATTATCAAAGTAGAAAATGTGTTTTCATACAAAAAAGTGGAGTTACTTACGTAAAAAGGTACATTAGTAATAGTTCGTATGGTATTTCCCTGCAAAAAATGCGATTAGTCCGGGATCAACCCAGAGGGACAGTAGACTACTACTTTTTTAGTATCTCTAAGATGGAATAAATTTGCCACATTTGTTCGAGCATGGCCTATGAAGAGACTAATTGTACCCTTTTTATACCAGAATGGGTATAAATGTATACTACTTGCAGGATACCTGACTTCGGTTCTCGGTGGAGTCAAAAATTGAAAACTGTTTTTTTTTATTATTCGTTTTTATTTTTTTTAAGCAAGGAAAATTGAAAAAAAAAAATCAGAGTTCTGTCAATTATACTTATACTTGCCAGCGTCTAATTACAGCTTTGCTTTAAATGAGACAATTGGGGATATTTTTCTGCGCAATCTTCAACTGTATGAAAAAGATATTTTCTGCTTAGAAAATATCCTTTTTAATATTTAACCCCCTAAAAATTTCATTAGTGAATTAAAATTAAAAAAAAGTCGAGAGAAGCTTAGAACATCAAAGAATCATAGTAAAAATGTTTTTTAAGTAGAGTTATGGTGATTTCGTTTCATCAAAAAAATGCGCATTTTTTACACTCTTAAATTTTCCGTTTTCGTTTGCAAAATGAAGGTAAAACGTCAAACAGAATATGTTTTCGTTTCCTAAAAAACTAACACTTTTTACCCTCAATGCGTTGGGACTTATTTCATAAAATTTTGTTGCGAATTATTTCTTAATGGAATAACTCCCAACGGGATTTCGTTGGGAGTTATTTCATTTTCCAGCATTGGGAGTTATTTCATATTTATTTCATTTTCATTGGGACTTATTTCATTTCTCTTAAAATTGCAATTTAACAAGCTTTCACGTTTTTGTAACTGTTTCTATAACTGTTGTAAGGTAAGATTTTAGCAAAACAACCAACAGTCTTATTACATCGAAAGTTTTTGCGGCATCTCCGAAGACTGTAATTGATATTGTTGTGTCAATATGTTCCAAAAAGAACTTATTATCAATAACTTTGGACAACAACAATAAAAAGATTTTGATCGATGACACATTTTCAATTGTACCGCTGGGGTGTTTTAAAGAGTTGATTTTGATCGCCAAAAAGTCCTTTTGGTTCAACTATTGGCCGATAACTTAGATATCGACCGATAACTTTGAAATCGGTTGAGTTATCGGAATAATCGATATATTAAATCAGCGGTCACCAAAACTCTAATTGCAGCAATGTTAGTAACTGCAGCAGTGTTAGTGAAAAACGACTAGTTGAGTGCCCGTCTGTTAACGTCGCATCGTTCAGTAGCTTGCGGGCAAGCAAAAAGACAAGAACGTATGCACGTACATTTTTCGAAACTAAAAGGGAAGAATTATTTATAGAAAAAAATATTTTAGTTTATTTTTACATTGATTTTCCCCCACCGGCCCCTTCCATTTTAGCCAACCAACTTTTAATTTGGCTAATATATAAATATTTTTTTCTTTAAATAATTCTTCATTTTTAGTTTGGGTTAATTCATTTATGTTTTGATGAGAAAACTCAAAATGTCTTTTAGAGAAATAGCTTAGCATTGAAGTGGCTCGAAAGCATTGGGCATCATATATCTTTTTCAAATGACATTGTGCGACGTGGTATAAAAGCGCATGAAAACAAAGTATGCGCGTACGTTTTGTCTTTTTGCCTGCCCGCAAGCTACTGAACGATGCGACGCTGGCAGATGGTCAATTGACTTTTGCGCTCTTACTGCGACAAATCGAGAGAGAATTGCACCTCAGTGCCATGAAATGACGATACCTGTCTTAAATATAAATTTAAAGTTGCATTGCATTCCAATCAGCGGTTTTCGAGTGATACATCCACAAACATACATACATATTATACATATGTAGAGATTATGAAAAGGTAAGATATAACCCGCAGGAAGGAAAAAAGAGTTGGAAGGGGAAAGGGGACGCGGGGGACTTATTTCATTTCCTTCTTTGGGAGTTGTTTCATTTCGTAAAGTTGGGACTTATTTCATTTTTTGGTGGGATTTATTTTATTGGGACTTATTTCATGGAACTTATTTCATTTGGGATCTATTTCGTGGTACCAGTTGGTTGCACTGAAAATCAGCTGACGAAAATTTTATTTGACAGATAAATTTGGTGAAAAAAATTGGATTTTGCAATAAATATGGTTGATAGCGAAACCTAATTATTCATGCACATAGCGTAGCAAACGGGCAGTGTTTTTTGTTCGTTTTATCGATATAGCAGGTTCATGTAGAACGGGTACACTTTTATCACACTTTTACAGTATTCTGTGCAAGCGTGTAAACATGTTCAACGAAATCAGCATTAGTGTCATGTAAAATTGTTCTTTAGTTAAAGTCCGTACGTTATTTAAATTTCGATCTTAACATTGTGAAATTTTCTTACAAAATCATATCGTTAAAAAAATAAACTTTAGCAATAGGCAAAAAGTTAAATATATAAAGCCAGAAGTGAAGCTGGATTCCTTAGCTTACAAATGGTGTTTAGATGCCGAAGAGGATGTGATTTGGTTTATTTTGTGTTTTTTTTTTGGCACAAAAATTAAAGCAAGTGGAAGCTGCTGGATCTTTGCATAGATATGTACGTGTGCGTGTAAGGGAATGAGCGGATGGGTGTGGCTTTGGGAGTTTTATAAGAGTGCTGAATAGTGATGTATAAGATTCCACTATGACTTTTATAGGAATCTATCTATAAATACTATACAAAATTGGGTTGCGAAAGTTTGTATGCGGAGAGTGTTAGCGTATTAATATATATGTAGATGTAGATGTAGATATAGATACTGCAATTTTTCCCAAGGTGATGAAAACCTGCACCAACTGAAATTATTATGTTTCGACTTGTAGTAATGCTACAGATTTTTTTAACAACATTTGAAAGCTAATAACTCCTGCTTTACATTCCTTTGCATGAATTTTAATATTTTTCTTTTAAAAAATTTGTTTTTAAAGCTATTTTTTGAAAATTACAATTCTGGTGTTGCGATCAAAACTTTTAATTCTATATAACTAACTTCTCTTTTTTGTATGAAAAATACATTTTCTCTAAAAATAAGCAAACAAAATTATTTAAAAATCAAAAAAGCTTAGAACATCAAATAATAAAAAAAAAAAACTAATGGCGGCGATATACCAACAGGTTATCATAACCTCTAACGAGATTTTTAGCCGAGCTTCTCTTTCCAACTTGTGGTGTGTTGCTTTTGAGTTTTCCTACAAGTTGGCGGGACCTACATTTTTTTGCCGACTCCGAACGGCATTTGCAAAGCAAATGAATTTTTTTACTGAGAAGCTTCTCATGGCAGAAATACACCCGGAGAGTTTGCCAAACTACTGCCGAGGGGCGACCCCGTTTAGAAAAATTCCTTTTTTAAATAATTTTTTATGTTACTTTTGCCGGGCATCGAACCGCCACGACTTGGTGTAGAAGGCCGAACACTTAACCGCTACACCGCGGCGGCCGCCGTTTTTCGTAAAAAAGTAGAGTTATGGTGATTTCATTTCATCAAAAAAATTTGAATTTTTTACACTCTTCAATTTTCCGTTTTCGTTTGCAAAATGAAGGTAAAACGCCAAACAGAATATGTTTTCGTTTCCTAAAAAACCCACTTATTTTACCCTCTACAGCTTTGACAGGGTAGTTGGTTGCACTGAAAATTAGCTGACGAAAATTTTCTTTGACAGATAAATTTGGTGAAAAAAAATTGTATTTTGCAATAACAATTAAATATGGTTGATAAGCGAAACCTAATTATTCATGCACATAGCGTAGCAAACGGGCAGTGTTTTTGTTCGTTTTATCGTTCATGTAGAACGTACACTTTTATCACACTTTTACAGCATTCTGTGCAAGGGTGTAAACATGTTCAACGAAATCAGCATTAGTGTCATGTAAAACTGTTTTTTAGTTAAAGTCCGTACGTTATTTAAATTTCGATCTTAACATTGTGAAATTTTCTTACAAAATGATATAGTTAAAAAAATAAGCTTACCAATGACAAAAAGTTAAATATATAAAGCCAAAAGTGAAGCTGGATTTCTTAGCTTACAAATGGTTTCTAGATGCCGAAGAGGATGTGATTTGGTTTATTTTGTGTTTTTTTTTTGGCACAAAAATTAAAGCAAGTGGCAGCTGCTGGATCATTGCATAGATATGTACGTGTGTGTGTAAGGGAATGAGCGGATGGGAGTTTTATAAGAGTGCTGAATAGTGATGTATAGTGCGGGTATAAGAGAATGTGGAGATAACAAAATAGCTGCAGAGTTTGTAGACCTCTTTTTTGTTTAATAATAGATAAACTAAGCATAATTTTCAAATTTTTTTTTGGCGAGACAGCAGAATTAGTCCATACTAAGCTTCCAATATAACTTTTCTAGGAATCTATCTATAAATACTATACGAAATTGGTTTGCGAAAGTTTGTATGCGGAGAGTGTTAGCGTATTAATATATAGACTAGTATATCCCGTGGTCGAAATTCGACCAATTTAAAATAGTTGAGCTTATTCAAACATCTGATCAACTTTTTGTCAATAGCTGCCTTTAGGCCCGTGGCCGTCCTCGGCCAACTTAAATGTATGTATACCTTAAACAGACATATATAGTCAAAATGAGGCCATCATAGAATTAAAAAAATAGTGGCTGTTATTATATCATAAAAATCTTAAATTATAGCAGCGCTTTCCAAAATTGGAGTGAAAATAATTTCTCTAATAATAGGAGGAGCTTATTGAGCGAAAGAATAAAATTCATTATGTAGAAATATGAGATCTATTTATAGAAATTTATTATATATGGCTTTTTTTCATCTTTTTAGTGTTGGTAAATTACAAATTCTGGTTAGGTCAAAAAAAGTTTGAGGACTTTCTAGCTTTTATCTTTAACCATAACTTAGCAATATTTAAGACACTTTATATGGATTTTTTATGTGGCGACTGTGAGCACCCCCGTTTAGCCTTCCACACGGCCTTTGTTAGAGCTCCATCAAAACTCAAACTTTTTTTGCATTTTTGTGAACTACAAACGGTGAGATTGATTGTAGTGAAAATCATTTTTTTTTTTTACCAAAGGTTTCGGAGATATCGCCTAATGCATATCACTCTGGAACACGCTTTGAAAAAATTCAAACTTTTTTTGCATTTTTGTGAACTACAAACGATGAGATTGATTGTAGTGAAATTCATTTTTTTTTTGCTCCGAAGGTTTCGGAGTAATCGAAAACGCATGTCAAAAAAAGGCAGAATTCAGCAATTTGAAAGCACTAAAAGTACTTTTCCTACAACTAGGTTAGGTTAGATTCAAGTGGCTGCCGCAGAGGCACACTTAGGCCAGTTTTGAAAGGCCCGTTGTGATACCACCAACACAAGGAAAGTCAGTCCCGGGACCCAGCCAAATGGAAAATCCCTGAGTTGTTGGGATTTTCTACATAGCAGAATCCCGGGACTGACACTCCTAAACCGACACCGTTACTCCTCCTCGAACCACTTAGATGACTTTATGAAGGCCATCAAGTCCTTTATGTCCAGTTCCGCGATCTGGCTTAGGCTATCCAGGAACGGAACTCCCAAAAAGCGCGTTCTCGCGCCGCTTAAAGCCGGACAGTTGCAGATGAGGTGTTCCACTGTTTCCTCCTCCTCATCATCTTTGCAACTCCTGCAGCATCGTCGGTAGGGCACACTTAGCCTTTCTGCATGCCTACCAATGAGGCAGTGACCGGTTAATACCCCTATCAATATGCAGATTTCCCTCCTAGTTAGGGCATAAATGCGTCTAGACCTTTTAAGATCCCATTTTGTTTCGATATCCGACACCCTGGGGACTGCAGCCATCTTTCGTTGGCTTGACGGAGTGTGTGCTCCTTCAGCATTAGTTTGCATGTGGCAAACGGCATACCTAAGCGCTCTTTATCCTGAAGAACCTGCTTGGTCGTGCCCTGCCTGGCAAGCTCGTCTGCCTTACAGTTTCCCTCAATGTCCCTATGTCCCGGGACCCATATGAGGTTTACGCGGTTCTGTTGGGCCATCTCCTGAAGAGATCGACGACAGCTGAGCGTCAGTTCAGAGTTGAACGTGTATGAGCCAAGGGATTTGATGGCCGCTTGGCTATCGCTGAAAATAGCGATATCTTCTCCGATAACACGTTTGCTTAACCAGGCCGCGGCGTCTAGGATTGCCGAGACTTCCGCCTGGAAGACGCTACAATGATCAGGTAGTCTGAAGGAGAGCTCAAGGTCCAAATCCCTTGAATAAACCCCTCCTCCAACTCTGCCGTCCAACTTCGAGCCGTCGGTGTATATGGAAGTGCCACCATTTGTTTCGGGACACCAATCCGTCCTCTCCCAGTCTTCTCTGCTGGGAATGTTTATTTTGAAACAGCTATCACCGACTGTAGTGGTCGCACAACGATCTGTGCTTAGAGGGAGAACAACTACAAACGACAAAATTGATTGTAGTGAAATTTTTTTGTAGCTTTTATAGTTACTCCGAAAATACAATATATTGTGCAGAAACCAAGCAAATGAAGTAAATTTTGGTTTTTTTTGTTGAAATATGTTTTAAAGCGTTTGTAGTTTTTTATCCGAAAAAAAAATTTTTTTCCTCCGAAGGTTTCGGAGTAATCGATAACGCATGTCAAAAAAAGCCAGAATTCAGCAATTTGAAAGCACTAAAAGTACTTTTCCTACAACTACAAACGACAAAATTGATTGTAGTGAAATTTTTTTTGTAGGTTTTATAGTTACTCCGAAAATACAATATATTGTGCAGAAACCAAGCAAATGAGGTAAATTTTGGTTTTTTTTTGTTGAAATTTTTTTTTTGCTCCGAAGGTTTCGGAGTAATCGAAAACGCATGTCAAAAAAAGGCAGAATTCAGCAATTTGAAAGCACTAAAAGTACTTTACCTACAACTACAAACGGCAAAATTGATAGTAGTGACATTTTTTTTTGTAGCTTTTATAGTTACTCCGAAAATACAATATATTGCGCAGAAACCAAGCAAATGAAGTAAATTTTGGTTTTTTTTGTTGAAATATTTTTTAAATCGTTTGTAGTTTTTTATCCGAAAAAAATTTTTTTTTTGCTCCGAAGGTTAAAAAACTTCAAACGATTTAAAACATATTTCAACAAAAAAAACCAAAATTTACTTCATTTGCTTGGTTTCTGCACAATATATTGTATTTTCGGAGTATCTAACTATAAAAGCTCCAAAAAAAAAAATTTCACTACAATCAATTTTGTCGTTTGTAGTTGTAGGAAAAGTACTTTTAGTGCTTTCAAATTGCTGAATTCTGCCTTTTTTTGACATGCGTTTTCGATTACTCCGAAACCTTCGGAGCAAAAAAAAAATTGTTGGTCGGATAAAAAACTACAAACGATTTAAAACATATTTCAACAAAAAAAACCAAAATTTACTTCATTTGCTTGGTTTCTGCACAATATATTGTATTTTCGGAGTAACTATAAAAGCTACAAAAAAAAAATTTCACTACAATCAATTTTGTCGTTTGTAGTTGTAGGAAAAGTACTTTTAGTGCTTTCAAATTGCTGAATTCTTCCTTTTTTGACATGCGTTTTCGATTACTCCGAAACCTTCGGAGCAAAAAAAAAAATTTTTTTCGGATAAAAAACTACAAACGATTTAAAACATATTTCAACAAAAAAAAAAACCAAAATTTACTTCATTTGCTTGGTTTCTGCACAATATATTGTATTTACGGAGTAACTATGGTTAGGTTGCGAGAGCAGGACAGAGTGCAGGACCCTGCCCACCACTTAGGCCAGTCAAGTTGGCCCATTGTGATACCCTATGCGGTCTTAAGACCCACCCCATATCCGAGAGACAAACATCAACACTCTCACATTCTCACACTTGGATTAGAGGATCAAACCAGCTCGTGGAATCAATGAATTTCGATAGAGCCCTAATATCCATTTTTGAAACCTCCGTGAGGTCGTCGATGAACGGTTGGCCGAGAATAGCCAATCGTCTTCTACTGAGTGCAGGACAATGACACAGCAGATGTTGAACACTCTCCTCCTCTTCAATACATCTGCAACTGCGACAGTAATCGTGAGTTATTACGCCCATCCTAGCACCATGTGTGCCTATTAAGCAGTGCCCTGTTAACAACCTTATCAGTGATGAGACACCGGATTTATTAAGTGACAGCAGACAGTTAGTGCGTCCTTTGTTGTACGAAGGCCAAGTTAGCCTTGATATCTCGCACGTCGAGAGACCTGACCAGAGCTCATTTGCCCTTTGTAAGGTATTTGTGCTAGCTCGGAGTTTGAAAGATGCCATGGGAATGCCTACCAGATCATTTCCTGGAAGGAGATGAGTGGTGGTACCTCTTCTGGCCAGCTCATCCGCTATACAGTTGCCTTCAATATCCCTGTGACCAGGTACCCAAATAAGGCTGATACTGAAGTGCTGAGCCATCTCGTTAAGAGATCTGCGGCATTCAGTTAGCGACTTTGTGTTGTCGACATATGAGTTCAGTGCCTTTAGCGCGGCTTGACTATCTGAGAAGATAAATATCCGTTTGCCGTTTTGGGGCGTAGACGCTAGGCTTTTCACTGCACCGTGTATTGCCAGCATTTCTGCTTGGTACACGCTGCAGTGGTCGAGAAGACGAAAGGAGATCTCTAGTCCCAGGTCCGGTGAAAAGATACCTCCATCCACCTTCCCTTCAAGCTTAGAGCCATCGGTGAATATGTTCATGGCATTCCGCACAGTATGCGGTCGGTAATCCCATTCTTGTCTTGTGGGTATTTTCACCTCGTAGTTCCTAACGAACACGTTGCTTGGCGTGCAATAGTCAGTATGTAATGGTATGCTCACAGGTGCATGGGAGCCTAAAATTGTGGCGTGACCACATGTACCGCCCTTCCATACGTCGGTCTCCCTTAATCGCAGAGCTGTAATCACAGCCATTTCTTTAGCCACCAGATCGAGTGGTGGAAGATTCAGCATCGCGTTGAGTGCTTCTGTCGGAGTGGAGCCGAGGGCCCCGGTTATGCAGAGTACTGAACTCCTTTGGACTTTTGTATCTGCTTGAGGTACGTGTTCTTGGTTAGTGCCGGCCACCAGACCAGCACACCGTACAGTAAAATTGGACGAACATTAGCTGTGTATATCCAGTGCACCACTTTGGGAGAGAACCCCCACGATATACCAATTGCTCTCTTGCAAGTAAACAACGCGCATGTTGCCTTTTTAACTCGTTCCGCTATATTGTCACTCCAGAGTAGTTTCCTGTCTAGAATAACTCCTAGATATTTGACTTTGTCACTGAGTACTAAAGTTGTATTCCCAATTTTTGGTGGTATTAAGTTCGGTATTTTGTACCTCCTAGTGAAGAGGACAAGTTCGGTTTTCTCGGGGTTAACCTCCAAATCTGAAGAGTTCGCCCAGTCGCATACTTTAGTCAGAGCATTTTCCATTAAATTGCAGAGGGTTTGAGGAAATTTTCCCCGAATGATAACGCAGATGTCATCGGCGTACGCGATCACTTGGTAGCCTTCAGCTTCCATGAGACGTAGAAGTTGGTTTACAGTAACCAGCCACAGGAGCGGAGAGAGAACACCTCCTTGCGGGGTACCTCTGTTAACGAGTCTGTGAACCGAATTACCGCCTAGCTCCGTTGTAATCCGTCTGCTAATAAGCAATTTGCGGATAAACTCCACAAGGCAGGCATCGACCCGCAGACCCGTTAACGCCGAGGTGATGGCTTCCGGTAGAACGTTGTTGAAGGCACCTGCTATATCAAGGAAAGCCACCAGTGTATATTCCTTTGTGTCAATTGACTTTTCTATAACAGATACCAGAGAATGCAAGGCAGTGTCAGTCGATCTACCTTTACTATAGGCGTGTTGAGCCCGCGACATATGAGTTGAGTCTATCGATCTTCTGACATAGTCCTCCAAAAGTCTTTCCATAATTTTAAGTAGAAATGAAGATAGGCTTATTGGCCTAAAATCATTAGGTTTAGAATGGGATGGTTTCCCGGATTTTGGGATAAATACTACCTTAACCTCTCTCCATGATGCAGGTACATAGTTGAGCCTGAGGCAACTAACAAACATGGTCTTCAGCCAGGGCTTAATAAGCTCGGCTGTTTGTTGTAACTGGGCCGGGAATATTCCCAACATTCCTGGAGCCCCCAGCCAAGGGCTCACCAGGCGCTTTACGCTGAAAGGCAAGACCACTTGTGGAGGCTACGGGGTTGATAGCCTCGTTTTTGGCCTCCCGATCGGAACCCCTGGAGGAGGCACCGATCATCGGACTACTCAGACCGGTTTTACACTCGGCCCTACTACGTCGAGCTGCAGCAGCAGCAATGAAACGCTGGGGAGTCCTCTCAGCTTTACTAAGGTCCGGCTTGGCCGTGACCTTTTTAACGGAGCGAGCTCCTGTTGGCTTTTTTTGAGGAGACCCAGACTCCTTATTTTTGTTGTTGTTGTTGGATAAGTTGTTCATGTTTGAACCCACGAGTTGCGGAGAAAGGGGAAGGTCTACCCTGGGCAGAGATCCGCATACCCAGGGTAAGGCTAATTAGAATCGGAGGTCGCCAGGTATCCGAAGCACTCCGTTAGCGACTGGGCTATTTTAGGGCCCCCAGCCAGGCTGATCCTCGGCACGGGTCGTATGACACCTTGATCCAGCCCATTCCAAGGAGGGAAGATAGGAAAGGGGAGGGAGTGGACTGGGATAGAGGCTACGAGTAGCGGAAGGAAAATCAGGTAAGAGGGGGGGGGAGAGAGGTCGCCGCTCGAATTAGCCGCCGAAGCGTTACCGGGTGTCACAACGTGGAGGCTCCACCCCCACTTGGAGGAGGAGGGTGCATGCACCTACGAGTCGACGGTTTGAGGTGGCGCTGGTGTGTGCAAGGCGCGAGCACCCCCATAAAAGACAGAGTAACTATAAAAGCTACAAAAAAAAAATTTCACTATCTACAATCAATTTTGTCGTTTGTAGTTGTAGGAAAAGTACTTTTAGTGCTTTCAAATTGCTGAATTCTGCCCCTTTTTGACATGCGTTTTCGATTACTCCGAAACCTTCCGAGCAAAAAAAAAAAATTTTTTCGGATAAAAAACTACAAACGATTTAAAACATATTTCAACAAAAAAAAAACAAAATTTACTTCATTTGCTTGGTTTCTGCACAATATATTGTATTTTCGGAGTAACTATAAAAGCTACAAAAAAAAATATTTTCACTACAATCAATTTTGTCGTTTGTAGTTGTAGGAAAAGTACTTTTAGTGCTTTCAAATTGCTGAATTCTGCCTTTTTTTGACATGCGTTTTCGATTACTCCGAAACCTTCGGAGCAAAAAACGATTTAAAACATATTTCAACAAAAAAAAACAAAATTTACTTCATTTGTTTGGTTTCTGCACAATATATTGTATTTTCGGAGTAACTATAAAAGCTACAAAAAAAAATTTCACTACAATCAATCTTGTCGTTTGTAGTTGTAGGAAAAGTACTTTAGTGCTTTCAAATTGCTGAATTCTGCCTTTTTTTGACATGCGTTTTCGATTACTCCGAAACCTTCGGAGCAAAAAGAAAAATTTTTTTTCGGATAAAAAACTACAAACGATTTAAAACATATTTCAACAAAAAAAAAAAACAAAATTTACTTCATTTGCTTGGTTTCTGCACAATATATTGTATTTTCGGAGTAACTATAAAAGCTACAAAAAAAAAATTCACTACAATCAATTTTGTCGTTTGTAGTTGTAGGAAAAGTACTTTTAGTGCTTTCAACTTGCTGAATTCTGCCTTTTTTGACATGCGTTTTCGATTACTCCGAAACCTTCGGAGCAAAAAAAAACCAAAATTTACTTCATTTGCTTGGTTTCTGCACAATATATCGTATTTCGAAGTAACTATAAAATCTACAAACAAAATTTTACTACAATCAATTTTGTAGTTGTAGGAAAAGTACTTTTAGTGCTTTCAAATTGCTGAATTCTGCCTTTTTTTGACATGCGTTTTCGATTACTCCGAAACCTTGGGAGCAAAAAAAAATTTGTTTCGGATAAAAACTACAAACGATTTAAAACATATTTCAACAAAAAAAAAATCAAAATTTACTTCATTTGCTTGGTTTCTGCACAATATATTGTATTTTCGGAGTAACTATAAAAGCTAAAAAAAAAATTTCACTACAATCAATTTTGTCGTTTGTAGTTGTAGGAAAAGTACTTTTAGTGCTTTCAAATTGCTGAATTCTGCCTTTTTTTGACATATATTGTGCAGAAACCAAGCAAATGAAGTAAATTTTGGTTTTTTTTGTTGAAATATGTATTAAATCGTTTGTAGTTTTTTATCCGAAAAAATTTTTTTTTTTGCTCCGAAGGTTTCGGAGTAATCGAAAACGCATGTCAAATAAAGGCAGAATTCAGCAATTTGAAAGCACTAAAAGTACTTTTCCTACAACTACAAACGACAAAATTGATTGTAGTGAAATTTTTTTTTGTAGCTTTTATAGTTACTCCGAAAATACAATATATTGTGCAGAAACCAAGCAAATGAAGTAAATTTTGGTTTTTTTTTTGTTGAAATATGTTTTTAATTTTTTTTCGGATACAAAACTTCAAACGATTTAAAACATATTTCAACAAAAAAAAAAAAAATTACTTCATTTGCTTGGTTTCTGCACAATATATTGTATTTTCGGAGTATCTAACTATAAAAGCTACAAAAAAAAAAATTTCACTACAATCAATTTTGTCGTTTGTAGTTGTAGGAAAAGTACTTTTAGTGCTTTCAAATTGCTGAATTCTGCCTTTTTTTGACATGCGTTTTCGATTACTCCGAAACCTTCGGAGCAAAAAAAAAAATTGTTTGTCGGATAAAAAACTACAAACGATTTAAAACATATTTCAACAAAAAAAAAACCAAAATTTACTTCATTTGCTTGGTTTCTGCACAATATATTGTAGTTGTAGGAAAAGTACTTTTAGTGCTTTCAAATTGCTGAATTCTTCCTTTTTTTGACATGCGTTTTCGATTACTCCGAAACCTTCGGAGCAAAAAAAAAAATTGTTTGTCGGATAAAAAACTACAAACGATTTAAAACATATTTCAACAAAAAAAAAAAACAAAATTTACTTCATTTGCTTGGTTTCTGCACAATATATTGTATTTTCGGAGTAACTATAAAAGCTACAAAAAAAAATTTGACTACAATCAATTTTGTCGTTTGTAGTTGTAGGAAAAGTACTTTTAGTGCTTTCAAATTGCTGAATTCTGCCCTTTTTTGACATGCGTTTTCGATTACTCCGAAACCTTCGGAGCAAAAAAAAAAATTTTTTTCGGATAAAAAACTACAAACGATTTAAAACATATTTCAACAAAAAAAAAACAAAATTTACTTCATTTGCTTGGTTTCTGCACAATATATTGTATTTTCGGAGTAACTATAAAAGCTACAAAAAAAAAATTTCACTACAATCAATTTTGTCGTTTGTAGTTGTAGGAAAAGTACTTTTAGTGCTTTCAAATTGCGGAATTCTGCCTTTTTTGACATGCGTTTTCGATTACTCCGAAACCTTCGGAGCAAAAAAAAACCAAAATTTACTTCATTTGCTTGGTTTCTGCACAATATATCGTATTTTCGAAGTAACTATAAAATCTACAAAAAAAAATTTTACTACAATCAATTTTGTAGTTGTAGGAAAAGTACTTTTAGTGCTTTCAAATTGCTGAATTCTGCCTTTTTTTGACATGCGTTTTCGATTACTCCGAAACCTTGGGAGCAAAAAAAAATTTGTTTCGGATAAAAAACTACAAACGATTTAAAACATATTTCAACAAAAAAAAAATCAAAATTTACTTCATTTGCTTGGTTTCTGCACAATATATTGTATTTTCGGAGTAACTATAAAAGCTACAAAAAAAAATTTCACTACAATCAATTTTGTCGTTTGTAGTTGTAGGAAAAGTACTTTTAGTGCTTTCAAATTGCTGAATTCTGCCTTTTTTTGACATATATTGTGCAGAAACCAAGCAAATGAAGTAAATTTTGGTTTTTTTTGTTGAAATATGTATTAAATCGTTTGTAGTTTTTTATCCGAAAAAAATTTTTTTTTTGCTCCGAAGGTTTCGGAGTAATCGAAAACGCATGTCAAATAAAGGCAGAATTCAGCAATTTGAAAGCACTAAAAGTACTTTTCCTACAACTACAAACGACAAAATTGATTGTAGTGAAATTTTTTTTTTGTAGCTTTTATAGTTACTCCGAAAATACAATATATTGTGCAGAAACCAAGCAAATGAAGTAAATTTTGGTTTTTTTTTTGTTGAAATATGTTTTTAATTTTTTTCGGATACAAAACTTCAAACGATTTAAAACATATTTCAACAAAAAAAAAACAAAATTTACTTCATTTGCTTGGTTTCTGCACAATATATTGTATTTTCGGAGTATCTAACTATAAAAGCTACAAAAAAAAAATTTCACTACAATCAATTTTGTCGTTTGTAGTTGTAGGAAAAGTACTTTTAGTGCTTTCAAATTGCTGAATTCTGCCTTTTTTTGACATGCGTTTTCGATTACTCCGAAACCTTCGGAGCAAAAAAAAAATTGTTTGTCGGATAAAAAACTACAAACGATTAAAAACATATTTCAACAAAAAAAAAAAACAAAATTTACTTCATTTGCTTGGTTTCTGCACAATATATTGTATTTTCGGAGTAACTATAAAAGCTACAAAAAAAAAATTTCACTACAATCAATTTTGTCGTTTGTAGTTGTAGGAAAAGTACTTTTAGTGCTTTCAAATTGCTGAATTCTGCCCTTTTTTGACATGCGTTTTCGATTACTCCGAAACCTTCGGAGCAAAAAAAAAAATTGTTTTCGGATAAAAAACTACAAACGATTTAAAACATATTTCAACAAAAAAAAAACAAAATTTACTTCATTTGCTTGGTTTCTGCACAATATATTGTATTTTCGGAGTAACTATAAAAGCTACAAAAAAAAAATTTCACTACAATCAATTTTGTCGTTTGTAGTTGTAGGAAAAGTACTTTTAGTGCTTTCAAATTGCTGAATTCTGCCTTTTTTTTGACATGCGTTTTCGATTACTCTGAAACCTTCGGAGCAAAAAAAAATTTTTTTTTTCGGATAAAAAACTACAAACGATTTAAAACATATTTCAACAAAAAAAAAAAAACAAAATTTACTTCATTTGCTTGGTTTCTGCACAATATATTGTATTTTCGGAGTAACTATAAAAGCTACAAAAAAAAAATTTCACTACAATCAATTTTGTCGTTTGTAGTTGTAGGAAAAGTACTTTTAGTGCTTTCAAATTGCTGAATTCTGCCCTTTTTTGACATGCGTTTTCGATTACTCCGAAACCTTCGGAGCAAAAAAAAAAATTTTTTTCGGATAAAAAACTACAAACGATTTAAAACATATTTCAACAAAAAAAAAACAAAATTTACTTCATTTGCTTGGTTTCTGCACAATATATTGTATTTTCGGAGTAACTATAAAAGCTACAAAAAAAAAATTTCACTACAATCAATTTTGTCGTTTGTAGTTGTAGGAAAAGTACTTTTAGTGCTTTCAAATTGCTGAATTCTGCCTTTTTTGACATGCGTTTTCGATTACTCCGAAACCTTCGGAGCAAAAAAAAAACCAAAATTTACTTCATTTGCTTGGTTTCTGCACAATATATCGTATTTTCGAAGTAACTATAAAATCTACAAAAAAAAATTTTACTACAATCAATTTTGTAGTTGTAGGAAAAGTACTTTTAGTGCTTTCAAATTGCTGAATTCTGCCTTTTTTTGACATGCGTTTTCGATTACTCCGAAACCTTGGGAGCAAAAAAAAATTTGTTTCGGATAAAAAACTACAAACGATTTAAAACATATTTCAACAAAAAAAAAATCAAAATTTACTTCATTTGCTTGGTTTCTGCACAATATATTGTATTTTCGGAGTAACTATAAAAGCTACAAAAAAAAATTTCACTACAATCAATTTTGTCGTTTGTAGTTGTAGGAAAAGTACTTTTAGTGCTTTCAAATTGCTGAATTCTGCCTTTTTTTGACATATATTGTGCAGAAACCAAGCAAATGAAGTAAATTTTGGTTTTTTTTGTTGAAATATGTATTAAATCGTTTGTAGTTTTTTATCCGAAAAAAATTTTTTTTTTGCTCCGAAGGTTTCGGAGTAATCGAAAACGCATGTCAAATAAAGGCAGAATTCAGCAATTTGAAAGCACTAAAAGTACTTTTCCTACAACTACAAACGACAAAATTGATTGTAGTGAAATTTTTTTTTTGTAGCTTTTATAGTTACTCCGAAAATACAATATATTGTGCAGAAACCAAGCAAATGAAGTAAATTTTGGTTTTTTTTTTGTTGAAATATGTTTTTAATTTTTTTTCGGATACAAAACTTCAAACGATTTAAAACATATTTCAACAAAAAAAAACAAAATTTACTTCATTTGCTTGGTTTCTGCACAATATATTGTATTTTCGGAGTATCTAACTATAAAAGCTACAAAAAAAAAATTTCACTACAATCAATTTTGTCGTTTGTAGTTGTAGGAAAAGTACTTTTAGTGCTTTCAAATTGCTGAATTCTGCCTTTTTTTGACATGCGTTTTCGATTACTCCGAAACCTTCGGAGCAAAAAAAAAATTGTTTGTCGGATAAAAAACTACAAACGATTTAAAACATATTTCAACAAAAAAAAAACAAAATTTACTTCATTTGCTTGGTTTCTGCACAATATATTGTATTTTCGGAGTAACTATAAAAGCTACAAAAAAAAATTTCACTACAATCAATTTTGTCGTTTGTAGTTGTAGGAAAAGTACTTTTAGTGCTTTCAAATTGCTGAATTCTGCCCTTTTTTGACATGCGTTTTCGATTACTCCGAAACCTTCGGAGCAAAAAAAAAATTGTTTTCGGATAAAAAACTACAAACGATTTAAAACATATTTCAACAAAAAAAAAACAAAATTTACTTCATTTGCTTGGTTTCTGCACAATATATTGTATTTTCGGAGTAACTATAAAAGCTACAAAAAAAAAAAAATTCCACTTCAATCAATTTTGTCGTTTGTAGTTGTAGGAAAAGTACTTTTAGTGCTTTCAAATTGCTGAGTTCTGCCTTTTTTGACATGCGTTTTCGATTACTCCGAAACCTTCGGAGCAAAAAAAAAAATTTTTTCGGATAAAAAACTACAAACGATTTAAAACATATTTCAACAAAAAAAACCAAAATTTACTTCATTTGCTTGGTTTCTCCACAATATATTGTATTTTCGGAGTAACTATAAAAGCTACAAAAAAAAAATTTCACTACAATCAATTTTGTAGTTGTAGGAAAAGTAGTTTTAGTGCTTTCAAATTGCTGAATTCTGCCTTTTTTTGACATGCGTTTTCGATTACTCCGAAACCTTGGGAGCAAAAAAAAATTTGATTCGGATAAAAAACTACAAACGATTTAAAACATATTTCAACAAAAAAAAACCAAAATTTACTTCATCTGCTTTGTTTCTGCACAATATATTGTATTTTCGGAGTAACTATAAAAGCTAAAAAAAAAAAAATTTCACTACAATCAATTTTGTCGTTTGTAGTTGTAGGAAAAGTACTTTTAGTGCTTTCAAATTGCTGAATTCTGCCTTTTTTTGACATGCGTTTTCGATTATTCCGAAACCTTGGGAGCAAAAAAAAATTTTTTTTTTCGGATAAAAAACTACAAACGATTTAAAACACATTTCAACAAAAAAAAACCAAAATTTACTTCATTTGCTTGGTTTCTGCACAATATATTGTATTTTCGGAGTAACTATAAAAGCTACAAAAACAAAATTTCACTACAATCAATTTGTCGTTTGTAGTTGTAGCAAAAGTACTTTTAGTGCTTTCAAATTGCTGAATTCCGCCTTTTTTTGACATACGTTTTCGATTACTCAGAAACCTTCGGAGCAAAAAAAAATTTTTTTTTTCGGATAAAAAACTACAAACGATTTAAAACATATTTCAACAAAAAAAACCAAAATTTACTTCATTTGCTTGGTTTCTGCACAATATATTGTATTTTCGGAGTACCTATAAAAGCTACAAGAAAAAAAATTTCACTACAATCAATTTTGTCGTTTGTAGTTGTAGGAAAAGTACTTTTAGTGCTTTCAAATTGCTGAATTCTGCCTTTTTTTGACATGCGTTTTCGATTACTCCGAAACCTTCGAAGCAAAAAAAAAATTTTTTTTCGGATAAAAAACTACAAACGATTTAAAACATATTTCAACAAAAAAAACCAAAATTTACTTCATTTGCTTGGTTTCTGCACATTATATTGTATTTTCGGAGTAACTATAAAAGCTACCAAAAAAAAAATTTCACTACAATCAATTTTGTCGTTTGTAGTAGTAGGAAAAGTACTTTTAGTGCTTTCAAATTGCTGAATTCTGCCTTTTTTTGACATGCGTTTTCGATTACTCCGAAACCTTCGCGGCAAAAAAAAAAATTTTTTTCGGATAAAAAACTACAAACGATTTAAAACATATTCCAGCAAAAAAAAAAATTTACTTCATTTGCTTGGTTTCTGCACAATATATTGTATTTTCGGAGTAAATATAAAAGCTAAAAAAAAAAATTTCACTACAATCAATTTTGTAGTTGTAGGAAAAGTACTTTTAGTGCTTTCAAATTGCTGAATTCTGCCTTTTTTGACATATATTGTGCAGAAACCAAGCAAATGAAGTAAATTTTGTTTTTTTTTGTTGAAATATGTATTAAATCGTTTGTAGTTTTTTATCCGAAAAAAATTTTTTTTTTGCTCCGAAGGTTTCGGAGTAATCGAAAACGCATGTCAAAAAAAGGCAGAATTCAGCAATTTGAAAGCACTAAAAGTACTTTTCCTACAACTACAAACGACAAAATTGATTGTAGTGAAATTTTTTTTTTGTAGCTTTTATAGTTACTCCGAAAATACAATATATTGTGCAGAAACCAAGCAAATGAAGTAAATTTTGGTTTTTTTTTTGTTGAAATATGTTTTTAATTTTTTTTCGGATACAAAACTTCAAGCGATTTAAAACATATTTCAACAAAAAAAAAACAAAATTTACTTCATTTGCTTGGTTTCTGCACAATATATTGTATTTTCGGAGTAACTATAAAAGCTACAAAAAAAAAAAATTCACTACAATCAATTTTGTCGTTTGTAGTTGTAGGAAAAGTACTTTTAGTGCTTTCAAATTGCTGCATTCTTCCTTTTTTTGACATGCGTTTTCGATTACTCCGAAACCTTCAGAGCAAAAAAAAAAATTTGTTTCGGATAGAAAACTACAAACGATTTAAAACATATTTCAAGAAAAAAAAACCAAAATTTACTTCATCTGCTTTGTTTCTGCACAATATATTGTATTTTCGGAGTAACTATAAAAGCTACAAAAAAAAAATTTCACTACAATCAATTTTGTCGTTTGTAGTTGTAGGAAAAGTACTTTTAGTGCTTTCAAATTGCTGAATTCTGCCTTTTTTTGACATATATTGTGCAGAAACCAAGCAAATGAAGTAAATTTTGGTTTTTTTGTTGAAATATGTATTAAATCGTTTGTAGTTTTTTATCCGAAAAAAAATTTTTTTTTTGCTCCGAAGGTTTCGGAGTAACCGAAAACGCATGTCAAAAAAAGGCAGAATTCAGCAATTTGAAAGCACTAAAAGTACTTTTCCTACAACTACAAACGACAAAATTGATTGTAGTGAAATTTTTTTTTGTAGCTTTTATAGTTACTCCGAAAATACAATATATTGTGCAGAAACCAAGCAAATGAAGTAAATTTTGTTTTTTTTTTTTGTTGAAATATGTTTTTAATTTTTTTTCGGATACAAAACTTCAAACGATTTAAAACATATTTCAACAAAAAAAAAACAAAATTTACTTCATTTGCTTGGTTTCTGCACAATATATTGTATTTTCGGAGTATCTAACTATAAAAGCTACAAAAAAAAATTTCACTACAATCAATTTTGTCGTTTGTAGTTGTAGGAAAAGTACTTTTAGTGCTTTCAAATTGCTGAATTCTGCCTTTTTTTGACATGCGTTTTCGTTTACTCCGAAACCTTCGGAGCAAAAAAAAAATTGTTTGTCGGATAAAAAACTACAAACGATTTAAAACATATTTCAACAAAAAAAAAAACCAAAATTTACTTCATTTGCTTGGTTTCTGCACAATATATTGTATTTTCGGAGTAACTATAAAAAATACAAAAAAAAAATTTCACTACAATCAATTTTGTCGTTTGTAGTTGTAGGAAAAGTAATTTTAGTGCTTTCAAATTGCTGAATTCTTCCTTTTTTTGACATGCGTTTTCGATTACTCCGAAACCTTCGGAGCAAAAAAAAAAATTTTTTCGGATAAAAAACTACAAACGATTTAAAACATATTTCAACAAAAAAAAAAAAACCAAAATTTACTTCATTTGCTTGGTTTCTGCACAATATATTGTATTTTCGGAGTAACTATAAAAGCTACAAAAAAAAAATTTCACTACAATCAATTTTGTCGTTTGTAGTTGTAGGAAAAGTACTTTTAGTGCTTTCAAATTGCTGAATTCTGCCCTTTTTTGACATGCGTTTTCGATTACTCCGAAACCTTCGGAGCAAAAAAAAAATTTTTTTCGGATAAAAAACTACAAACGATTTAAAACATATTTCAACAAAAAAAAAAACAAAATTTACTTCATTTGCTTGGTTTCTGCACAATATATTGTATTTTCGGAGTAACTATAAAAGCTACAAAAAAAAAAATTTCACTACAATCAATTTTGTCGTTTGTAGTTGTAGGAAAAGTACTTTTAGTGCTTTCAAATTGCTGAATTCTGCCTTTTTTTGACATGCGTTTTCGATTACTCCGAAACCTTCGGAGCAAAAAAAAAATTGTTTGTCGGATAAAAAACTACAAACGATTTAAAACATATTACAACAAAAAAAAACCAAAATTTACTTCATTTGCTTGGTTTCTCCACAATATATTGTATTTTCGGAGTAACTATAAAAGCTACAAAAAAAAAATTTCACTACAATCAATTTTGTAGTTGTAGGAAAAGTACTTTTAGTGCTTTCAAATTGCTGAATTCTGCCTTTTTTTGACATGCGTTTTCGATTACTCCGAAACCTTGTGAGCAAAAAAAAATTTGTTTCGGATAAAAAACTACAAACGATTTAAAACATATTTCAACAAAAAAAAAACCAAAATTTACTCCATCTGCTTTGTTTTTGCACAATATATTGTATTTTCGGAGTAACTATAAAAGCTACAAAAACAAAATTTCACTATAATCAATTTGTCGTTTGTAGTTGTAGCAAAAGTACTTTTAGTGCTTTCAAATTGCTGAATTCCGCCTTTTTTTGACATACGTTTTCGATTACTCAGAAACCTTCGGAGCAAAAAAAAATTTGTTTCGGATAAAAAACTACAAACGATTTAAAACATATTTCAACAAAAAAAAAACCAAAATTTACTTCATTTGCTTGGTTTCTGCACAAAATATTGTATTTTCGGAGTAACTATAAAAGCTACAAGAAAAAAAATTTCACTACAATCATTTTGTCGCTTGTAGTTGTAGGAAAAGTACTTTTAGTGCTTTCAAATTGCTGAATTCTGCCTTTTTTTGACATGCGTTTTCGATTACTCCGAAACCTTCGAAGCAAAAAAAAAAATTTTTTTCGGATAAAAAACTACAAACGATTTAAAACATATTTCAACAAAAAAAAACCAAAATTTACTTCATTTGCTTGGTTTCTGCACAATATATTGTATTTTCGGAGTAACTATAAAAGCTACAAAAAAAAAAAATTTCACCACAATCAATTTTGTCGTTTGTAGTTGTAGGAAAAGTACTTTTAGTGCTTTAAAATTGCTGAATTCTGCCTTTTTTTGACATGCGTTTTCGATTACTCCGAAACCTTCGGAGCAAAAAAAAAATTTTTTTCGGATAAAAAACTACAAACGATTTAAAACATATTTCAACAAAAAAAAACCAAAATTTACTTCATTTGCTTGGTTTCTGCACAATATATTGTATTTTCGGATTAACTATAAAAGCTACAAAAAAAAAATTTCACTACAATCAATTTTGTCGTTTGTAGTTGTAGGAAAAGTACTTTTAGTGCTTTCAAATTGCTGAATTCTGCCTTTTTTTGACATATATTGTGCAGAAACCAAGCAAATGAAGTAAATTTTGGTTTTTTTTGTTGAAATATGTATTAAATCGTTTGTAGCTTTTTATCCGAAAAAAAATTTTTTTTTTGCTCCGAAGGTTTCGGAGTAATCGAAAACGCATGTCAAAAAAGGCAGAATTCAGCAAATTGAAAGCACTAAAAGTACTTTTCCTACAACTACAAACGACAAAATTGATTGTAGTGAAATTTTTTTTTTGTAGCTTTTATAGTTACTCCGAAAATACAATATATTGTGCAGAAACCAAGCAAATGAAGTAAATTTTGGTTTTTTTTTGTTGAAATATGTTTTTAATTTTTTTTCGGATACAAAACTTCAAACGATTTAAAAAATATTTCAACAAAAAAAAAACAAAATTTACTTCATTTGCTTGGTTTCTGCACAATATATTGTATTTTCGGAGTATCTAACTATAAAAGCTACAAAAAAAAATTTCACTACAATCAATTTTGTCGTTTGTAGTTGTAGGAAAAGTACTTTTAGTGCTTTCAAATTGCTGAATTCTGCCTTTTTTTGACATGCGTTTTCGATTACTCCGAAACCTTCGGAGCAAAAAAAAAATTGTTTGTCGGATAAAAAACTACAAACGATTTAAAACATATTTCAACAAAAAAAAAACCAATATTTACTTCATTTGCTTGGTTTCTGCACAATATATTGTATTTTCGGAGTAACTATAAAAGCTCCAAAAAAAAAATTTCACTACAATCAATTTTGTCGTTTGTAGTTGTAGGAAAAGTACTTTTAGTGCTTTCAATTTGCTGAATTCTGCCTTTTTTGACATGCGTTTTCGATTACTCCGAAACCTTCGGAGCAAAAAAAAAATTTGATTCGGATAAAAAACTACAAACGATTTAAAACATATTTCAACAAAAAAAAACCAAAATTTACTTCATCTGCTTTGTTTCTGCACAATATATTGTATTTTCAGAGTAACTATAAAAGCTACAAAAAAAAAAAAAATTCCACTTCAATCAATTTTGTCGTTTGTAGTTGTAGGAAAAGTACTTTTAGTGCTTTCAAATTGCTGAGTTCTGCCTTTTTTGACATGCGTTTTCGATTACTCCGAAACCTTCGGAGCAAAAAAAAAAATTTTTTCGGATAAAAAACTACAAACGATTTAAAACATATTTCAACAAAAAAAACCAAAATTTACTTCATTTGCTTGGTTTCTCCACAATATATTGTATTTTCGGAGTAACTATAAAAGCTACAAAAAAAAAATTTCACTACAATCAATTTTGTAGTTGTAGGAAAAGTAGTTTTAGTGCTTTCAAATTGCTGAATTCTGCCTTTTTTGACATGCGTTTTCGATTACTCTGAAACCTTCGGAGCAAAAAAAAATGTTTTTTTTCGGATAAAAAACTACAAACGATTTAAAACATATTTCAACAAAAAAAAAACAAAATTTACTTCATGTGCTTGGTTTCTGCACAATATATTGTATTTTCAGAGTAACTATAAAAGCTACAAAAAAAAAAAAATTCCACTTCAATCAATTTTGTCGTTTGTAGTTGTAGGAAAAGTACTTTTAGTGCTTTCAAATTGCTGAGTTCTGCCTTTTTTGACATGCGTTTTCGATTACTCCGAAACCTTCGGAGCAAAAAAAAAATTTTTTTCGGATAAAAAACTACAAACGATTTAAAACATATTTCAACAAAAAAAACCAAAATTTACTTCATTTGCTTGGTTTCTCCACAATATATTGTATTTTCGGAGTAACTATAAAAGCTACAAAAAAAAAATTTCACTACAATCAATTTTGTAGTTGTAGGAAAAGTAGTTTTAGTGCTTTCAAATTGCTGAATTCTGCCTTTTTTTGACATGCGTTTTCGATTACTCCGAAACCTTGGGAGCAAAAAAAAATTTGATTCGGATAAAAAACTACAAACGATTTAAAACATATTTCAACAAAAAAAAACCAAAATTTACTTCATCTGCTTTGTTCCTGCACAATATATTGTATTTTCGGAGTAACTATAAAAGCTAAAAAAAAAAAAAATTTCACTACAATCAATTTTGTCGTTTGTAGTTGTAGGAAAAGTACTTTTAGTGCTTTCAAATAGCTGAATTCTGCCTTTTTTTGACATGCGTTTTCGATTACTCCGAAACCTTGGGAGCAAAAAAAAATTTTTTTTTCGGATAAAAAACTACAAACGATTTAAAACACATTTCAACAAAAAAAACCAAAATTTACTTCATTTGCTTGGTTTCTGCACAATATATTGTATTTTCGGAGTAACTATAAAAGCTACAAAAACAAAATTTCACTACAATCAATTTGTCGTTTGTAGTTGTAGCAAAAGTACTTTTAGTGCTTTCAAATTGCTGAATTCCGCCTTTTTTTGACATACGTTTTCGATTACTCAGAAACCTTCGGAGCAAAAAAAAATTTTTTTTTTCGGATAAAAAACTACAAACGATTTAAAACATATTTCAACAAAAAAAACCAAAATTTACTTCATTTGCTTGGTTTCTGCACAATATATTGTATTTTCGGAGTACCTATAAAAGCTACAAGAAAAAAAATTTCACTACAATCAATTTTGTCGTTTGTAGTTGTAGGAAAAGTACTTTTAGTGCTTTCAAATTGCTGAATTCTGCCTTTTTTTGACATGCGTTTTCGATTACTCCGAAACCTTCGAAGCAAAAAAAAAATTTTTTTTCGGATAAAAAACTACAAACGATTTAAAACATATTTCAACAAAAAAAACCAAAATTTACTTCATTTGCTTGGTTTCTGCACATTATATTGTATTTTCGGAGTAACTATAAAAGCTACCAAAAAAAAAATTTCACTACAATCAATTTTGTCGTTTGTAGTAGTAGGAAAAGTACTTTTAGTGCTTTCAAATTGCTGAATTCTGCCTTTTTTTGACATGCGTTTTCGATTACTCCGAAACCTTCGCGGCAAAAAAAAAAATTTTTTTCGGATAAAAAACTACAAACGATTTAAAACATATTCCAGCAAAAAAAAAAAATTTACTTCATTTGCTTGGTTTCTGCACAATATATTGTATTTTCGGAGTAAATATAAAAGCTAAAAAAAAAAATTTCACTACAATCAATTTTGTAGTTGTAGGAAAAGTACTTTTAGTGCTTTCAAATTGCTGAATTCTGCCTTTTTTTGACATATATTGTGCAGAAACCAAGCAAATGAAGTAAATTTTGTTTTTTTTTGTTGAAATATGTATTAAATCGTTTGTAGTTTTTTATCCGAAAAAATTTTTTTTTTTGCTCCGAAGGTTTCGGAGTAATCGAAAACGCATGTCAAAAAAAGGCAGAATTCAGCAATTTGAAAGCACTAAAAGTACTTTTCCTACAACTACAAACGACAAAATTGATTGTAGTGAAATTTTTTTTTTGTAGCTTTTATAGTTACTCCGAAAATACAATATATTGTGCAGAAACCAAGCAAATGAAGTAAATTTTGGTTTTTTTTTTGTTGAAATATGTTTTTAATTTTTTTTCGGATACAAAACTTCAAGCGATTTAAAACATATTTCAACAAAAAAAAAACAAAATTTACTTCATTTGCTTGGTTTCTGCACAATATATTGTATTTTCGGAGTAACTATAAAAGCTACAAAAAAAAAATTTCACTACAATCAATTTTGTCGTTTGTAGTTGTAGGAAAAGTACTTTTAGTGCTTTCAAATTGCTGCATTCTTCCTTTTTTTGACATGCGTTTTCGATTACTCCGAAACCTTCAGAGCAAAAAAAAAATTTGTTTCGGATAGAAAACTACAAACGATTTAAAACATATTTCAAGAAAAAAAAACCAAAATTTACTTCATCTGCTTTGTTTCTGCACAATATATTGTATTTTCGGAGTAACTATAAAAGCTACAAAAAAAAAAATTTCACTACAATCAATTTTGTCGTTTGTAGTTGTAGGAAAAGTACTTTTAGTGCTTTCAAATTGCTGAATTCTGCCTTTTTTTGACATATATTGTGCAGAAACCAAGCAAATGAAGTAAATTTTGGTTTTTTTGTTGAAATATGTATTAAATCGTTTGTAGTTTTTTATCCGAAAAAAAATTTTTTTTTTGCTCCGAAGGTTTCGGAGTAATCGAAAACGCATGTCAAAAAAAGGCAGAATTCAGCAATTTGAAAGCACTAAAAGTACTTTTCCTACAACTACAAACGACAAAATTGATTGTAGTGAAATTTTTTTTTGTAGCTTTTATAGTTACTCCGAAAATACAATATATTGTGCAGAAACCAAGCAAATGAAGTAAATTTTGTTTTTTTTTTGTTGAAATATGTTTTTAATTTTTTTTCGGATACAAAACTTCAAACGATTTAAAACATATTTCAACAAAAAAAAAACAAAATTTACTTCATTTGCTTGGTTTCTGCACAATATATTGTATTTTCGGAGTATCTAACTATAAAAGCTACAAAAAAAAAATTTCACTACAATCAATTTTGTCGTTTGTAGTTGTAGGAAAAGTACTTTTAGTGCTTTCAAATTGCTGAATTCTGCCTTTTTTTGACATGCGTTTTCCTTTACTCCGAAACCTTCGGAGCAAAAAAAAAATTGTTTGTCGGATAAAAAACTACAAACGATTTAAAACATATTTCAACAAAAAAAAAAACCAAAATTTACTTCATTTGCTTGGTTTCTGCACAATATATTGTATTTTCGGAGTAACTATAAAAAATACAAAAAAAAAATTTCACTACAATCAATTTTGTCGTTTGTAGTTGTAGGAAAAGTAATTTTAGTGCTTTCAAATTGCTGAATTCTTCCTTTTTTTGACATGCGTTTTCGATTACTCCGAAACCTTCGGAGCAAAAAAAAAAATTTTTTCGGATAAAAAACTACAAACGATTTAAAACATATTTCAACAAAAAAAAAAACCAAAATTTACTTCATTTGCTTGGTTTCTGCACAATATATTGTATTTTCGGAGTAACTATAAAAGCTACAAAAAAAAAATTTCACTACAATCAATTTTGTCGTTTTTAGTTGTAGGAAAAGTACTTTTAGTGCTTTCAAATTGCTGAATTCTGCCCTTTTTTGACATGCGTTTTCGATTACTCCGAAACCTTCGGAGCAAAAAAAAAATTTTTTTCGGATAAAAAACTACAAACGATTTAAAACATATTTCAACAAAAAAAAAACAAAATTTACTTCATTTGCTTGGTTTCTGCACAATATATTGTATTTTCGGAGTAACTATAAAAGCTACAAAAAAAAAAAAATCACTACAATCAATTTTGTCGTTTGTAGTTGTAGGAAAAGTACTTTTAGTGCTTTCAAATTGCTGAATTCTGCCTTTTTTTGACATGCGTTTTCGATTACTCCGAAACCTTCGGAGCAAAAAAAAAATTGTTTGTCGGATAAAAAACTACAAACGATTTAAAACATATTTCAACAAAAAAAAACCAAAATTTACTTCATTTGCTTGGTTTCTCCACAATATATTGTATTTTCGGAGTAACTATAAAAGCTACAAAAAAAAAAATTTCACTACAATCAATTTTGTAGTTGTAGGAAAAGTACTTTTAGTGCTTTCAAATTGCTGAATTCTGCCTTTTTTTGACATGCGTTTTCGATTACTCCGAAACCTTGTGAGCAAAAAAAAATTTGTTTCGGATAAAAAACTACAAACGATTTAAAACATATTTCAACAAAAAAAAAACCAAAATTTACTCCATCTGCTTTGTTTTTGCACAATATATTGTATTTTCGGAGTAACTATAAAAGCTACAAAAACAAAATTTCACTATAATCAATTTGTCGTTTGTAGTTGTAGCAAAAGTACTTTTAGTGCTTTCAAATTGCTGAATTCCGCCTTTTTTTGACATACGTTTTCGATTACTCAGAAACCTTCGGAGCAAAAAAAAATTTGTTTCGGATAAAAAACTACAAAGGATTTAAAACATATTTCAACAAAAAAAAACCAAAATTTACTTCATTTGCTTGGTTTCTGCACAAAATATTGTATTTTCGGAGTAACTATAAAAGCTACAAGAAAAAAAATTTCACTACAATCATTTTGTCGTTTGTAGTTGTAGGAAAAGTACTTTTAGTGCTTTCAAATTGCTGAATTCTGCCTTTTTTTGACATGCGTTTTCGATTACTCCGAAACCTTCGAAGCAAAAAAAAAATTTTTTTTCGGATAAAAAACTACAAACGATTTAAAACATATTTCAACAAAAAAAAACCAAAATTTACTTCATTTGCTTGGTTTCTGAACAATATATTGTATTTTCGGAGTAACTATAAAAGCTACAAAAATAAAAAATTTCACCACAATCAATTTTGTCGTTTGTAGTTGTAGGAAAAGTACTTTTAGTGCTTTAAAATTGCTGAATTCTGCCTTTTTTTGACATGCGTTTTCGATTACTCCGAAACCTTCGGAGCAAAAAAAAAATTTTTTTCGGATAAAAAACTACAAACGATTTAAAACATATTTCAACAAAAAAAAACCAAAATTTACTTCATTTGCTTGGTTTCTGCACAATATATTGTATTTTCGGATTAACTATAAAAGCTACAAAAAAAAAATTTCACTACAATCAATTTTGTCGTTTGTAGTTGTAGGAAAAGTACTTTTAGTGCTTTCAAATTGCTGAATTCTGCCTTTTTTTGACATATATTGTGCAGAAACCAAGCAAATGAAGTAAATTTTGGTTTTTTTTGTTGAAATATGTATTAAATCGTTTGTAGCTTTTTATCCGAAAAAAAATTTTTTTTTTGCTCCGAAGGTTTCGGAGTAATCGAAAACGCATGTCAAAAAAGGCAGAATTCAGCAAATTGAAAGCACTAAAAGTACTTTTCCTACAACTACAAACGACAAAATTGATTGTAGTGAAATTTTTTTTTTGTAGCTTTTATAGTTACTCCGAAAATACAATATATTGTGCAGAAACCAAGCAAATGAAGTAAATTTTGGTTTTTTTTTGTTGAAATATGTTTTTAATTTTTTTTCGGATACAAAACTTCAAACGATTTAAAAAATATTTCAACAAAAAAAAAACAAAATTTACTTCATTTGCTTGGTTTCTGCACAATATATTGTATTTTCGGAGTATCTAACTATAAAAGCTACAAAAAAAATTTCACTACAATCAATTTTGTCGTTTGTAGTTGTAGGAAAAGTACTTTTAGTGCTTTCAAATTGCTGAATTCTGCCTTTTTTTGACATGCGTTTTCGATTACTCCGAAACCTTCGGAGCAAAAAAAAAATTGTTTGTCGGATAAAAAACTACAAACGATTTAAAACATATTTCAACAAAAAAAAAAACCAATATTTACTTCATTTGCTTGGTTTCTGCACAATATATTGTATTTTCGGAGTAACTATAAAAGCTACAAAAAAAAAATTTCACTACAATCAATTTTGTCGTTTGCAGTTGTAGGAAAAGTACTTTTAGTGCTTTCAAATTGCTGAATTCTTCCTTTTTTTGACATGCGTTTTCGATTACTCCGAAACCTTCCGAGCAAAAAAAAAAATTTTTTCGGATAAAAAACTACAAACGATTTAAAACATATTTCAACAAAAAAAACCAAAATTTACTTCATTTGCTTGGTTTCTGCACAATATATTGTATTTTCGGAGTAACTATAAAAGCTACAAAAAAAAATTTCACTACAATCAATTTTGTCGTTTGTAGTTGTAGGAAAAGTACTTTTAGTGCTTTCAAATTGCTGAATTCTGCCCTTTTTTGACATGCGTTTTCGATTACTCCGAAACCTTCGGAGCAAAAAAACATTTTTTTTTCGGATAAAAAACTACAAACGATTTAAAACATATTTCAACAAAAAAAAAAAACAAAATTTACTTCATTTGCTTGGTTTCTGCACAATATATGTCAAAAAAAGTACTTTTAGTGCTTTCAAATTGCTGAATTCTTCCTTTTTTTGACATGCGTTTTCGATTACTCCGAAACCTTCCGAGCAAAAAAAAAAATTTTTTCGGATAAAAAACTACAAACGATTTAAAACATATTTCAACAAAAAAAACCAAAATTTACTTCATTTGCTTGGTTTCTGCACAATATATTGTATTTTCGGAGTAACTATAAAAGCTACAAAAAAAAATTTCACTACAATCAATTTTGTCGTTTGTAGTTGTAGGAAAAGTACTTTTAGTGCTTTCAAATTGCTGAATTCTTCCTTTTTTTGACATGCGTTTTCGATTACTCCGAAACCTTCCGAGCAAAAAAAAAAATTTTTTCGGATAAAAAACTACAAACGATTTAAAACATATTTCAACAAAAAAACCAAAATTTACTTCATTTGCTTGGTTTCTGCACAATATATTGTATTTTCGGAGTAACTATAAAAGCTACAAAAAAAAATTTCACTACAATCAATTTTGTCGTTTGTAGTTGTAGGAAAAGTACTTTTAGTGCTTTCAAATTGCTGAATTCTGCCCTTTTTTGACATGCGTTTTCGATTACTCCGAAACCTTCGGAGCAAAAAAAAATTTTTTTTTCGGATAAAAAACTACAAACGATTTAAAACATATTTCAACAAAAAAAAAAACAAAATTTACTTCATTTGCTTGGTTTCTGCACAATATATTGTATTTTCGGAGTAACTATAAAAGCTACAAAAAAAAAAATTTTCACTACAATCAATTTTGTCGTTTGTAGTTGTAGGAAAAGTACTTTTAGTGCTTTCAAATTGCTGAATTCTTCCTTTTTTGACATGCGTTTTCGATTACTCCGAAACCTTGGGAGCAAAAAAAAATTTGTTTCGGATAAAAAACTACAAACGATTTAAAACATATTTCAACAAAAAAAAAACCAAAATTTACTGCATCTGCTTTGTTTTTGCACAATATATTGTATTTTCGGAGTAACTATAAAAGCTACAAAAAAAAATTTCACTACAATCAATTTTGTCGTTTGTAGTTGTAGGAAAAGTACTTTTAGTGCTTTCAAATTGCTGAATTCTGCCTTTTTTTGACATGCGTTTTCTATTACTCCGAAACCTTGGGAGCAAAAAAAAAAATTTTTTCGGATAAAAAACTACAAACGATTTAAAACATATTTCAACAAAAAAAAACCAAAATTTACTTCATTTGCTTGGTTTCTGCACAATATATTGTATTTTCGGAGTAACTATAAAAGCTACAAAAACAAGGTAGGTAGGTAGAAGTGGCTGCCGCAAAGGCACACCTAGGCCAGTAATAAAAGGCCCGTTGTGATACCACCAAACACTAGGAAAGTCAGTCCCGGGGCCCGGCCATATAGAAAATCCCAGTGCTGTCGGGACTCTCCATATAGCCGAAACCCGGGACTGACACTCCTAACCGACACCGCTACCCCTCCTCGAATTATTTTGATAACTTGATGAAGGCCATCAAGTCCTTTATGTCTAGCTCCGCGACCTGGCTTAAGCTAACCAGGAAGGGAACTCCCAGAGAGCGCCTTCTGCCTCCGCTTAAGGCCGGGCAGTTGCAGATGAGGTGCTCCACCGTTTCCTCTTCCTCATCATCTTTGCAACTCCTGCAGCATCGTCGGTAGGGAACGCCTAGCCTTGCTGCGTGCCTACCAATAAGGCAGTGCCCGGTTAAAACACCTATTAATATGGAGATTTCCTTCCTTTTTAGGGCGTATAAGTGTCTAGATCTTTTAAGATCGCATTTTGGCCAGGTTTGCTTGGATATCCGGCACCCTGGGGCTTGTAGCCATCTTTCGTTGGCTTCGCGGAGTGTATGCTCCTTCAGCATTAGCTTGCACGTGGCAAACGGCATACCTATGCGCTCTTTATCTTGAAGAATCTGCTTGGTCGTGCCCTGCCTGGCAAGTTCGTCTGCCCTACAGTTTCCCTCAATGTCCCTGTGTCCCGGGACCCATGTGAGGTTCACGCGGTTCTGTTGGGCCATCTCTTGAAGAGATCGACGACAGCTGAGCGTCAGTTCAGAGTTGAACGAGTAAGAGCCAAGGGATTTGATGGCCGCTTGGCTGTCGCTGAAAATACAGATATCCTGTCCGATGGTGCGTTCACCTATCCAAGTCACGGCGTCCATGATTGCAGAAACTTCAGCCTGGAAGACGCTGCAGTGATCAGGTAGTCTAAAGGAGAGTTCTAGGTCCAAATCCCTTGAGTAAACCCCTCCTCCGACTCTGCCGTCTAACTTCGAGCCGTCGGTGTATATAAAAGTGCCGCCATTAGTAGCGGGACACCGATCTATGTTCTCCCAGTCTTCCCTGCTGGGAATGTTTATTCTAAAACAACAATCTCCGACTGTTGTGGTCGCACACCGATCTGTGCTCAGAGGGAGAAAGCTGTAAGATCTTAGAATGCAGGAGTGTCCAATAGTGCTTGCGCCCCAGACGGACGTTTCCCTTAGACGCAGAGCCGATGCTGCTGCTGCCCGGTACCCTTCCAGATCGAGTGGCAAAAAGCCAAGAATGGCCTGGAGAGCTTCATTGGGCGTTGTTCTTAACGCCCCGCTTATACAGATCATGCTCGATCTGTGGACTTTTCCTAACAGATTTAGGTTTGTTGCCTTTCCTAGCGCAGGCCACCATACCACGACTCCATACAGCATAATTGGCTGGATTATCGCAGTGTAGATCCATCTGCAAATTTTGGGGCTGAGCCCCCATTTTTTACCAATGGCTCTTTTACACGTGTAAAGTGCAATACACGCTTTCCTCTGGCGCTGGATGACATTCTCCTTCCAGTTAAGCTTTCTATCTAGAACTGTGCCTAGGAATTTGGCTTTATCAGCTAAGTTCAGGCGCACGCCATCTAGTTCTGGTAGGTTCAGCGGTGGTATCTTGTACCGCCTGGTATAAAGGACAAGCTCCACCTTTCCCGGGTTGATGCTAAGTCCGCAGCGAGAGGACCATGAAGAAACTTCTCGCAGTGCTACTTGCATCAAGTCACACAGGGTTTGTGGGAATTTGCCCCTATTTGCAATAGCTAAATCGTCTGCATATGCCACTATCTTACCGCCCCCCCACCTTGTGTCTCTTAGCAGCGAGTTTACGGTGAGGTTCCATAGGAGCGGGGAGAGAACACCACCCTGAGGCGTTCCTCTTGTGACATAGCGTGAAAGATCAACTGTTCCCAGTGAAGAAACAATTTTCCTTCCCTTTAGTAGTTGATCAATTAGACCAATAAGAGACCTATTTATGCCCAGGTTTGTTAAAGCAGTGTTAATAGCCTCCGGCCTTATATTGTTGAAAGCCCCTTCGATGTCCAGGAAGGCCACGAGACAGTACGCCTTTTCGTGCAATGATTTTTCAACAATAGAGACTAGGCTGTGGAGCGCAGTTTCCGTTGATTTACCTTTGGTGTATGCATGTTGATAGCTAGAAATAAGGTTGCTATCAATAGTAGAGGAGAGATAATCGCTAATTATCCTCTCGAAGGTTTTAAGTGCAAAAGACGAGAGACTGATCGGTCTGTAGTCTTTAGGCTCATAGTGTGAGGCCTTCCCAGCCTTTGGAATAAAGACTACCGTGGCGCTTCTCCAGGAGCACGGAATGTAATTAAGAGCCAGGCAGGCTGAATAGAGAACTACCAGCCATTTAGCTGGTATTTCCAGCGTGTTTATAAGTTGTCAAAGCTTTTGATTGCCCACCTTACCCTTTCCTCCGTAATGGGTATGTTTACCGCCTGGTTTGTTGCAGATGCTACAGGTGCATCAAACAAGTTCCCCGGAAAGTGTGTGTTCAGGAGCAGCTCCAGGGTTTCCCCTTCCGTGCTGGTCCAAGATCCGTCAGGCTTCCGTAAATAGCTAATGGCTGTTTGAGTTTTTGATAGCACTCGTCTAAGTCTCGCTGTATCATCGACTTTTTCGACCCCGGTGCAGAAATTTCTCCACGAAGTTCTCTTCGCTTGCCTTAGAGCCTTTTTATAGGCCCTCAGTTTAGCTTTATATTCGAGCCATTCAGGCTCCGTACCGATGCTCTTGGCCTTGTTAAATTGCTTCCTGCATGATATACGGAACGAATCCAGGTCGTAAGACCACCAGTGGGGTCTATGTTTGCCGCGTGGTTTTGGTACTGGACAAGCCTGCTCTAGGGCATTTGAGAGCGCCGTTGTAAAGGTCGTTACCAGATCATCCAGTTCTCCCACTGATGAGGGGGCTTGTGGAGGTAATACTGGTAGGTCCCTAGCTAATATTTGGTTATGTAGCTGCCAGTTAGTGTTGCGTGGATTTCGTTTCATAACTGGCTGCTCAGCAATAAAGTCTAACACAATTTCTATGTACCGATGGTCAGAAAATGAATGCTCATCAAGAACACGCCATTTTCTGACCCACTCATAAGCGCCTTCGCTACAAACAGTGAGGTCTATAACCTCCCTACGAGCTTTAGTTATAAAAGTAGGCTCGTTACCCACGTTACAAACCACCAGGTTAGTTGTTAGTAGGTAGTCAAACAGAGACTCGCCCCTAGCGTTAATATCGGAGCTTCCCCACTGGACGTGATGAGCATTAGCGTCAGCTCCAATAATAAGATGGCCCGTACAGAAATTATCCACCAGATCTTTCACCTCCTTTTGTGGAGGAGGTTCTTCGGCGTCATAGGGCATATAGACCGACGCCATCGTTAGGCTGGCGCTGCCGACTGTTAAGCTGGCAGCTGTAACGTCACCATTTGAGTAGTTGGGTAATAGAAAGGTGTTTAGCTCAGACTTTACCAAAATACAGGTTCTGACCTTGCCCTCATCATTGGCTTGGATGAGCTTGTACCCCTTAGTCCCCAATCCACACATCCTAGAGCTATTGACCCAGGGCTCTTGGATAAGGACCACGTCTACGTCGCCTTTAGAAAGACGACTGCTTAAAACAGCCGAGGCTGCTTTAGATTTGTGCAGATTTATCTGAAGCACCACCAACATGAGAGAGCTCAGACATCCCTGCCGCCAGCGTGTCGTCGAGGTCTGGCCTGTTCCGGGGGCTGTCTCTCAACGAGGAGTTGTTCAGAGCACCTGCACGATTTGGCGTGGCGGGAACCCTGCTGTCTGAAGCAGCATCAACGTTAGTGTGCTCAGGTTTAGCCACGATCGTGACGTCGAGGCCTTCTTCGTCAAGCAGGCTTTCTTCTATCGCCGAGTTGTTCGCAGCACCATCGCAATTTGACGTGGCGGAAAACATACTTTCCGCGTCGGACTCCTCTGCTTCCCCTTCCGATGCCTCAATCTCCGAGTCCTCCGGAGCGTCCGGAATAGCAGCGCGCTGTGCAGCGCCACGGTATACGTGGATCACGATCTGACCCAAGCCGTAATGCACTCGTCCGTTGCACCGTTTAAGGGGCTCGAGCGCCTCCTTATTCAGAGTGATAACCACCTGTCTATTGGGCCCAACCACATCATCGACCAGATTGACACGCCCCAATCCTGCGTCGGGAGAGACGGATTCCAGACCTGCAGCATCTCAAGAATATTCTCGGGTTCTGCAGGGACGGCAGGAATCCATGCCCTTGCCCTTGGCCGAGCAGGAATGTCCTTCCAGTCGACGACATCTAGTCTTGCCCCTGGATAGACTTCATCCAGTCTTGCAACTGCTGCCTTATACAGTGCGACAGTTCTTGCATCCTCGCACGCGAATATTTTGATCTGACCTTGGTGCCAGCCCGCGTCCGTACCTCGCGGCGGACTACCCGGAGACTCACGCATTAAGTGGAGGAGGGCCCTGCCCATTTCATTTCGGACATACAGCCACTGGTCTTTGGGGATGGACCAACGGTCGTTACCTCGGTCAATGAAACCTATAAGGATTCTGTCCTTGGTTATTTCAGCAAAGCTGAGTTTTCCCACTACGGGGTTGACCTGATGCCGCTTCGGATGGGGGTCTACCTCTCCGTCCGATCTCTGGCGTTTGAAGGGATTACCGTTCACCCTCTTAGGCACATAGGGCCTCTGGAAATTTGGTATCAGAGCTTTCGCTTCCTCCACCATCTTCCTTTCTTCCGGCGACAGCTTCTCCTGCGATGCTCCCTCATATTTTTTAAGGATCTTGCGGCCTTTCTTTTATCCCAGTACGCAAAGCGTCGGGGAGATGCCTCTTTGGGGGGATTCAGACTCGTAGTTGCCATCGCGGTCTCTCCCTTTGCGGCGTCGTCCTTCTCTTTCGAAACTCTGAAACCAGGTCGTGAGACCATTGCCCCAGATGTGAAGAGATTGGGTTTCGAACCAGCGCTTGATGGAAGTTTAGCTTCCGCCGTTTTCTGCTTGACTGCGTAGGCAGCCGCACTGCTGCTTGCTCCCATCAAGTCACTCTTACTTGATAGCAGTTTGGGGGATGACTGACCCGTAGTTTCCATCGCTGTCGGCCTCCCAGTTAACTTTGAGGCGGAGTTTGTCCTCCGGCGTTGTGTTTTCGCTTGCTCCAGCATAGTTCTTCTCTGCTGCGGAGTAAACGAAGTCGTTAATTGCTTTGTATTTTGTGTGTTCTTCATCTTGTTCGTACGACCCCTCGCCGGACAAGGCCAGCTTAGGGTCAAGGGTAGTGTAAGGGGAAGTGTGTCGTCCGCCGCGGCAGAGCCCCATACCGCGGTAAGACCATAGTTACTCCCTGAGGCGGCCCGGTATCAGTGAGGCTCCGTTCGACTACAGCCACGATTTGCCTCCCGGCTGCAAACGTCCAATGGGCACGGTATCGCATAACACCCTGGATTGGGAGGGAAAAGTTTTGCACATTTATATAGCGAGCCGCTTGCTTCAAGACAGACGCCCGCTTACAGCCGCACCTCTTGGTGTACAGACGCTGCGAAAAAGACCCCCGGTGAGCCCTTAAACCAAGTATGTCAGAGTGGCCCCCCCGGGGCTCCCTCTCTTTCTGCCGCGAGCCTAGGTAGCTCAACGTTGCCCAGAGTGCACGAACGAGGACGCAAGAGTCGGGATTGAGCGCGGTCACTCAGCAACCACACCCCATTACACTCCCCTACACTACAATCAATTTGTCGTTTGTAGTTGTAGCAAAAGTACTTTTAGTGCTTTCAAATTGCTGAATTCCGCCTTTTTTTGACATACGTTTTCGATTACTCAGAAACCTTCGGAGCAAAAAAAAATTTTTTTTTCGGATAAAAAACTACAAACGATTTAAAACATATTTCAACAAAAAAAACCAAAATTTACTTCATTTGCTTGGTTTCTGCACAATATATTGTATTTTCGGAGTAACTATAAAAGCTACAAAAAAAAAAATTTCACCACAATCAATTTTGTCGTTTGTAGTTGTAGGAAAAGTACTTTTAGTGCTTTAAAATTGCTGAATTCTGCCTTTTTTTGACATGCGTTTTCGATTACTCCGAAACCTTCGGAGCAAAAAAAAAAATTTTTTCGGATAAAAAACTACAAACGATTTAAAACATATTTCAACAAAAAAAAAACCAAAATTTACTTCATTTGCTTGGTTTCTGCACAATATATTGTATTTTCGGAGTAACTATAAAAGCTACAAAAAAAAAAATTTCACCACAATCAATTTTGTCGTTTGTAGTTGTGGGAAAAGTACTTTTAGTGCTTTAAAATTGCTGAATTCTGCCTTTTTTTGACATGCGTTTTCGATTACTCCGAAACCTTCGGAGCAAAAAAAAAATTTTTTCGGATAAAAAACTACAAACGATTTAAAACATATTTCAACAAAAAAAAAACAAAATTTACTTCATTTGCTTGGTTTCTGCACATTATATTGTATTTTCGGAGTAACTATAAAAGCTACCAAAAAAAAAATTTCACTACAATCAATTTTGTCGTTTGTAGTAGTAGGAAAAGTACTTTTAGTGCTTTCAAATTGCTGAATTCTGCCTTTTTTTGACATGCGTTTTTGATTACTCCGAAACCTTCGCGGCAAAATAAAAAACTACAAACGATTTAAAACATATTCCAGCAAAAAAAAAAAAAATTTAATTCATTTGCTTGGTTTCTGCACAATATATTGTATTTTCGGAGTAAATATAAAACTAAAAAAAAAAAAATTTCACTACAATCAATTTTGTCGTTTGTAGTTGTAGGAAAAGTACTTTCAGTGCATTCAAATTGCTGAATTCTGCCTTTTTTTGACGTGCGTTTTCGATTACTCCGAAACCTTCGGAGCAAAAAAAAATTTTTTTCGGATAAAAAACTGCAAACGATTTAAAACATATTTCAACAAAAAAAAAAAAAAATTTACTTCATTTGCTTGGTTTCTGCACAATATATTGTATTTTCGGAGTAACTATAAAAGCTACAAAAAAAATTTCACTACAATCAATTTTGTCGTTTGTAGTTGTAGGAAAAGTACTTTTAGTGCTTTCAAATTGCTGAATTCTGCCTTTTTTTGACATGCGTTTTCGATTACTCCGAAACCTTCGGAGCAAAAGAAAAATTTTTTTCGGATAAAAAACTACAAACGATTTAAAACATATTTCAACAAAAAAAAACCAAAATTTACTTCATTTGCTTGGTTTCTGCACAATATATTGTATTTTCGGAGTAACTATAAAAGCTACAAACAAAAATAAAATTTCACTACAATCAATTTTGTCGTTTGTAGTTGTAGGAAAAGTACTTTAAGTGCTTTCAAATTGCTGAATTCTGCCTTTTTTTGACATGCGTTTTCGATTACTCCGAAACCTTCGGAGCAAAAAAAAAATTTTTTTCGGATAAAAAACTACAAACGATTTAAAACATATTTCAACAAAAAAAAAACCAAAATTTACTTCATTTGCTTTGTTTCTGCACAATATATTGTATTTTCGGAGTAACTATAAAAGCTACAAAAAAAAATAAAATTTCACTACAATCAATTTTGTCGTTTGTAGTTGTAGGAAAAGTACTTTGAGCGCTTTCAAATTGCTGAATTTGCCTTTTTTTGACATGCGTTTTCGATTACTCCGAAACCTTCGGAGCAAAAAAAAATTTTTTTTCGGATAAAAAACTACAAACGATTTAAAACATATTTCAACAAAAAAAAAACCAAAATTTACTTAATTTGCTTGGTTTCTGCACAATATATTGTATTTTCGGAGTACCTATAAAAGCTACAAGAAAAAAAATTTCACTACAATCAATTTTGTCGTTTGTAGTTGTAGGAAAAGTACTTTTAGTGCTTTCAAATTGCTGAATTCTGCCTTTTTTTGACATGCGTTTTCGATTACTCCGAAACCTTCGGAGCAAAAAAAAAATTTTTTTTCGGATAAAAAACTACAAACGATTTAAAACATATTTCAACAAAAAAAACCAAAATTTACTTCATTTGCTTGGTTTCTGCACAATATATTGTATTTTCGGAGTACCTTTAAAAGCTACAAGAAAAAAATTTCACTACAATCAATTTTGTCGTTTGTAGTTGTAGGAAAAGTACTTTAAGTGCTTTCAAATTGCTGAATTCTGCCTTTTTTTGACATGCGTTTTCGATTACTCCGAAACCTTCGGAGCAAAAGAAAAAATTTTTTTCGGATAAAAAACTACAAACGATTTAAAACATATTTCAACAAAAAAAAAAAAAAAATTACTTCATCTGCTTTGTTTCTGCACAGTATATTGTATTTTCGGAGTAACTATAAAAGCTACAAAAAAATAAAAAATTTCACCACAATCAATTTTGTCGTTTGTAGTTGTAGGAAAAGTACTTTTAGTGCTTTCAAATTGCTGAATTCTGCCCTTTTTTGACATGCGTTTTCGATTACTCCGAAACCTTCGGAGCAAAAAAAAAAATTTTTTTCGGATAAAAAACTACAAACGATTTAAAACATAGTTCACCAAAAAAAAAAAACAAAATTTACTTCATTTGCTTGGTTTCTGCACAATATATTGTATTTTCGGAGTAACTATAAAAGCTACAAAAAAAATTTCACTACAATAAATTTTGTCGTTTGTAGTTGTAGGAAAAGTACTTTTAGTGCTTTCAAGTTGCTGAATTCTGCCCTTTTTTGACATGCGTTTTCGATTACTCCGAAACCTTCGGAGCAAAAAAAAAATTTTTTTTCGGATAAAAAACTACAAACGATTTAAAACATATTTCAACAAAAAAAAAACAAAATTTACTTCATTTGCTTGGTTTCTGCACAATATATTGTATTTTCGGAGTAACTATAAAAGCTACAAAAAAAAAAATTTTCACTACAATCAATTTTGTCGTTTGTAGTTGTAGGAAAAGTACTTTTAGTGCTTTCAAATTGCTGAATTCTGCCTTTTTTTTGACATGCGTTTTCGATTACTCCGAAACCTTCGGAGCAAAAAAAAAATTTTTTTTCGGATAAAAAAATACAAACGATTTAAAACATATTTCAACAAAAAAAAAAAAAAAAAAAACTTCATTTGCTTGGTTTCTGCACAATATATTGTATTTTCGGAGTAACTATAAAAGCTACAAAAAAAAAATTTTCATTACAATCAATTTTGTCGTTTGTAGTTGTAGGAAAAGTACTTTTAGTGCTTTCAAATTGCTGAATTCTACCTTTTTTTGACATGCGTTTTCGATTACTCCGAAACCTTCGGAGCAAAAAAAAAATTTTTTTCGGATAAAAAACTACAAACGATTTAAAACATATTTCAACAAAAAAAAAACCAAAATTTACTTCATTTGCTTTGTTTCTGCACAATATATTGTATTTTCGGAGTAACTATAAAAGCTACAAAAAAAATAAAATTTCACTACAATCAATTTTGTCGTTTGTAGTTGTAGGAAAAGTACTTTGAGCGCTTTCAAATTGCTGAATTTGCCTTTTTTTGACATGCGTTTTCGATTACTCCGAAACCTTCGGAGCAAAAGAAAAAATTTTTTTCGGATAAAAAACTACAAACGATTTAAAACATATTTCAACAAAAAAAAAAAAAAATTTACTTCATCTGCTTTGTTTCTGCACAATATATTGTATTTTCGGAGTAACTATAAAAGCTACAAAAAAATAAAAAATTTCACCACAATCAATTTTGTCGTTTGTAGTTGTAGGAAAAGTACTTTTAGTGCTTTCAAATTGCTGAATTCTGCCCTTTTTTGACATGCGTTTTCGATTACTCCGAAACCTTCGGAGCAAAAAAAAAAATTTTTTTCGGATAAAAAACTACAAACGATTTAAAACATATTTCAACAAAAAAAAACAAAATTTACTTCATCTGCTTTGTTTTTGCACAATATATTGTATTTTCGGAGTAACTATAAAAGCTACAAAAAAAAAATTTCACTACAATCAATTTTGTCGTTTGTAGTTGTAGGAAAAGTACTTTTAGTGCTTTCAAATTGCTGAATTCTGCCTTTTTTGACATGCGTTTTCGATTACTCCGAAACCTTCGGAGCAAAAAAAAAATTTTTTTTCGGATAAAAAACTACAAACGAAATAAAACATATTTCAACAAAAAAAAAAACAAAATTTACTTCATTTGCTTGGTTTCTGCACAATATATTGTATTTTCGGAGTAACTATAAAAGCTACAAAAAAAAAATTTCACTACAATCAATTTTGTCGTTTGTAGTTGTAGGAAAAGTACTTTTAGTGCTTTCAAATTGCTGAATTCTGCCTTTTTTTTGACATGCGTTTTCGATTACTCCGAAACCTTCGGAGCAAAAAGAAAATTTAAAACATATTTCAACAAAAAAAAACCAAAATTTACTTCATTTGCTTGGTTTCTGCACAATATATTGTATTTTCGGATTAACTATAAAAGCTACAAAAAAAAAATTTCACTACAATCAATTTTGTCGTTTGTAGTTGTATGAAAAGTACTTTTAGTGCTTTCAAATTGCTGAATTCTGCCTTTTTTGACATGCGTTTTCGATTACTCCGAAACCTTGGGAGCAAAAAAAAAATTTTTTTTCGGATAAAAAACTACAAACGATTTAAAACATATTTCAACAAAAAAAAACCAAAATTTACTTCATTTGCTTGGTTTCTGCACAATATATTGTATTTTCGGATTAACTATAAAAGCTACAAAAAAAAATTTCACTACAATCAATTTTGTCGTTTATAGTTGTAGGAAAAGTACTTTTAGTGCTTTCAAATTGCTGAATTCTGCCCTTTTTTGACGTGCGTTTTCGATTACTCCGAAACCTTCGGAGCAAAAAAAAATTTTTTTTCGGATAAAAAACTGCAAACGATTTAAAACATATTTCAACAAAAAAAAAAAATTTACTTCATTTGCTTGGTTTCTGCACAATATATTGTATTTTCGGAGTAACTATAAAAGCTACAAAAAAAAAAAAAATTTCACTACAATCAATTTTGTCGTTTGTAGTTGTAGGAAAAGTACTTTTAGTGCTTTCAAATTGCTGAATTCTGCCTTTTTTTGACATGCGTTTTCGATTACTCCGAAACCTTCGGAGCAAAAGAAAATTTTTTTTTCGGATAAAAAACTACAAACGATTTAAAACATATTTCAACAAAAAAAACCAAAATTTACTTCATTTGCTTGGTTTCTGCACAATATATTGTATTTTCGGAGTACCTTTAAAATCTACAAGAAAAAAAATTTCACTACAATCAATTTTGTCGTTTGTAGTAGTAGGAAAAGTACTTTTAGTGCTTTCAAATTGCTGAATTCTGCCTTTTTTTGACATGCGTTTTCGATTACTCCGAAACCTTCGGAGCAAAAGAAAATTTTTTTTTCGGATAAAAAACTACAAACGATTTAAAACATATTTCAACAAAAAAAAACCAAAATTTACTTCATTTGCTTGGTTTCTGCACAATATATTGTATTTTCGGAGTAACTATAAAAGCTACAAAAAAAAAAATTTCACCACAATCAATTTTGTCGTTTGTAGTTGTAGGAAAAGTACTTTTAGTGCTTTAAATTTGCTGAATTCTGCCTTTTTTTGACATGCGTTTTCGATTACTCCGAAACCTTCGGAGCAAAAAAAAAAAATTTTTCGGATAAAAAACTACAAACGATTTAAAACATATATTGTATTTTCGGAGTAACTATAAAAGCTACAAAAAAAAAAATTTCACCACAATCAATTTTGTCGTTTGTAGTTGTAGGAAAAGTACTTTTAGTGCTTTCAAATTGCTGAATTCTGCCTTTTTTTGACATGCGTTTTTGATTACTCCGAAACCTTCGCGGCAAAATAAAAAACTACAAACGATTTAAAACATATTCCAGCAAAAAAAAAAAAAAATTTACTTCATCTGCTTGGTTTCTGCACAATATATTGTATTTTCGGAGTAACTATAAAAGCTACAAAAAAAAAATTTCACCACAATCAATTTTGTCGTTTGTAGTTGTAGGAAAAGTACTTTTAGTGCTTTAAATTTGCTGAATTCTGCCTTTTTTTGACATGCGTTTTCGATTACTCCGAAACCTTCGGAGCAAAAGAAAAAATTTTTTTCGGATAAAAAACTACAAACGATTTAAAACATATTTCAACAAAAAAAAAAAAAATTTACTTCATCTGCTTTGTTTCTGCACAATATATTGTATTTTCGGAGTAACTATAAAAGCTACAAAAAAATAAAAAATTTCACCACAATCAATTTTGTCGTTTGTAGTTGTAGGAAAAGTACTTTTAGTGCTTTCAAATTGCTGAATTCTGCCTTTTTTTGACATGCGTTTTTGATTACTCCGAAACCTTCGCGGCAAAATAAAAAACTACAAACGATTTAAAACATATTCCAGCAAAAAAAAACCAAAATTTACTTCATTTGCTTGGTTTCTGCACAATATATTGTATTTTCGGAGTAACTATAAAAGCTACAAAAAAAAAAATTTCACCACAATCAATTTTGTCGTTTGTAGTTGTAGGAAAAGTACTTTTAGTGCTTTAAATTTGCTGAATTCTGCCTTTTTTTGACATGCGTTTTCGATTACTCCGAAACCTTCGGAGCAAAAAAAAATTTTTTTCGGATAAAAAACTGCAAACGATTTAAAACATATTTCAACAAAAAAAAAAAAAAATTTACTTCATTTGCTTGGTTTCTGCACAATATATTGTATTTTCGGAGTAACTATAAAAGCTACAAAAAAAATTTCACTACAATCAATTTTGTCGTTTGTAGTTGTAGGAAAAGTACTTTTAGTGCTTTCAAATTGCTGAATTCTGCCTTTTTTTGACATGCGTTTTCGATTACTCCGAAACCTTCGGAGCAAAAGAAAAATTTTTTTTCGGATAAAAAACTACAAACGATTTAAAACATATTTCAACAAAAAAAAAACCAAAATTTACTTCATTTGCTTGGTTTCTGCACAATATATTGTATTTTCGGAGTAACTATAAAAGCTACAAAAAAAAAAAAATTTCACTACAATCAATTTTGTCGTTTGTAGTTGTAGGAAAAGTACTTTAAGTGCTTTCAAATTGCTGAATTCTGCCTTTTTTTGACATGCGTTTTCGATTACTCCGAAACCTTCGGAGCAAAAAAAAAATTTTTTTTCGGATAAAAAACTACAAACGATTTAAAACATATTTCAACAAAAAAAAAACCAAAATTTACTTCATTTGCTTTGTTTCTGCACAATATATTGTATTTTCGGAGTAACTATAAAAGCTACAAAAAAAAAAAATTCACTACAATCAATTTTGTCGTTTGTAATTGTAGGAAAAGTACTTTGAGCGCTTTCAAATTGCTGAATTTGCCTTTTTTTGACATGCGTTTTCGATTACTCCGAAACCTTCGGAGCAAACAAAAATTTTTTTTCGGATAAAAAACTACAAACGATTTAAAACATATTTCAACAAAAAAAAAACCAAAATTTACTTAATTTGCTTGGTTTCTGCACAATATATTGTATTTTCGGAGTACCTATAAAAGCTACAAGAAAAAAAATTTCACTACAATCAATTTTGTCGTTTGTAGTTGTAGGAAAAGTACTTTTAGTGCTTTCAAATTGCTGAATTCTGCCTTTTTTTGACATGCGTTTTCGATTACTCCGAAACCTTCGGAGCAAAAAAAAAATTTTTTTTCGGATAAAAAACTACAAACGATTTAAAACACATTTCAACAAAAAAAACCAAAATTGACTTCATTTGCTTGGTTTCTGCACAATATATTGTATTTTCGGAGTACCTTTAAAAGCTACAAGAAAAAAAATTTCACTACAATCAATTTTGTCGTTTGTAGTTGTAGGAAAAGTACTTTAAGTGCTTTCAAATTGCTGAATTCTGCCTTTTTTTGACATGCGTTTTCGATTACTCCGAAACCTTCGGAGCAAAAGAAAAAATTTTTTTCGGATAAAAAACTACAAACGATTTAAAACATATTTCAACAAAAAAAAAACAAAAATTACTCCATTTGCTTGGTTTCTGCACAATATATTGTATTTTCGGAGTACCTATAAAAGCTACAAGAAAAAAAATTTCACTACAATCAACTTTGTCGTTTGTAGTTGTAGGAAAAGTACTTTTAGTGCTTTCAAATTGCTGAATTCTGCCCTTTTTTGACATGCGTTTTCGATTACTCCGAAACCTTCGGAGCAAAAAAAATTTTTTTTTTCGGATAAAAAACTACAAACGATTTAAAACATATTTCAACAAAAAAAAAAACAAAATTTACTTCATTTGCTTGGTTTCTGCACAATATATTGTATTTTCGGAGTAACTATAAAAGCTACAAAAAAAAAAATTTTCACTACAATCAATTTTGTCGTTTGTAGTTGTAGGAAAAGTACTTTTAGTGCTTTCAAATTGCTGAATTCTGCCTTTTTTTGACATGCGTTTTCGATTACTCCGAAACCTTCGGAGCAAAAAGAAAAATTTTTTTTCGGATAAAGAACTACAAACGATTTAAAACATATTTCAACAAAAAAAAAAAAAAATTTACTCCATTTGCTTGGTTTCTGCACAATATATTGTATTTTCGGAGTAACTATAAAAGCTACAAAAAAAAAAAAATTCCACTACAATCAATTTTGTCGTTTGTAGTTGTAGGAAAAGTACTTTTAGTGCTTTCAAATTGCTGAATTCTGCCTTTTTTGACATGCGTTTTCGATTACTCCGAAACCTTGGGAGCAAAAAAAAATTGTTTCGGATAAAAAACTACAAACGATTTAAAACATATTTCAACAAAAAAAAAAAAACAAAATTTACTTCATCTGCTTTGTTTTTGCACAATATATTGTATTTTCGGAGTAACTATAAAAGCTACAAAAAAACAAATTTCACTACAATCAATTTTGTCGTTTGTAGTTGTAGGAAAAGTACTTTTAGTGCTTTCAAATTGCTGAATTCTGCCTTTTTTGACATGCGTTTTCGATTACTCCGAAACCTTGGGAGCAAAAAAAAAATTTTTTTTCGGATAAAAAACTACAAACGATTTAAAACATATTTCAACAAAAAAAAACCAAAATTTACTTCATTTGCTTGGTTTCTGCACAATATATTGTATTTTCGGAGTAACTATAAAAGCTACAAAAACAAAATTTCACTACAATCAATTTGTCGTTTGTAGTTGTAGCAAAAGTACTTTTAGTGCTTTCAAGTTGCTGAATTCCGCCTTTTTTTGACATACGTTTTCGATTACTCAGAAACCTTCGGAGCAAAAAAAAATTTTTTTTTCGGATAAAAAACTACAAACGATTTAAAACATATTTCAACAAAAAAAACCAAAATTTACTTCATTTGCTTGGTTTCTGCACAATATATTGTATTTTCGGATTAACTATAAAAGCTACAAAAAAAAAAAATTCACCACAATCAATTTTATCGTTTGTAGTTGTAGGAAAAGTACTTTTAGTGCTTTAAAATTGCTGAATTCTGCCTTTTTTTGACATGCGTTTTCGATTACTCCGAAACCTTCGGAGCAAAAAAAAAATTTTTTTTCGGATAAAAAACTACAAACGATTTAAAACACATTTCAACAAAAAAAACCAAAATTGACTTCATTTGCTTGGTTTCTGCACAATATATTGTATTTTCGGAGTACCTTTAAAAGCTACAAGAAAAAAAATTTCACTACAATCAATTTTGTCGTTTGTAGTTGTAGGAAAAGTACTTTAAGTGCTTTCAAATTGCTGAATTCTGCCTTTTTTTGACATGCGTTTTCGATTACTCCGAAACCTTCGGAGCAAAAGAAAAAATTTTTTTCGGATAAAAAACTACAAACGATTTAAAACATATTTCAACAAAAAAAAAACAAAATTTACTTCATTTGCTTGGTTTCTGCACAATATATTGTATTTTCGGAGTAACTATAAAAGCTACAAAAAAAATTTCACTACAATCAATTTTGTCGTTTGTAGTTGTAGGAAAAGTACTTTTAGTGCTTTCAAGAGGCTGAATTCTGCCCTTTTTTGACATGCGTTTTCGATTACTCCGAAACCTTCGGAGCAAAAAAAAAATTTTTTTTCGGATAAAAAACTACAAACGATTTAAAACATATTTCAACAAAAAAAAAACAAAATTTACTTCATTTGCTTGGTTTCTGCACAATATATTGTATTTTCGGAGTAACTATAAAAGCTACAAAAAAAAAATTTTCACTACAATCAATTTTGTCGTTTGTAGTTGTAGGAAAAGTACTTTTAGTGCTTTCAAATTGCTGAATTCTGCCTTTTTTTGACATGCGTTTTCGATTACTCCGAAACCTTCGGAGCAAAAAGAAAAATTTTTTTTCGGAGAAGAAACTACAAACGATTTAAAACATATTTCAACAAAAAAAAAAAAAAAAAATTACTCCATTTGCTTGGTTTCTGCACAATATATTGTATTTTCGGAGTACCTATAAAAGCTACAAGAAAAAAAATTTCACTACAATCAACTTTGTCGTTTGTAGTTGTAGGAAAAGTACTTTTAGTGCTTTCAAATTGCTGAATTCTGCCCTTTTTTGACATGCGTTTTCGATTACTCCGAAACCTTCGGAGCAAAAAAAATTTTTTTTTTCGGATAAAAAACTACAAACGATTTAAAACATATTTCAACAAAAAAAAAACAAAATTTACTTCATTTGCTTGGTTTCTGCACAATATATTGTATTTTCGGAGTAACTATAAAAGCTACAAAAAAAAAAATTTTCACTACAATCAATTTTGTCGTTTGTAGTTGTAGGAAAAGTACTTTTAGTGCTTTCAAATTGCTGAATTCTGCCTTTTTTTGACATGCGTTTTCGATTACTCCGAAACCTTCGGAGCAAAAAGAAAAATTTTTTTTCGGATAAAGAACTAAAAACGATTTAAAACATATTTCAACAAAAAAAAAAAAAAAATTTACTCCATTTGCTTGGTTTCTGCACAATATATTGTATTTTCGGAGTAACTATAAAAGCTACAAAAAAAAAAAAATTCCACTACAATCAATTTTGTCGTTTGTAGTTGTAGGAAAAGTACTTTTAGTGCTTTCAAATTGCTGAATTCTGCCTTTTTTGACATGCGTTTTCGATTACTCCGAAACCTTGGGAGCAAAAAAAAATTGTTTCGGATAAAAAACTACAAACGATTTAAAACATATTTCAACAAAAAAAAAAAACAAAATTTACTTCATCTGCTTTGTTTTTGCACAATATATTGTATTTTCGGAGTAACTATAAAAGCTACAAAAAAACAAATTTCACTACAATCAATTTTGTCGTTTGTAGTTGTAGGAAAAGTACTTTTAGTGCTTTCAAATTGCTGAATTCTGCCTTTTTTGACATGCGTTTTCGATTACTCCGAAACCTTGGGAGCAAAAAAAAAATTTTTTTTCGGATAAAAAACTACAAACGATTTAAAACATATTTCAACAAAAAAAAACCAAAATTTACTTCATTTGCTTGGTTTCTGCACAATATATTGTATTTTCGGAGTAACTATAAAAGCTACAAAAACAAAATTTCACTACAATCAATTTGTCGTTTGTAGTTGTAGCAAAAGTACTTTTAGTGCTTTCAAGTTGCTGAATTCCGCCTTTTTTTGACATACGTTTTCGATTACTCAGAAACCTTCGGAGCAAAAAAAAATTTTTTTTTCGGATAAAAAACTACAAACGATTTAAAACATATTTCAACAAAAAAAACCAAAATTTACTTCATTTGCTTGGTTTCTGCACAATATATTGTATTTTCGGATTAACTATAAAAGCTACAAAAAAAAAAAAAATTCACCACAATCAATTTTATCGTTTGTAGTTGTAGGAAAAGTACTTTTAGTGCTTTAAAATTGCTGAATTCTGCCTTTTTTTGACATGCGTTTTCGATTACTCCGAAACCTTCGGAGCAAAAAAAAAAAATTTTACAAACGATTTAAAACATATTTCAACAAAAAAAAAACCAAAATTTACTTCATTTGCTTGGTTTCTGCACAATATATTGTATTTTCGGAGTAACTATAAAAGCTACAAAAAAAAAAATTTCACCACAATCAATTTTGTCGTTTGTAGTTGTAGGAAAAGTACTTTTAGTGCTTTAAAATTGCTGAATTCTGCCTTTTTTTGACATGCGTTTTCGATTACTCCGACACCTTCGGAGCAAAAAAAAAAATTTTTTTCGGATAAAAAACTACAAACGATTTAAAACATATTTCAACAAAAAAAAACCAAAATTTACTTCATTTGCTTGGTTTCTGCACAATATATTGTATTTTCGGATTAACTATAAAAGCTACAAAAAAAAAATTTCACTACAATCAATTTTGTCGTTTGTAGTTGTAGGAAAAGTACTTTTAGTGCTTTCAAATTGCTGAATTCTGCCCTTTTTTGACATGGGTTTTCGATTACTCCGAAACCTTCGGAGCAAAAAAAAAATTTTTTTTCGGATAAAAAACTACAAACGATTTAAAACATATTTCATCAAAAAAAAACCAAAATTTACTTCATTTGCTTAGTTTCTGCACATTATATTGTATTTTCGGAGTAACTATAAAAGCTACCAAAAAAAAAATTTCACTACAATCAATTTTGTCGTTTGTAGTAGTAGGAAAAGTACTTTTAGTGCTTTCAAATTGCTGAATTCTGCCTTTTTTTGACATGCGTTTTCGATTACTCCGAAACCTTCGCGGCAAAAAAAAAAAATTTTTTCGGATAAAAAACTACAAACGATTTAAAACATATTCCAGCAAAAAAAAAAAATTTAATTCATTTGCTTGGTTTCTGCACAATATATTGTATTTTCGGAGTAAATATAAAAGCTAAAAAAAAAAAATTTCACTACAATCAATTTTGTCGTTTGTAGTTGTAGGAAAAGTACTTTTAGTGCTTTCAAATTGCTGAATTCTGCCTTTTTTTTACGTGCGTTTTCGATTACTCCGAAACCTTCGGAGCAAAAAAAAAATTTTTTTCGGATAAAAAACTGCAAACGATTTAAAACATATTTCAACCAAAAAAAAAAAAAATTTACTTCATTTGCTTGGTTTCTGCACAATATATTGTATTTTCGGAGTAACTATAAAAGCTACAAAAAAAATTTCACTACAATCAATTTTGTCGTTTGTAGTTGTAGGAAAAGTACTTTTAGTGCTTTCAAATTGCTGAATTCTGCCTTTTTTTGACATGCGTTTTCGATTACTCCGAAACCTTCGGAGCAAAAGAAAATTTTTTTTTCGGATAAAAAACTACAAACGATTTAAAACATATTTCAACAAAAAAAACCAAAATTTACTTCATTTGCTTGGTTTCTGCACAATATATTGTATTTTCGGATTAACTATAAAAGCTACAAAAAAAAAATTTCACTACAATCAATTTTGTCGTTTGTAGTTGTAGGAAAAGTACTTTTAGTGCTTTCAAATTGCTGAATTCTGCCCTTTTTTGACATGGGTTTTCGATTACTCCGAAACCTTCGGAGCAAAAAAAAAATTTTTTTTCGGATAAAAAACTACAAACGATTTAAAACATATTTCATAAAAAAAAAACCAAAATTTACTTCATTTGCTTAGTTTCTGCACATTATATTGTATTTTCGGAGTAACTATAAAAGCTACCAAAAAAAAAATTTCACTACAATCAATTTTGTCGTTTGTAGTAGTAGGAAAAGTACTTTTAGTGCTTTCAAATTGCTGAATTCTGCCTTTTTTTGACATGCGTTTTCGATTACTCCGAAACCTTCGCGGCAAAAAAAAAAAAATTTTTTCGGATAAAAAACTACAAACGATTTAAAACATATTCCAGCAAAAAAAAAAAATTTAATTCATTTGCTTGGTTTCTGCACAATATATTGTATTTTCGGAGTAAATATAAAAGCTAAAAAAAAAAAATTTCACTACAATCAATTTTGTCGTTTGTAGTTGTAGGAAAAGTACTTTTAGTGCTTTCAAATTGCTGAATTCTGCCTTTTTTTTACGTGCGTTTTCGATTACTCCGAAACCTTCGGAGCAAAAAAAAAAATTTTTTCGGATAAAAAACTGCAAACGATTTAAAACATATTTCAACCAAAAAAAAAAAAAAATGTACTTCATTTGCTTGGTTTCTGCACAATATATTGTATTTTCGGAGTAACTATAAAAGCTACAAAAAAAATTTCACTACAATCAATTTTGTCGTTTGTAGTTGTAGGAAAAGTACTTTTAGTGCTTTCAAATTGCTGAATTCTGCCTTTTTTTGACATGCGTTTTCGATTACTCCGAAACCTTCGGAGCAAAAGAAAATTTTTTTTTTCGGATAAAAAACTACAAACGATTTAAAACATATTTCAACAAAAAAAACCAAAATTTACTTCATTTGCTTGGTTTCTGCACAATATATTGTATTTTCGGATTAACTATAAAAGCTACAAAAAAAAAAAATTCACCACAATCAATTTTGTCGTTTGTAGTTGTAGGAAAAGTACTTTTAGTGCTTTCAAATTGCTGAATTTGCCTTTTTTTGACATGCGTTTTCGATTACTCCGAAACCTTCGGAGCAAAAAAAAAATTTTTTCGGATAAAAAACTACAAACGATTTAAAACATATTTCAACAAAAAAAAAACCAAAATTTACTTCATTTGCTTGGTTTCTGCACATTATATTGTATTTTCGGAGTAACTATAAAAGCTACAAAAAAAATTTCACTACAATCAATTTTGTCGTTTGTAGTAGTAGGAAAAGTACTTTTAGTGCTTTCAAATTGCTGAATTCTGCCTTTTTTGACATGCGTTTTTGATTACTCCGAAACCTTCGCGGCAAAATAAAAAACTACAAACGATTTAAAACATATTCCAGCAAAAAAAAAAAAATGTAATTCATTTGCTTGGTTTCTGCACAATATATTGTATTTTCGGAGTAAATATAAAACTAAAAAAAAAACAAATTTCACTACAATCAATTTTGTCGTTTGTAGTTGTAGGAAAAGTACTTTTAGTGCTTTCAAATTGCTGAATTCTGCCTTTTTTTGACGTGCGTTTTCGATTACTCCGAAACCTTCGGAGCAAAAAAAAATTTTTTTCGGATAAAAAACTGCAAACGATTATAACATATTTCAACAAAAAAAAAAAAAAAATTACTTCATTTGCTTGGTTTCTGCACAATATATTGTATTTTCGGAGTAACTATAAAAGCTACAAAAAAAATTTCACTACAATCAATTTTGTCGTTTGTAGTTGTAGGAAAAGTACTTTTAGTGCTTTCAAATTGCTGAATTCTGCCTTTTTTTGACATGCGTTTTCGATTACTCCGAAACCTTCGGAACAAAAGAAAAATTTTTTTTCGGATAAAAAACTACAAACGATTTAAAACATATTTCAACAAAAAAAAACCAAAATTTACTTCATTTGCTTGGTTTCTGCACAATATATTGTATTTTCGGAGTAACTATAAAAGCTACAAAAAAAAAAAAATTTCACTACAATCAATTTTGTCGTTTGTAGTTGTAGGAAAAGTACTTTAAGTGCTTTCAAATTGCTGAATTCTGCCTTTTTTTGACATGCGTTTTCGATTACTCCGAAACCTTCGGAGCAAAAAAAAAATTTTTTTCGGATAAAAAACTACAAACGATTTAAAACATATTTCAACAAAAAAAAAACCAAAATTTACTTCATTTGCTTTGTTTCTGCACAATATATTGTATTTTCGGAGTAACTATAAAAGCTACAAAAAAAAAAAATTCACTACAATCAATTTTGTCGTTTGTAGTTGTAGGAAAAGTACTTTGAGCGCTTTCAAATTGCTGAATTTGCCTTTTTTTGACATGCGTTTTCGATTACTCCGAAACCTTCGGAGCAAAAAAATATTTTTTTTCGGATAAAAAACTACAAACGATTTAAAACATATTTCAACAAAAAAAAAACCAAAATTTACTTCATTTGCTTGGTTTCTGCACAATATATTGTATTTTCGGAGTACCTATAAAAGCTACAAGAAAAAAAATTTCACTACAATCAATTTTGTCGTTTGTAGTTGTAGGAAAAGTACTTTTAGTGCTTTCAAATTGCTGAATTCTGCCTTTTTTTGACATGCGTTTTCGATTACTCCGAAACCTTCGGAGCAAAAAAAAAATTTTTTTTCGGATAAAAAACTACAAACGATTTAAAACATATTTCAACAAAAAAAACCAAAATTTACTTCATTTGCTTGGTTTCTGCACAATATATTGTATTTTCGGAGTACCTTTAAAAGCTACAAGAAAAAAAATTTCACTACAATCAATTTTGTCGTTTGTAGTTGTAGGAAAAGTACTTTTAGTGCTTTCAAATTGCTGAATTCTGCCCTTTTTTTGACATGGGTTTTCGATTACTCCGAAACCTTCGGAGCAAAAGAAAAAATTTTTTTCGGATAAAAAACTACAAACGATTTAAAACATATTTCAACAAAAAAAAAAAAAATTTACTTCATCTGCTTTGTTTCTGCACAATATATTGTATTTTCGGAGTAACTATAAAAGCTACAAAAAAAAAAAAATTTCACTACAATCAATTTTGTCGTTTGTAGTTGTAGGAAAAGTACTTTTAGTGCCTTCAAATTGCTGAATTCTGCCCTTTTTTGACATGCGTTTTCGATTACTCCGAAACCTTCGGAGCAAAAGAAAATTTTTTTTTCGGATAAAAAACTACAAACGATTTAAAACATATTTCAACAAAAAAAAAACAAAATTTACTTCATTTGCTTGGTTTCTGCACAATATATTGTATTTTCGGAGTAACTATAAAAGCTACAAAAAAAAAAATTTTCACTACAATCAATTTTGTCGTTTGTAGTTGTAGGAAAAGTACTTTTAGTGCTTTCAAATTGCTGAATTCTGCCTTTTTTTGACATGCGTTTTCGATTACTCCGAAACCTTCGGAGCAAAAAGAAAAATTTTTTTTCGGATAAAGAACTAAAAACGATTTAAAACATATTTCAACAAAAAAAAAAAAAAAATTTACTCCATTTGCTTGGTTTCTGCACAATATATTGTATTTTCGGAGTAACTATAAAAGCTACAAAAAAAAAATTTTCACTACAATCAATTTTGTCGTTTGTAGTTGTAGGAAAAGTACTTTTAGTGCTTTCAAATTGCTGAATTCTGCCTTTTTTTGACATGCGTTTTCGATTACTCCGAAACCTTCGGAGCAAAAAGAAAAATTTTTTTTCGGAGAAGAAACTACAAACGATTTAAAACATATTTCAACAAAAAAAAAAAAAAAAAATTACTCCATTTGCTTGGTTTCTGCACAATATATTGTATTTTCGGAGTACCTATAAAAGCTACAAGAAAAAAAATTTCACTACAATCAACTTTGTCGTTTGTAGTTGTAGGAAAAGTACTTTTAGTGCTTTCAAATTGCTGAATTCTGCCCTTTTTTGACATGCGTTTTCGATTACTCCGAAACCTTCGGAGCAAAAAAAATTTTTTTTTTCGGATAAAAAACTACAAACGATTTAAAACATATTTCAACAAAAAAAAAACAAAATTTACTTCATTTGCTTGGTTTCTGCACAATATATTGTATTTTCGGAGTAACTATAAAAGCTACAAAAAAAAAAATTTTCACTACAATCAATTTTGTCGTTTGTAGTTGTAGGAAAAGTACTTTTAGTGCTTTCAAATTGCTGAATTCTGCCTTTTTTTGACATGCGTTTTCGATTACTCCGAAACCTTCGGAGCAAAAAGAAAAATTTTTTTTCGGATAAAGAACTAAAAACGATTTAAAACATATTTCAACAAAAAAAAAAAAAAAATTTACTCCATTTGCTTGGTTTCTGCACAATATATTGTATTTTCGGAGTAACTATAAAAGCTACAAAAAAAAAAAAATTCCACTACAATCAATTTTGTCGTTTGTAGTTGTAGGAAAAGTACTTTTAGTGCTTTCAAATTGCTGAATTCTGCCTTTTTTGACATGCGTTTTCGATTACTCCGAAACCTTGGGAGCAAAAAAAAATTGTTTCGGATAAAAAACTACAAACGATTTAAAACATATTTCAACAAAAAAAAAAAACAAAATTTACTTCATCTGCTTTGTTTTTGCACAATATATTGTATTTTCGGAGTAACTATAAAAGCTACAAAAAAACAAATTTCACTACAATCAATTTTGTCGTTTGTAGTTGTAGGAAAAGTACTTTTAGTGCTTTCAAATTGCTGAATTCTGCCTTTTTTGACATGCGTTTTCGATTACTCCGAAACCTTGGGAGCAAAAAAAAAATTTTTTTTCGGATAAAAAACTACAAACGATTTAAAACATATTTCAACAAAAAAAAACCAAAATTTACTTCATTTGCTTGGTTTCTGCACAATATATTGTATTTTCGGAGTAACTATAAAAGCTACAAAAACAAAATTTCACTACAATCAATTTGTCGTTTGTAGTTGTAGCAAAAGTACTTTTAGTGCTTTCAAGTTGCTGAATTCCGCCTTTTTTTGACATACGTTTTCGATTACTCAGAAACCTTCGGAGCAAAAAAAAATTTTTTTTTCGGATAAAAAACTACAAACGATTTAAAACATATTTCAACAAAAAAAACCAAAATTTACTTCATTTGCTTGGTTTCTGCACAATATATTGTATTTTCGGATTAACTATAAAAGCTACAAAAAAAAAAAAATTCACCACAATCAATTTTATCGTTTGTAGTTGTAGGAAAAGTACTTTTAGTGCTTTAAAATTGCTGAATTCTGCCTTTTTTTGACATGCGTTTTCGATTACTCCGAAACCTTCGGAGCAAAAAAAAAAAATTTTACAAACGATTTAAAACATATTTCAACAAAAAAAAAACCAAAATTTACTTCATTTGCTTGGTTTCTGCACAATATATTGTATTTTCGGAGTAACTATAAAAGCTACAAAAAAAAAAATTTCACCACAATCAATTTTGTCGTTTGTAGTTGTAGGAAAAGTACTTTTAGTGCTTTAAAATTGCTGAATTCTGCCTTTTTTTGACATGCGTTTTCGATTACTCCGACACCTTCGGAGCAAAAAAAAAAATTTTTTTCGGATAAAAAACTACAAACGATTTAAAACATATTTCAACAAAAAAAAACCAAAATTTACTTCATTTGCTTGGTTTCTGCACAATATATTGTATTTTCGGATTAACTATAAAAGCTACAAAAAAAAAATTTCACTACAATCAATTTTGTCGTTTGTAGTTGTAGGAAAAGTACTTTTAGTGCTTTCAAATTGCTGAATTCTGCCCTTTTTTGACATGGGTTTTCGATTACTCCGAAACCTTCGGAGCAAAAAAAAAATTTTTTTTCGGATAAAAAACTACAAACGATTTAAAACATATTTCATCAAAAAAAAACCAAAATTTACTTCATTTGCTTAGTTTCTGCACATTATATTGTATTTTCGGAGTAACTATAAAAGCTACCAAAAAAAAAATTTCACTACAATCAATTTTGTCGTTTGTAGTAGTAGGAAAAGTACTTTTAGTGCTTTCAAATTGCTGAATTCTGCCTTTTTTTGACATGCGTTTTCGATTACTCCGAAACCTTCGCGGCAAAAAAAAAAAATTTTTTCGGATAAAAAACTACAAACGATTTAAAACATATTCCAGCAAAAAAAAAAAATTTAATTCATTTGCTTGGTTTCTGCACAATATATTGTATTTTCGGAGTAAATATAAAAGCTAAAAAAAAAAAATTTCACTACAATCAATTTTGTCGTTTGTAGTTGTAGGAAAAGTACTTTTAGTGCTTTCAAATTGCTGAATTCTGCCTTTTTTTTACGTGCGTTTTCGATTACTCCGAAACCTTCGGAGCAAAAAAAAAATTTTTTTCGGATAAAAAACTGCAAACGATTTAAAACATATTTCAACCAAAAAAAAAAAAAATTTACTTCATTTGCTTGGTTTCTGCACAATATATTGTATTTTCGGAGTAACTATAAAAGCTACAAAAAAAATTTCACTACAATCAATTTTGTCGTTTGTAGTTGTAGGAAAAGTACTTTTAGTGCTTTCAAATTGCTGAATTCTGCCTTTTTTTGACATGCGTTTTCGATTACTCCGAAACCTTCGGAGCAAAAGAAAATTTTTTTTTCGGATAAAAAACTACAAACGATTTAAAACATATTTCAACAAAAAAAACCAAAATTTACTTCATTTGCTTGGTTTCTGCACAATATATTGTATTTTCGGATTAACTATAAAAGCTACAAAAAAAAAATTTCACTACAATCAATTTTGTCGTTTGTAGTTGTAGGAAAAGTACTTTTAGTGCTTTCAAATTGCTGAATTCTGCCCTTTTTTGACATGGGTTTTCGATTACTCCGAAACCTTCGGAGCAAAAAAAAAATTTTTTTTCGGATAAAAAACTACAAACGATTTAAAACATATTTCATAAAAAAAAAACCAAAATTTACTTCATTTGCTTAGTTTCTGCACATTATATTGTATTTTCGGAGTAACTATAAAAGCTACCAAAAAAAAAATTTCACTACAATCAATTTTGTCGTTTGTAGTAGTAGGAAAAGTACTTTTAGTGCTTTCAAATTGCTGAATTCTGCCTTTTTTTGACATGCGTTTTCGATTACTCCGAAACCTTCGCGGCAAAAAAAAAAAAATTTTTTCGGATAAAAAACTACAAACGATTTAAAACATATTCCAGCAAAAAAAAAAAATTTAATTCATTTGCTTGGTTTCTGCACAATATATTGTATTTTCGGAGTAAATATAAAAGCTAAAAAAAAAAAATTTCACTACAATCAATTTTGTCGTTTGTAGTTGTAGGAAAAGTACTTTTAGTGCTTTCAAATTGCTGAATTCTGCCTTTTTTTTACGTGCGTTTTCGATTACTCCGAAACCTTCGGAGCAAAAAAAAAATTTTTTTCGGATAAAAAACTGCAAACGATTTAAAACATATTTCAACCAAAAAAAAAAAAAAATGTACTTCATTTGCTTGGTTTCTGCACAATATATTGTATTTTCGGAGTAACTATAAAAGCTACAAAAAAAATTTCACTACAATCAATTTTGTCGTTTGTAGTTGTAGGAAAAGTACTTTTAGTGCTTTCAAATTGCTGAATTCTGCCTTTTTTTGACATGCGTTTTCGATTACTCCGAAACCTTCGGAGCAAAAGAAAATTTTTTTTTTCGGATAAAAAACTACAAACGATTTAAAACATATTTCAACAAAAAAAACCAAAATTTACTTCATTTGCTTGGTTTCTGCACAATATATTGTATTTTCGGATTAACTATAAAAGCTACAAAAAAAAAAAATTCACCACAATCAATTTTGTCGTTTGTAGTTGTAGGAAAAGTACTTTTAGTGCTTTCAAATTGCTGAATTTGCCTTTTTTTGACATGCATTTTCGATTACTCCGAAACCTTCGGAGCAAAAAAAAAATTTTTTCGGATAAAAAACTACAAACGATTTAAAACATATTTCAACAAAAAAAAAACCAAAATTTACTTCATTTGCTTGGTTTCTGCACATTATATTGTATTTTCGGAGTAACTATAAAAGCTACAAAAAAAATTTCACTACAATCAATTTTGTCGTTTGTAGTAGTAGGAAAAGTACTTTTAGTGCTTTCAAATTGCTGAATTCTGCCTTTTTTGACATGCGTTTTTGATTACTCCGAAACCTTCGCGGCAAAATAAAAAACTACAAACGATTTAAAACATATTCCAGCAAAAAAAAAAAAATGTAATTCATTTGCTTGGTTTCTGCACAATATATTGTATTTTCGGAGTAAATATAAAACTAAAAAAAAAACAAATTTCACTACAATCAATTTTGTCGTTTGTAGTTGTAGGAAAAGTACTTTTAGTGCTTTCAAATTGCTGAATTCTGCCTTTTTTTGACGTGCGTTTTCGATTACTCCGAAACCTTCGGAGCAAAAAAAAATTTTTTTCGGATAAAAAACTGCAAACGATTATAACATATTTCAACAAAAAAAAAAAAAAAATTACTTCATTTGCTTGGTTTCTGCACAATATATTGTATTTTCGGAGTAACTATAAAAGCTACAAAAAAAATTTCACTACAATCAATTTTGTCGTTTGTAGTTGTAGGAAAAGTACTTTTAGTGCTTTCAAATTGCTGAATTCTGCCTTTTTTTGACATGCGTTTTCGATTACTCCGAAACCTTCGGAACAAAAGAAAAATTTTTTTTCGGATAAAAAACTACAAACGATTTAAAACATATTTCAACAAAAAAAAACCAAAATTTACTTCATTTGCTTGGTTTCTGCACAATATATTGTATTTTCGGAGTAACTATAAAAGCTACAAAAAAAAAAAAATTTCACTACAATCAATTTTGTCGTTTGTAGTTGTAGGAAAAGTACTTTAAGTGCTTTCAAATTGCTGAATTCTGCCTTTTTTTGACATGCGTTTTCGATTACTCCGAAACCTTCGGAGCAAAAAAAAAATTTTTTTCGGATAAAAAACTACAAACGATTTAAAACATATTTCAACAAAAAAAAAACCAAAATTTACTTCATTTGCTTTGTTTCTGCACAATATATTGTATTTTCGGAGTAACTATAAAAGCTACAAAAAAAAAAAATTCACTACAATCAATTTTGTCGTTTGTAGTTGTAGGAAAAGTACTTTGAGCGCTTTCAAATTGCTGAATTTGCCTTTTTTTGACATGCGTTTTCGATTACTCCGAAACCTTCGGAGCAAAAAAATATTTTTTTTCGGATAAAAAACTACAAACGATTTAAAACATATTTCAACAAAAAAAAAACCAAAATTTACTTCATTTGCTTGGTTTCTGCACAATATATTGTATTTTCGGAGTACCTATAAAAGCTACAAGAAAAAAAATTTCACTACAATCAATTTTGTCGTTTGTAGTTGTAGGAAAAGTACTTTTAGTGCTTTCAAATTGCTGAATTCTGCCTTTTTTTGACATGCGTTTTCGATTACTCCGAAACCTTCGGAGCAAAAAAAAAATTTTTTTTCGGATAAAAAACTACAAACGATTTAAAACATATTTCAACAAAAAAAACCAAAATTTACTTCATTTGCTTGGTTTCTGCACAATATATTGTATTTTCGGAGTACCTTTAAAAGCTACAAGAAAAAAAATTTCACTACAATCAATTTTGTCGTTTGTAGTTGTAGGAAAAGTACTTTTAGTGCTTTCAAATTGCTGAATTCTGCCCTTTTTTTGACATGGGTTTTCGATTACTCCGAAACCTTCGGAGCAAAAGAAAAAATTTTTTTCGGATAAAAAACTACAAACGATTTAAAACATATTTCAACAAAAAAAAAAAAAATTTACTTCATCTGCTTTGTTTCTGCACAATATATTGTATTTTCGGAGTAACTATAAAAGCTACAAAAAAAAAAAAATTTCACTACAATCAATTTTGTCGTTTGTAGTTGTAGGAAAAGTACTTTTAGTGCCTTCAAATTGCTGAATTCTGCCCTTTTTTGACATGCGTTTTCGATTACTCCGAAACCTTCGGAGCAAAAAAAAAAATTTTTTTCGGATAAAAAACTACAAACGATTTAAAACATATTTCAACAAAAAAAAAACAAAATTTACTTCATTTGCTTGGTTTCTGCACAATATATTGTATTTTCGGAGTAACTATAAAAGCTACAAAAAAAATTTCACTACAATCAATTTTGTCGTTTGTAGTTGTAGGAAAAGTACTTTTAGTGCTTTCAAGTTGCTGAATTCTGCCCTTTTTTGACATGCGTTTTCGATTACTCCGAAACCTTGGGAGCAAAAAAAAAATTTTTTTTCGGATAAAAAACTACAAACGATTTAAAACATATTTCAACAAAAAAAAAACCAAATTTACTTCATTTGCTTGGTTTCTGCACAATATATTGTATTTTCGGAGTAACTATAAAAGCTACAAAAAAAAAATTTTCACTACAATCAATTTTGTCGTTTGTAGTTGTAGGAAAAGTACTTTTAGTGCTTTCAAATTGCTGAATTCTGCCTTTTTTTGACATGCGTTTTCGATTACTCCGAAACCTTCGGAGCAAAAAAAAAATTTTTTTTCGGATAAAAAACTACAAACGATTTAAAACATATTTCATCAAAAAAAAACCAAAATTTACTTCATTTGCTTAGTTTCTGCACATTATATTGTATTTTCGGAGTAACTATAAAAGCTACCAAAAAAAAAATTTCACTACAATCAATTTTGTCGTTTGTAGTAGTAGGAAAAGTACTTTTAGTGCTTTCAAATTGCTGAATTCTGCCTTTTTTTGACATGCGTTTTCGATTACTCCGAAACCTTCGCGGCAAAAAAAAAAAATTTTTTCGGATAAAAAACTACAAACGATTTAAAACATATTCCAGCAAAAAAAAAAAATTTAATTCATTTGCTTGGTTTCTGCACAATATATTGTATTTTCGGAGTAAATATAAAAGCTAAAAAAAAAAAATTTCACTACAATCAATTTTGTCGTTTGTAGTTGTAGGAAAAGTACTTTTAGTGCTTTCAAATTGCTGAATTCTGCCTTTTTTGACATGCGTTTTCGATTACTCCGAAACCTTCGGAGCAAAAAAAAAATTTTTTCGGATAAAAAACTACAAACGATTTAAAACATATTTCAACAAAAAAAAAAACAAAATTTACTTCATCTGCTTTGTTTTTGCACAATATATTGTATTTTCAGAGTAACTATAAAAGCTACAAAAAAACAAATTTCACTACAATCAATTTTGTCGTTTGTAGTTGTAGGAAAAGTACTTTTAGTGCTTTCAAATTGCTGAATTCTGCCTTTTTTGACATGCGTTTTCGATTACTCCGAAACCTTGGGAGCAAAAAAAAAATTTTTTTTCGGATAAAAAACTACAAACGATTTAAAACATGTTTCAACAAAAAAAAACCAAAATTTACTTCATTTGCTTGGTTTCTGCACAATATATTGTATTTTCGGAGTAACTATAAAAGCTACAAAAACAAAATTTCACTACAATCAATTTGTCGTTTGTAGTTGTAGCAAAAGTACTTTTAGTGCTTTCAAGTTGCTGAATTCCGCCTTTTTTTGACATACGTTTTCGATTACTCAGAAACCTTCGGAGCAAAAAAAAATTTTTTTTTCGGATAAAAAACTACAAACGATTTAAAACATATTTCAACAAAAAAAACCAAAATTTACTTCATTTGCTTGGTTTCTGCACAATATATTGTATTTTCGGATTAACTATAAAAGCTACAAAAAAAAAAAATTCACCACAATCAATTTTATCGTTTGTAGGTGTAGGAAAAGTACTTTTAGTGCTTTAAAATTGCTGAATTCTGCCTTTTTTTGACATGCGTTTTCGATTACTCCGAAACCTTCGGAGCAAAAAAAAAAAATTTTACAAACGATTTAAAACATATTTCAACAAAAAAAAAACCAAAATTTACTTCATTTGCTTGGTTTCTGCACAATATATTGTATTTTCGGAGTAACTATAAAAGCTACAAAAAAAAAAATTTCACCACAATCAATTTTGTCGTTTGTAGTTGTAGGAAAAGTACTTTTAGTGCTTTAAAATTGCTGAATTCTGCCATTTTTTGACATGCGTTTTCGATTACTCCGACACCTTCGGAGCAAAAAAAAAAAATTTTTTCGGATAAAAAACTACAAACGATTTAAAACATATTTCAACAAAAAAAAACCAAAATTTACTTCATTTGCTTGGTTTCTGCACAATATATTGTATTTTCGGATTAACTATAAAAGCTACAAAAAAAAAATTTCACTACAATCAATTTTGTCGTTTGTAGTTGTAGGAAAAGTACTTTTAGTGCTTTCAAATTGCTGAATTCTGCCCTTTTTTGACATGGGTTTTCGATTACTCCGAAACCTTCGGAGCAAAAAAAAAATTTTTTTTCGGATAAAAAACTACAAACGATTTAAAACATATTTCATAAAAAAAAAACCAAAATTTACTTCACTTGCTTAGTTTCTGCACATTATATTGTATTTTCGGAGTAACTATAAAAGCTACCAAAAAAAAAATTTCACTACAATCAATTTTGTCGTTTGTAGTAGTAGGAAAAGTACTTTTAGTGCTTTCAAATTGCTGAATTCTGCCTTTTTTTGACATGCGTTTTCGATTACTCCGAAACCTTCGCGGCAAAAAAAAAAAATTTTTTCGGATAAAAAACTACAAACGATTTAAAACATATTCCAGCAAAAAAAAAAAAATTTAATTCATTTGCTTGGTTTCTGCACAATATATTGTATTTTCGGAGTAAATATAAAAGCTAAAAAAAAAAAATTTCACTACAATCAATTTTGTCGTTTGTAGTTGTAGGAAAAGTACTTTTAGTGCTTTCAAATTGCTGAATTCTGCCTTTTTTTTACGTGCGTTTTCGATTACTCCGAAACCTTCGGAGCAAAAAAAAAATTTTTTTCGGATAAAAAACTGCAAACGATTTAAAACATATTTCAACCAAAAAAAAAAAAATTTACTTCATTTGCTTGGTTTCTGCACAATATATTGTATTTTCGGAGTAACTATAAAAGCTACAAAAAAAATTTCACTACAATCAATTTTGTCGTTTGTAGTTGTAGGAAAAGTACTTTTAGTGCTTTCAAATTGCTGAATTCTGCCTTTTTTTGACATGCGTTTTCGATTACTCCGAAACCTTCGGAGCAAAAGAAAATTTTTTTTTCGGATAAAAAACTACAAACGATTTAAAACATATTTCAACAAAAAAAACCAAAATTTACTTCATTTGCTTGGTTTCTGCACAATATATTGTATTTTCGGATTAACTATAAAAGCTACAAAAAAAAAATTTCACTACAATCAATTTTGTCGTTTGTAGTTGTAGGAAAAGTACTTTTAGTGCTTTCAAATTGCTGAATTCTGCCCTTTTTTGACATGGGTTTTCGATTACTCCGAAACCTTCGGAGCAAAAAAAAAATTTTTTTTCGGATAAAAAACTACAAACGATTTAAAACATATTTCATCAAAAAAAAAAACCAAAATTTACTTCATTTGCTTAGTTTCTGCACATTATATTGTATTTTCGGAGTAACTATAAAAGCTACCAAAAAAAAAATTTCACTACAATCAATTTTGTCGTTTGTAGTAGTAGGAAAAGTACTTTTAGTGCTTTCAAATTGCTGAATTCTGCCTTTTTTTGACATGCGTTTTCGATTACTCCGAAACCTTCGCGGCAAAAAAAAAAAAATTTTTTCGGATAAAAAACTACAAACGATTTAAAACATATTCCAGCAAAAAAAAAAAATTTAATTCATTTGCTTGGTTTCTGCACAATATATTGTATTTTCGGAGTAAATATAAAAGCTAAAAAAAAAAATTTCACTACAATCAATTTTGTCGTTTGTAGTTGTAGGAAAAGTACTTTTAGTGCTTTCAAATTGCTGAATTCTGCCTTTTTTTTACGTGCGTTTTCGATTACTCCGAAACCTTCGGAGCAAAAAAAAAATTTTTTTCGGATAAAAAACTGCAAACGATTTAAAACATATTTCAACCAAAAAAAAAAAAATTTACTTCATTTGCTTGGTTTCTGCACAATATATTGTATTTTCGGAGTAACTATAAAAGCTACAAAAAAAATTTCACTACAATCAATTTTGTCGTTTGTAGTTGTAGGAAAAGTACTTTTAGTGCTTTCAAATTGCTGAATTCTGCCTTTTTTTGACATGCGTTTTCGATTACTCCGAAACCTTCGGAGCAAAAGAAAATTTTTTTTTTTTCGGATAAAAAACTACAAACGATTTAAAACATATTTCAACAAAAAAAACCAAAATTTACTTCATTTGCTTGGTTTCTGCACAATATATTGTATTTTCGGATTAACTATAAAAGCTACAAAAAAAAAAAATTCACCACAATCAATTTTGTCGTTTGTAGTTGTAGGAAAAGTACTTTTAGTGCTTTCAAATTGCTGAATTTGCCTTTTTTTGACATGCGTTTTCGATTACTCCGAAACCTTCGGAGCAAAAAAAAAATTTTTTCGGATAAAAAACTACAAACGATTTAAAACATATTTCAACAAAAAAAAAACCAAAATTTACTTCATTTGCTTGGTTTCTGCACATTATATTGTATTTTCGGAGTAACTATAAAAGCTACCAAAAAAAAATTTCACTACAATCAATTTTGTCGTTTGTAGTAGTAGGAAAAGTACTTTTAGTGCTTTCAAATTGCTGAATTCTGCCTTTTTTTGACATGCGTTTTTGATTACTCCGAAACCTTCGCGGCAAAATAAAAAACTACAAACGATTTAAAACATATTCCAGCAAAAAAAAAAAAATGTAATTCATTTGCTTGGTTTCTGCACAATATATTGTATTTTCGGAGTAAATATAAAACTAAAAAAAAAACAAATTCACTACAATCAATTTTGTCGTTTGTAGTTGTAGGAAAAGTACTTTTAGTGCTTTCAAATTGCTGAATTCTGCCTTTTTTGACGTGCGTTTTCGATTACTCCGAAACCTTCGGAGCAAAAAAAAATTTTTTTCGGATAAAAAACTGCAAACGATTTAAAACATATTTCAACAAAAAAAAAAAAAAATTTACTTCATTTGCTTGGTTTCTGCACAATATATTGTATTTTCGGAGTAACTATAAAAGCTACAAAAAAAATTTCACTACAATCAATTTTGTCGTTTGTAGTTGTAGGAAAAGTACTTTTAGTGCTTTCAAATTGCTGAATTCTGCCTTTTTTTGACATGCGTTTTCGATTACTCCGAAACCTTCGGAGCAAAAGAAAATTTTTTTTTCGGATAAAAAACTACAAACGATTTAAAACATATTTCAAAAAAAAAAAACAAAATTTACTTCATTTGCTTGGTTTCTGCACAATATATTGTATTTTCGGAGTAACTATAAAAGCTACAAAAAAAAAAAAATTTCACTACAATCAATTTTGTCGTTTGTAGTTGTAGGAAAAGTACTTTAAGTGCTTTCAAATTGCTGAATTCTGCCTTTTTTTGACATGCGTTTTCGATTACTCCGAAACCTTCGGAGCAAAAAAAAAATTTTTTTCGGATAAAAAACTACAAACGATTTAAAACATATTTCAACAAAAAAAAAACCAAAATTTACTTCATTTGCTTGGTTTCTGCACAATATATTGTATTTTCGGAGTAACTATAAAAGCTACAAAAAAAAAAAAATTTCACTACAATCAATTTTGTCGTTTGTAGTTGTAGGAAAAGTACTTTGAGCGCTTTCAAATTGCTGAATTTGCCTTTTTTTGACATGCGTTTTCGATTACTCCGAAACCTTCGGAGCAAAAAAATATTTTTTTTCGGATAAAAAACTACAAACGATTTAAAACATATTTCAACAAAAAAAAAACCAAAATTTACTTCATTTGCTTGGTTTCTGCACAATATATTGTATTTTCGGAGTACCTATAAAAGCTACAAGAAAAAAAATTTCACTACAATCAATTTTGTCGTTTGTAGTTGTAGGAAAAGTACTTTTAGTGCTTTCAAATTGCTGAATTCTGCCTTTTTTTGACATGCGTTTTCGGTTACTCCGAAACCTTCGGAGCAAAAAAAAAATTTTTTTTCGGATAAAAAACTACAAACGATTTAAAACATATTTCAACAAAAAAAACCAAAATTTACTTCATTTGCTTGGTTTCTGCACAATATATTGTATTTTCGGAGTACCTTTAAAAGCTACAAGAAAAAAAATTTCACTACAATCAATTTTGTCGTTTGTAGTTGTAGGAAAAGTACTTTTAGTGCTTTCAAATTGCTGAATTCTGCCCTTTTTTTGACATGGGTTTTCGATTACTCCGAAACCTTCGGAGCAAAAGAAAAAATTTTTTTCGGATAAAAAACTACAAACGATTTAAAACATATTTCAACAAAAAAAAAAAAAAAATTTACTTCATCTGCTTTGTTTCTGCACAATATATTGTATTTTCGGAGTAACTATAAAAGCTACAAAAAAAAAAAAATTTCACTACAATCAATTTTGTCGTTTGTAGTTGTAGGAAAAGTACTTTTAGTGCCTTCAAATTACTGAATTCTGCCCTTTTTTGACATGCGTTTTCGATTACTCCGAAACCTTCGGAGCAAAAAAAAAATTTTTTTCGGATAAAAAACTACAAACGATTTAAAACATATTTCAACAAAAAAAAAACAAAATTTACTTCATTTGCTTGGTTTCTGCACAATATATTGTATTTTCGGAGTAACTATAAAAGCTACAAAAAAAATTTCACTACAATCAATTTTGTCGTTTGTAGTTGTAGGAAAAGTACTTTTAGTGCTTTCAAGTTGCTGAATTCTGCCCTTTTTTGACATGCGTTTTCGATTACTCCGAAACCTTGGGAGCAAAAAAAAAATTTTTTTTCGGATAAAAAACTACAAACGATTTAAAACATATTTCAACAAAAAAAAAACCAAATTTACTTCATTTGCTTGGTTTCTGCACAATATATTGTATTTTCGGAGTAACTATAAAAGCTACAAAAAAAAAATTTTCACTACAATCAATTTTGTCGTTTGTAGTTGTAGGAAAAGTACTTTTAGTGCTTTCAAATTGCTGAATTCTGCCTTTTTTTGACATGCGTTTTCGATTACTCCGAAACCTTCGGAGCAAAAAGAAAAATTTTTTTTCGGATAAGAAACTACAAACGATTTAAAACATATTTCAACAAAAAAAAAAAAAAAAAATTACTCCATTTGCTTGGTTTCTGCACAATATATTGTATTTTCGGAGTACCTATAAAAGCTACAAGAAAAAAAATTTCACTACAATCAATTTTGTCGTTTGTAGTTGTAGGAAAAGTACTTTTAGTGCTTTCAAATTGCTGAATTCTGCCCTTTTTTGACATGCGTTTTCGATTACTCCGAAACCTTCGGAGCAAAAAAAATTTTTTTTTTCGGATAAAAAACTACAAACGATTTAAAACATATTTCAACAAAAAAAAAAAAAAACAAAATTTACTTCATTTGCTTGGTTTCTGCACAATATATTGTATTTTCGGAGTAACTATAAAAGCTACAAAAAAAAAAATTTCACTACAATCAATTTTGTCGTTTGTAGTTGTAGGAAAAGTACTTTTAGTGCTTTCAAATTGCTGAATTCTGCCTTTTTTTGACATGCGTTTTCGATTACTCCGAAACCTTCGGAGCAAAAAGAAAAATTTTTTTTCGGATAAAAAACTACAAACGATTTAAAACATATTTCAACAAAAAAAAAAAAAAAAATTTACTCCATTTGCTTGGTTTCTGCACAATATATTGTATTTTCGGAGTAACTATAAAAGCTACAAAAAAAAAAAAATTCCACTACAATCAATTTTGTCGTTTGTAGTTGTAGGAAAAGTACTTTTAGTGCTTTCAAATTGCTGAATTCTGCCTTTTTTGACATGCGTTTTCGATTACTCCGAAACCTTCGGAGCAAAAAAAAAAATTTTTTCGGATAAAAAACTACAAACGATTTAAAACCTATTTCACAAAAAAAAACCAAAATTTACTTCATTTGCTTGGTTTCTGCACAATATATTGTATTTTCGGAGTAACTATAAAAGCTACAAAAAAAAAAAAATTTCACTACAATCAATTTTGTCGTTTGTAGTTGTAGGAAAAGTACTTTAAGTGCTTTCAAATTGCTGAATTCTGCCGTTTTTTGACATGCGTTTTCGATTACTCCGAAACCTTCGGAGCAAAAAAAAAATTTTTTTCGGATAAAAAACTACAAACGATTTAAAACATATTTCAACAAAAAAAAAACCAAAATTTACTTCATTTGCTTTGTTTCTGCACAATATATTGTATTTTCGGAGTAACTATAAAAGCTACAAAAAAAAAAAATTCACTACAATCAATTTTGTCGTTTGTAGTTGTAGGAAAAGTACTTTGAGCGCTTTCAAATTGCTGAATTTGCCTTTTTTTGACATGCGTTTTCGATTACTCCGAAACCTTCGGAGCAAAAAAATATTTTTTTTCGGATAAAAAACTACAAACGATTTAAAACATATTTCAACAAAAAAAAAACCAAAATTTACTTCATTTGCTTGGTTTCTGCACAATATATTGTATTTTCGGAGTACCTATAAAAGCTACAAGAAAAAAAATTTCACTACAATCAATTTTGTCGTTTGTAGTTGTAGGAAAAGTACTTTTAGTGCTTTCAAATTGCTGAATTCTGCCTTTTTTTGACATGCGTTTTCGGTTACTCCGAAACCTTCGGAGCAAAAAAAAAATTTTTTTTCGGATAAAAAACTACAAACGATTTAAAACATATTTCAACAAAAAAAACCAAAATTTACTTCATTTGCTTGGTTTCTGCACAATATATTGTATTTTCGGAGTACCTTTAAAAGCTACAAGAAAAAAAATTTCACTACAATCAATTTTGTCGTTTGTAGTTGTAGGAAAAGTACTTTTAGTGCTTTCAAATTGCTGAATTCTGCCCTTTTTTTGACATGGGTTTTCGATTACTCCGAAACCTTCGGAGCAAAAGAAAAAATTTTTTTCGGATAAAAAACTACAAACGATTTAAAACATATTTCAACAAAAAAAAAAAAAAAATTTACTTCATCTGCTTTGTTTCTGCACAATATATTGTATTTTCGGAGTAACTATAAAAGCTACAAAAAAAAAAAAATTTCACTACAATCAATTTTGTCGTTTGTAGTTGTAGGAAAAGTACTTTTAGTGCCTTCAAATTACTGAATTCTGCCCTTTTTTGACATGCGTTTTCGATTACTCCGAAACCTTCGGAGCAAAAAAAAAATTTTTTTCGGATAAAAAACTACAAACGATTTAAAACATATTTCAACAAAAAAAAAACAAAATTTACTTCATTTGCTTGGTTTCTGCACAATATATTGTATTTTCGGAGTAACTATAAAAGCTACAAAAAAAATTTCACTACAATCAATTTTGTCGTTTGTAGTTGTAGGAAAAGTACTTTTAGTGCTTTCAAGTTGCTGAATTCTGCCCTTTTTTGACATGCGTTTTCGATTACTCCGAAACCTTGGGAGCAAAAAAAAAATTTTTTTTCGGATAAAAAACTACAAACGATTTAAAACATATTTCAACAAAAAAAAAACCAAATTTACTTCATTTGCTTGGTTTCTGCACAATATATTGTATTTTCGGAGTAACTATAAAAGCTACAAAAAAAAAATTTTCACTACAATCAATTTTGTCGTTTGTAGTTGTAGGAAAAGTACTTTTAGTGCTTTCAAATTGCTGAATTCTGCCTTTTTTTGACATGCGTTTTCGATTACTCCGAAACCTTCGGAGCAAAAAGAAAAATTTTTTTTCGGATAAGAAACTACAAACGATTTAAAAAATATTTCAACAAAAAAAAAAAAAAAAATTACTCCATTTGCTTGGTTTCTGCACAATATATTGTATTTTCGGAGTACCTATAAAAGCTACAAGAAAAAAAATTTCACTACAATCAATTTTGTCGTTTGTAGTTGTAGGAAAAGTACTTTTAGTGCTTTCAAATTGCTGAATTCTGCCCTTTTTTGACATGCGTTTTCGATTACTCCGAAACCTTCGGAGCAAAAAAAAATTTTTTTTTCGGATAAAAAACTACAAACGATTTAAAACATATTTCAACAAAAAAAAAAAACAAAATTTACTTCATTTGCTTGGTTTCTGCACAATATATTGTATTTTCGGAGTAACTATAAAAGCTACAAAAAAAAAATTTCACTACAATCAATTTTGTCGTTTGTAGTTGTAGGAAAAGTACTTTTAGTGCTTTCAAATTGCTGAATTCTGCCTTTTTTTGACATGCGTTTTCGATTACTCCGAAACCTTCGGAGCAAAAAGAAAAATTTTTTTTCGGATAAAAAACTACAAACGATTTAAAACATATTTCAACAAAAAAAAAAAAAAATTTACTCCATTTGCTCGGTTTCTGCGCAATATATTGTATTTTCGGAGTAACTATAAAAGCTACAAAAAAAAAAAAATTCCACTACAATCAATTTTGTCGTTTGTAGTTGTAGGAAAAGTACTTTTAGTGCTTTCAAATTGCTGAATTCTGCCTTTTTTGACATGCGTTTTCGATTACTCCGAAACCTTCGGAGCAAAAAAAAAATTTTTTCGGATAAAAAACTACAAACGATTTAAAACCTATTTCACAAAAAAAAAACCAAATTTTACTTCATTTGCTTGGTTTCTCCACAATATATTGTATTTTCGAAGTAACTATAAAAGCTACAAAAAAAAAATTTCACTACAATCAATTTTGTAGTTGTAGGAAAAGTACTTTTAGTGCTTTCAAATTGCTGAATTCTGCCTTTTTTGACATGCGTTTTCGATTACTCCGAAACCTTGGGAGCAAAAAAAAATTGTTTCGGATAAAAAACTACAAACGATTTAAAACATATTTCAACAAAAAAAAAACCAAAATTTACTTCATCTGCTTTGTTTTTGCACAATATATTGTATTTTCGGAGTAACTATAAAAGCTACAAAAAAAAAAATTTCACTACAATCAATTTTGTCGTTTGTAGTTGTAGGAAAAGTACTTTTAGTGCTTTCAAATTGCTGAATTCTGCCTTTTTTGACATGCGTTTTCGATTACTCCGAAACCTTGGGAGCAAAAAAAAAATTTTTTTTCGGATAAAAAACTACAAACGATTTAAAACATATTTCAACAAAAAAAAACCAAAATTTACTTCATAAATATAAAAGCTAAAAAAAAAAATTTCACTACAATCAATTTTGTCGTTTGTAGTTGTAGGAAAAGTACTTTTAGTGCTTTCAAATTGCTGAATTCTGCCTTTTTTTGACGTGCGTTTTCGATTACTCCGAAACCTTCGGAGCAAAAAAAAATTTTTTTTCGGATAAAAAACTGCAAACGATTTAAAACATATTTCAACAAAAAAAAAAAAAAATTTACTTCATTTGCTTGGTTTCTGCACAATATATTGTATATTCGGAGTAACTATAAAAGCTACAAAAAAAATTTCACTACAATCAATTTTGTCGTTTGTAGTTGTAGGAAAAGTACTTTTAGTGCTTTCAAATTGCTGAATTCTGCCTTTTTTTGACATGCGTTTTCGATTACTACGAAACCTTCGGAGCAAAAGAAAAATTTTTTTTCGGATAAAAAACTACAAACGATTTAAAACATATTTCAACAAAAAAAAACCAAAATTTACTTCATTTGCTTGGTTTCTGCACAATATATTGTATTTTCGGAGTAACTATAAAAGCTACAAAAAAAAATAAAATTTCACTACAATCAATTTTGTCGTTTGTAGTTGTAGGAAAAGTACTTTAAGTGCTTTCAAATTGCTGAATTCTGCCTTTTTTTGACATGCGTTTTCGATTACTCCGAAACCTTCGGAGCAAAAAAAAAATTTTTTTCGCATAAAAAACTACAAACGATTTAAAACATATTTCAACAAAAAAAAAACCAAAATTTACTTCATTTGCTTTGTTTCTGCACAATATATTGTATTTTCGGAGTAACTATAAAAGCTACAAAAAAAAAAAAATTCACTACAATCAATTTTGTCGTTTGTAGTTGTAGGAAAAGTACTTTGAGCGCTTTCAAATTGCTGAATTTGCCTTTTTTTGACATGCGTTTTCGATTACTCCGAATCCTTCGGAGCAAAAAAAAATTTTTTTTCGGATAAAAAACTACAAACGATTTAAAACATATTTCAACAAAAAAAAACCAAAATTTACTTCATTTGCTTGGTTTCTGCACAATATATTGTATTTTCGGAGTACCTATAAAAGCTACAAGAAAAAAAATTTCACTACAATCAATTTTGTCGTTTGTAGTTGTAGGAAAAGTACTTTTAGTGCTTTCAAATTGCTGAATTCTGCCTTTTTTTGACATGCGTTTTCGATTACTCCGAAACCTTCGGAGCAAAAAAAAAATTTTTTTTCGGATAAAAAACTACAAACGATTTAAAACATATTTCAACAAAAAAACCAAAATTTACTTCATTTGCTTGGTTTCTGCACAATATATTGTATTTTCGGAGTACCTTTAAAAGCTACAAGAAAAAAAATTTCACTACAATCAATTTTGTCGTTTGTAGTTGTAGGAAAAGTACTTTAAGTGCTTTCAAATTGCTGAATTCTGCCTTTTTTTGACATGCGTTTTCGATTACTCCGAAACCTTCGGAGCAAAAGAAAAATTTTTTTTCGGATAAAAAACTACAAACGATTTAAAACATATTTCAACAAAAAAAAAAAAAATTTACTTCATCTGCTTTGTTTCTGCACAATATATTGTATTTTCGGAGTAACTATAAAAGCTACAAAAAAAAAAAAAATTTCACTACAATCAATTTTGTCGTTTGTAGTTGTAGGAAAAGTACTTTTAGTGCTTTCAAATTGCTGAATTCTGCCCTTTTTTGACATGCGTTTTCGATTACTCCGAAACCTTCGGAGCAAAAAAAAAAATTTTTTTCGGATAAAAAACTACAAACGATTTAAAACATATTTCAACAAAAAAAAACAAAATTTACTTCATTTGCTTGGTTTCTGCACAATATATTGTATTTTCGGAGTAACTATAAAAGCTACAAAAAAAAATTTCACTACAATCAATTTTGTCGTTTGTAGTTGTAGGAAAAGTACTTTTAGTGCTTTCAAGTTGCTGAATTCTGCCCTTTTTTGACATGCGTTTTCGATTACTCCGAAACCTTCGGAGCAAAAAAAAAATTTTTTTTCGGATAAAAAACTACAAACGATTTAAAACATATTTCAACAAAAAAAAAAACAAAATTTACTTCATTTGCTTGGTTTCTGCACAATATATTGTATTTTCGGAGTAACTATAAAAGCTACAAAAAAAAAATTTCACTACAATCAATTTTGTCGTTTGTAGTTGTAGGAAAAGTACTTTTAGTGCTTTCAAGTTGCTGAATTCTGCTTTTTTTTACATGCGTTTTCGATTACTCCGAAACCTTCGGAGCAAAAAAATTTTTTTTTTTCGGATAAAAAACTACAAACGATTTAAAACATATTTCAACAAAAAAAAACAAAATTTACTTCATTTGCTTGGTTTCTGCACAATATATTGTATTTTCGGAGTAACTATAAAAGCTACAAAAAAAAATTTCACTACAATCAATTTTGTCGTTTGTAGTTGTAGGAAAAGTACTTTTAGTGCTTTCAAGTTGCTGAATTCTGCCCTTTTTTGACATGCGTTTTCGATTACTCCGAAACCTTCGGAGAAAAAAAAAAATTTTTTTTCGGATAAAAAACTACAAACGATTTAAAACATATTTCAACAAAAAAAAAAAAAAAAATTTACTTCATTTGCTTGGTTTCTGCACAATATATTGTATTTTCGGAGTAACTATAAAAGCTACAAAAAAAAAAATTTCACTACAATCAATTTTGTCGTTTGTAGTTGTAGGAAAAGTACTTTTAGTGCTTTCAAATTGCTGAGTTCTGCCTTTTTTGACATGCGTTTTCGATTACTCCGAAACCTTCGGAGCAACAAAAAAAATTTTTTCGGATAAAAAACTACAAACGATTTAAAACATATTTCAACAAAAAAAAACCAAAATTTACTTCATTTGCTTGGTTTCTCCACTATATATGGTATTTTCGGAGTAACTATAAAAGCTACAAAAAAAAAATTTCACTACAATCAATTTTGTAGTTGTAGGAAAAGTACTTTTAGTGCTTTCAAATTGCTGAATTCTGCCTTTTTTTGACATGCGTTTTCGATTACTCCGAAACCTTGGGAGCAAAAAAAAATTTGTTTCGGATAAAAAACTACAAACGATTTAAAACATATTTCAACAAAAAAAAAACCAAAATTTACTTCATCTGCTTTGTTTTTGCACAATATATTGTATATTCGGAGTAACTATAAAAGCTACAAAAAAAAAAAATTCACTACAATCAATTTTGTCGTTTGTAGTTGTAGGAAAAGTACTTTTAGTGCTTTAAAATTGCTGAATTCTGCCTTTTTTTGACATGCGTTTTCGATTACTCCGAAACCTTGGGAGCAAAAAAAAAATTTTTTTTCGGATAAAAAACTACAAACGATTTAAAACATATTTCAACAAAAAAAACCAAAATTTACTTCATTTGCTTGGTTTCTGCACAATATATTGTATTTTCGGAGTAACTATAAAAGCTACAAAAACAAAATTTCACTACAATCAATTTGTCGTTTGTAGTTGTAGCAAAAGTACTTTTAGTGCTTTCAAATTGCTGAATTCCGCCTTTTTTTGAAATAGGTTTTCGATTACTCAGAAACCTTCGGAGCAAAAAAAAATTTTTTTTTTCGGATAAAAAACTACAAACGATTTAAAACATATTTCAACAAAAAAAACCAAAATTTACTTCATTTGCTTGGTTTCTGCACAATATATTGTATTTTCGGAGTACCTATAAAAGCTACAAGAAAAAAAATTTCACTACAATCAATTTTGTCGTTTGTAGTTGTAGGAAAAGTACTTTTAGTGCTTTCAAATTGCTGAATTCTGCCTTTTTTTGACATGCGTTTTCGATTACTCCGAAACCTTCGAAGCAAAAAAAAAATTTTTTTTCGGATAAAAAACTACAAACGATTTAAAACATATTTCAACAAAAAAAAAAACCAAAATTTACTTCATTTGCTTGGTTTCTGCACAATATATTGTATTTTCGGAGTAACTATAAAAGCTACAAAAAAAAATTTCAACACAATCAATTTTGTCGTTTGTAGTTGTAGGAAAAGTACTTTTAGTGCTTTAAAATTGCTGAATTCTGCCTTTTTTTGATATGCGTTTTCGATTACTCCGAAACCTTCGGAGCAAAAAAAAAATTTTTTTCGGATAAAAAACTACAAACGATTTAAAACATATTTCAACAAAAAAAACCAAAATTTACTTCATTTGCTTGGTTTCTGCACAATATATTGTATTTTCGGATTAACTATAAAAGCTGCAAAAAAAAAATTTCACTACAATCAATTTTGTCGTTTGTAGTTGTAGGAAAAGTACTTTTAGTGCTTTCAAATTGCTGAATTCTGCCCTTTTTTGACATGCGTTTTCGATTACTCCGAAACCTTCGGAGCAAAAAAAATTTTTTTCGGATAAAAAACTACAAACGATTTAAAACATATTTCAACAAAAAAAACCAAAATTTACTTCATTTGCTTGGTTTCTGCACAATATATTGTATTTTCGGAGTACCTATAAAAGCTACAAGAAAAAAAATTTCACTACAATCAATTTTGTCGTTTGTAGTTGTAGGAAAAGTACTTTTAGTGCTTTCAAATTGCTGAATTCTGCCTTTTTTTGACATGCGTTTTCGATTACTCCGAAACCTTCGGAGCAAAAAAAAAATTTTTTCGGATAAAAAACTACAAACGATTTAAAACATATTTCAACAAAAAAAAACACCAAAATTTACTTCATTTGCTTGGTTTCTGCACAATATATTGTATTTTCGGAGTAACTATAAAAGCTACAAAAAAAAAAAAAATTCACCACAATCAATTTTGTCGTTTGTAGTTGTAGGAAAAGTACTTTTAGTGCTTTAAAATTGCTGAATTCTGCCTTTTTTTGACATGCGTTTTCGATTACTCCGAAACCTTCGGAGCAAAAAAAAAATTTTTTCGGATAAAAAACTACAAACGATTTAAAACATATTTCAACAAAAAAAAACACCAAAATTTACTTCATTTGCTTGGTTTCTGCACAATATATTGTATTTTCGGATTAACTATAAAAGCTACAAAAAAAAATTTCACTACAATCAATTTTGTCGTTTGTAGTTGTAGGAAAAGTACTTTTAGTGCTTTCAAATTGCTGAATTCTGCCCTTTTTTGACATGCGTTTTCGATTACTCCGAAACCTTCGGAGCAAAAAAAATTTTTTTCGGATAAAAAACTATAAACGATTTAAAACATATTTCAACAAAAAAAACCAAAATTTACTTCATTTGCTTGGTTTCTGCACAATAGATTGTATTTTCGGAGTACCTATAAAAGCTACAAGAAAAAAAATTTCACTACAATCAATTTTGTCGTTTGTAGTTGTAGGAAAAGTACTTTTAGTGCTTTCAAATTGCTGAATTCTGCCCTTTTTTGACATGGGTTTTCGATTACTCCGAAACCTTGGGAGCAAAAAAAAAATTTTTTTTCGGATAAAAAACTACAAACGATTTAAAACATATTTCAACAAAAAAAAACAAAATTTACTTCATTTGCTTGGTTTCTGCACAATATATTGTATTTTCGGAGTAACTATAAAAGCTACAAAAAAAAATTTCACTACAATCAATTTTGTCGTTTGTAGTTGTAGGAAAAGTACTTTTAGTGCTTTCAAGTTGCTGAATTCTGCCCTTTTTTGACATGCGTTTTCGATTACTCCGAAACCTTCGGAGCAAAAAAAAAATTTTTTTTCGGATAAAAAACTACAAACGATTTAAAACATATTTCAACAAAAAAAAAACAAAATTTACTTCATTTGCTTGGTTTCTGCACAATATATTGTATTTTCGGAGTAACTATAGGTAGGTAGGTAGAAGTGGCTGCCGCAAAGGCACACCTAGGCCAGTAATAAAAGGCCCGTTGTGATACCACCAAACACTAGGAAAGTCAGTCCCGGGGCCCGGCCATACGGAAAATCCCAGTGCTGTTGGGACTCTCCATATAGCCGAAACCCGGGACTGACACTCCTAACCGACACCGCTACCCCTCCTCGAACCATTTTGATAACTTGATGAAGGCCATCAAGTCCTTTATGTCTAGCTCCGCGACCTGGCTTAAGCTAACCAGGAAGGGAACTCCCAGAGAGCGCCTTCTCGCTCCGCTTAAGGCCGGGCAGTTGCAGATGAGATGCTCCACCGTTTCCTCTTCCTCATCATCTTTGCAACTCCTGCAGCATCGTCGGTAGGGAACGCCTAGCCTTGCTGCGTGCCTACCAATAAGGCAGTGCCCGGTTAAAACACCTATTAATATGGAGATTTCCTTCCTTTTTAGGGCGTATATGTGTCTAGATCTTTTAAGATCGCATTTTGGCCAGGTTTGCTTGGATATCCGGCACCCTGGGGCTTGTAGCCATCTTTCGTTGGCTTCGCGGAGTGTATGCTCCTTCAGCATTAGCTTGCACGTGGCAAACGGCATACCTATGCGCTCTTTATCTTGAAGAATCTGCTTGGTCGTGCCCTGCCTGGCAAGTTCGTCTGCCCTACAGTTTCCCTCAATGTCCCTGTGTCCCGGGACCCATGTGAGGTTCACGCGGTTCTGTTGGGCCATCTCTTGAAGAGATCGACGACAGCTGAGCGTCAGTTCAGAGTTGAACGAGTAAGAGCCAAGGGATTTGATGGCCGCTTGGCTGTCGCTGAAAATACAGATATCCTGTCCGATGGTGCGTTTACCTATCCAAGTCACGGCGTCCATGATTGCAGAAACTTCAGCCTGGAAGACGCTGCAGTGATCAGGTAGTCTAAAGGAGAGTTCTAGGTCCAAATCCCTTGAGTAAACCCCTCCTCCGACTCTGCCGTCTAACTTCGAGCCGTCGGTGTATATAAAAGTGCCGCCATTAGTAGCGGGACACCGATCTATGTTCTCCCAGTCTTCCCTGCTGGGAATGTTTATTCTAAAACAACAATCTCCGACTGTTGTGGTCGCACACCGATCTGTGCTCAGAGGGAGAAAGCTGTAAGATCTTAGAATACAGGAGTGTCCAATAGTGCTTGCGCCCCAGACGGACGTTTCCCTTAGACGCAGAGCCGATGCCGCTGCTGCCCGGTACCCTTCCAGATCGAGTGGCAAAAAGCCAAGAATGGCCTGGAGAGCTTCATTGGGCGTTGTTCTTAACGCCCCGCTTATACAGATCATGCTCGATCTGTGGACTTTTCCTAACAGATTTAGGTTTGTTGCCTTTCCTAGCGCAGGCCACCATACCACGACTCCATACAGCATAATTGGCTGGATTATCGCAGTGTAGATCCATCTGCAAATTTTGGGGCTGAGCCCCCATTTTTTGCCAATGGCTCTTTTACACGTGTAAAGTGCAATGCACGCTTTCCTCTGGCGCTGGATGACATTCTCCTTCCAGTTAAGCTTTCTATCTAGAACTGTGCCTAGGAATTTGGCTTTATCAGCTAAGTTCAGGCGCACGCCATCTAGTTCTGGTAGGTTCAGCGGTGGTATCTTGTACCGCCTGGTATAAAGGACAAGCTCCACCTTTCCCGGGTTGATGCTAAGTCCGCAGCGAGAGGACCATGAAGAAACTTCTCGCAGTGCTACTTGCATCAAGTCACACAGGGTTTGTGGGAATTTGCCCCTATATGCAATAGCTAAATCGTCTGCATATGCCACTATCTTCCCGCCCCCCCACCTTGTGTCTCGTAACAGCGAGTTTACGGTGAGGTTCCATAGGAGCGGGGAGAGAACACCACCCTGAGGCGTTCCTCTTGTGACATAGCGTGAAAGATCAACTGTTCCCAGTGAAGAAACTATTTTCCTTCCCTTTAGTAGTTGATCAATTAGTCCAATAAGAGACCTATTTATGCCCAGGTTTGTTAAAGCAGTGTTAATAGCCTCCGGCCTTATATTGTTGAAAGCCCCTTCGATGTCCAGAAAGGCCACGAGACAGTACTCCTTTTCGTGCAATGATTTTTCAACAATAGAGACTAGGCTGTGGAGCGCAGTTTCCGTTGATTTACCTTTGGTGTATGCATGTTGATAGCTAGAAATAAGGTTGCTATCAATAGTAGAGGAGAGATAATCGCTAATTATCCTCTCGAAGGTTTTAAGTGCAAAAGACGAGAGACTGATCGGTCTGTAGTCTTTAGGCTCATAGTGTGAGGCCTTCCCAGCCTTTGGAATAAGGACTACCGTGGCGCTTCTCCAGGAGCACGGAATGTAATTAAGAGCCAGGCAGGCTGAATAGAGAACTACCAGCCATTTAGCTGATATTTCCAGCGTGTTTATAAGTTGTGCGGGGAAAATCCCGTCTGGCCCGGCTGCCTTGAACGGCTCAAAGCTTTTGATTGCCCACCTTACCCTTTCCTCCGTAATGGGTATGTTTACCGCCAGGTTTGTTGCAGATGCTACAGGTGCATCATACAAGTTCCCCGGAAAGTGTGTGTTCAGGAGCAGCTCCAGGGTTTCCCCTTCCGTGCTGGTCCAAGATCCGTCAGGCTTCCGTAAATAGCTAATGGCTGTTTGAGTTTTTGATAGCACTCGTCTAAGTCTCGCTGTATCATCGACTTTTTCGACCCCGGTGCAGAAATTTCTCCACGAAGTTCTCTTCGCTTGCCTTAGAGCCTTTTTATAGGCCCTCAGTTTAGCTTTATATTCGAGTAACTATAAAAGCTACAAAAAAAAAAAATTTCACTACAATCAATTTTGTCGTTTGTAGTTGTAGTACTTTTAGTGCTTTCAAATTGCTGAGTTCTGCCTTTTTTGACATGCGTTTTCGATTACTCCGAAACCTTCGGAGCAACAAAAAAAATTTTTTCGGATAAAAAACTACAAACGATTTAAAACATATTTCAACAAAAAAAAACCAAAATTTACTTCATTTGCTTGGTTTCTCCACTATATATGGTATTTTCGGAGTAACTATAAAAGCTACAAAAAAAAAATTTCACTACAATCAATTTTGTAGTTGTAGGAAAAGTACTTTTAGTGCTTTCAAATTGCTGAATTCTGCCTTTTTTTGACATGCGTTTTCGATTACTCCGAAACCTTGGGAGCAAAAAAAAATTTGTTTCGGATAAAAAACTACAAACGATTTAAAACATATTTCAACAAAAAAAAAACCAAAATTTACTTCATCTGCTTTGTTTTTGCACAATATATTGTATATTCGGAGTAACTATAAAAGCTACAAAAAAAAAAATTTCACTACAATCAATTTTGTCGTTTGTAGTTGTAGGAAAAGTACTTTTAGTGCTTTAAAATTGCTGAATTCTGCCTTTTTTTGACATGCGTTTTCGATTACTCCGAAACCTTGGGAGCAAAAAAAAAATTTTTTTTCGGATAAAAAACTACAAACGATTAAAAACATATTTCAACAAAAAAAACCAAAATTTACTTCATTTGCTTGGTTTCTGCACAATATATTGTATTTTCGGAGTAACTATAAAAGCTACAAAAACAAAATTTCACTACAATCAATTTGTCGTTTGTAGTTGTAGCAAAAGTACTTTTAGTGCTTTCAAATTGCTGAATTCCGCCTTTTTTTGAAATAGGTTTTCGATTACTCAGAAACCTTCGGAGCAAAAAAAAATTTTTTTTTTTCGGATAAAAAACTACAAACGATTTAAAACATATTTCAACAAAAAAAACCAAAATTTACTTCATTTGCTTGGTTTCTGCACAATATATTGTATTTTCGGAGTACCTATAAAAGCTACAAGAAAAAAAATTTCACTACAATCAATTTTGTCGTTTGTAGTTGTAGGAAAAGTACTTTTAGTGCTTTCAAATTGCTGAATTCTACCTTTTTTTGACATGCGTTTTCGATTACTCCGAAACCTTCGAAGCAAAAAAAAAATTTTTTTTCGGATAAAAAACTACAAACGATTTAAAACATATTTCAACAAAAAAAAAACCAAAATTTACTTCATTTGCTTGGTTTCTGCACAATATATTGTATTTTCGGATTAACTATAAAAGCTACAAAAAAAAATTTCAACACAATCAATTTTGTCGTTTGTAGTTGTAGGAAAAGTACTTTTAGTGCTTTAAAATTGCTGAATTCTGCCTTTTTTTGATATGCGTTTTCGATTACTCCGAAACCTTCGGAGCAAAAAAAAAATTTTTTTCGGATAAAAAACTACAAACGATTTAAAACATATTTCAACAAAAAAAACCAAAATTTACTTCATTTGCTTGGTTTCTGCACAATATATTGTATTTTCGGAGTAACTATAAAAGCTACAAAAAAAAAAAAAATTCACCACAATCAATTTTGTCGTTTGTAGTTGTAGGAAAAGTACTTTTAGTGCTTTAAAATTGCTGAATTCTGCCTTTTTTTGACATGCGTTTTCGATTACTCCGAAACCTTCGGAGCAAAAAAAAAATTTTTTCGGATAAAAAACTACAAACGATTTAAAACATATTTCAACAAAAAAAAACACCAAAATTTACTTCATTTGCTTGGTTTCTGCACAATATATTGTATTTTCGGATTAACTATAAAAGCTACAAAAAAAAATTTCACTACAATCAATTTTGTCGTTTGTAGTTGTAGGAAAAGTACTTTTAGTGCTTTCAAATTGCTGAATTCTGCCCTTTTTTGACATGCGTTTTCGATTACTCCGAAACCTTCGGAGCAAAAAAAATTTTTTTCGGATAAAAAACTATAAACGATTTAAAACATATTTCAACAAAAAAAACCAAAATTTACTTCATTTGCTTGGTTTCTGCACAATAGATTGTATTTTCGGAGTACCTATAAAAGCTACAAGAAAAAAAATTTCACTACAATCAATTTTGTCGTTTGTAGTTGTAGGAAAAGTACTTTTAGTGCTTTCAAATTGCTGAATTCTGCCCTTTTTTGACATGGGTTTTCGATTACTCCGAAACCTTGGGAGCAAAAAAAAAATTTTTTTTCGGATAAAAAACTACAAACGATTTAAAACATATTTCAACAAAAAAAAAAACAAAATTTACTTCATTTGCTTGGTTTCTGCACAATATATTGTATTTTCGGAGTAACTATAAAAGCTACAAAAAAAAAAAAAATTCACCACAATCAATTTTGTCGTTTGTAGTTGTAGGAAAAGTACTTTTAGTGCTTTAAAATTGCTGAATTCTGCCTTTTTTTGACATGCGTTTTCGATTACTCCGAAACCTTCGGAGCAAAAAAAAAATTTTTTCGGATAAAAAACTACAAACGATTTAAAACATATTTCAACAAAAAAAAACACCAAAATTTACTTCATTTGCTTGGTTTCTGCACAATATATTGTATTTTCGGAGTAACTATAAAAGCTACAAAAAAAAAAAAAATTCACCAAAATCAATTTTGTCGTTTGTAGTTGTAGGAAAAGTACTTTTAGTGCTTTCAAATTGCTGAATTCTGCCCTTTTTTGACATGCGTTTTCGATTACTCCGAAACCTTCGGAGCAAAAAAAATTTTTTTCGGATAAAAAACTACAAACGATTTAAAACATATTTCAACAAAAAAAACCAAAATTTACTTCATTTGCTTGGTTTCTGCACAATATATTGTATTTTCGGAGTACCTATAAAAGCTACAAGAAAAAAAATTTCACTACAATCAATTTTGTCGTTTGTAGTTGTAGGAAAAGTACTTTTAGTGCTTTCAAATTGCTGAATTCTGCCCTTTTTTGACATGGGTTTTCGATTACTCCGAAACCTTGGGAGCAAAAAAAAAATTTTTTTTCGGATAAAAAACTACAAACGATTTAAAACATATTTCAACAAAAAAAAAAACAAAATTTACTTCATCTGCTTTGTTTCTGCACAATATATTGTATTTTCGGAGTAACTATAAAAGCTACAAAAAAAAAAAAAATTTCACTACAATCAATTTTGTCGTTTGTAGTTGTAGGAAAAGTACTTTTAGTGCTTTCAAATTGCTGAATTCTGCCCTTTTTTGACATGCGTTTTCGATTACTCCGAAACCTTCGGAGCAAAAAAAAAAATTTTTTTCGGATAAAAAACTACAAACGATTTAAAACATATTTCAACAAAAAAAAACAAAATTTACTTCATTTGCTTGGTTTCTGCACAATATATTGTATTTTCGGAGTAACTATAAAAGCTACAAAAAAAAATTTCACTACAATCAATTTTGTCGTTTGTAGTTGTAGGAAAAGTACTTTTAGTGCTTTCAAGTTGCTGAATTCTGCCCTTTTTTGACATGCGTTTTCGATTACTCCGAAACCTTCGGAGCAAAAAAAAAATTTTTTTTCGGATAAAAAACTACAAACGATTTAAAACATATTTCAACAAAAAAAAAACAAAATTTACTTCATTTGCTTGGTTTCTGCACAATATATTGTATTTTCGGAGTAACTATAAAAGCTACAAAAAAAAAATTTCACTACAATCAATTTTGTCGTTTGTAGTTGTAGGAAAAGTACTTTTAGTGCTTTCAAGTTGCTGAATTCTGCTTTTTTTTACATGCGTTTTCGATTACTCCGAAACCTTCGGAGCAAAAAAATTTTTTTTTTCGGATAAAAAACTACAAACGATTTAAAACATATTTCAACAAAAAAAAACAAAATTTACTTCATTTGCTTGGTTTCTGCACAATATATTGTATTTTCGGAGTAACTATAAAAGCTACAAAAAAAAATTTCACTACAATCAATTTTGTCGTTTGTAGTTGTAGGAAAAGTACTTTTAGTGCTTTCAAGTTGCTGAATTCTGCCCTTTTTTGACATGCGTTTTCGATTACTCCGAAACCTTCGGAGCAAAAAAAAAATTTTTTTTCGGATAAAAAACTACAAACGATTTAAAACATATTTCAACAAAAAAAAAAACAAAATTTACTTCATTTGCTTGGTTTCTGCACAATATATTGTATTTTCGGAGTAACTATAAAAGCTACAAAAAAAAAAAATTTCACTACAATCAATTTTGTCGTTTGTAGTTGTAGGAAAAGTACTTTTAGTGCTTTCAAATTGCTGAGTTCTGCCTTTTTTGACATGCGTTTTCGATTACTCCGAAACCTTCGGAGCAACAAAAAAAATTTTTTCGGATAAAAAACTACAAACGATTTAAAACATATTTCAACAAAAAAAAACCAAAATTTACTTCATTTGCTTGGTTTCTCCACTATATATGGTATTTTCGGAGTAACTATAAAAGCTACAAAAAAAAATTTCACTACAATCAATTTTGTAGTTGTAGGAAAAGTACTTTTAGTGCTTTCAAACTGCTGAATTCTGCCTTTTTTTGACATGCGTTTTCGATTACTCCGAAACCTTGGGAGCAAAAAAAAATTTGTTTCGGATAAAAAACTACAAACGATTTAAAACATATTTCAACAAAAAAAAAAACCAAAATTTACTTCATCTGCTTTGTTTTTGCACAATATATTGTATATTCGGAGTAACTATAAAAGCTACAAAAAAAAAAATTTCACTACAATCAATTTTGTCGTTTGTAGTTGTAGGAAAAGTACTTTTAGTGCTTTAAAATTGCTGAATTCTGCCTTTTTTTGACATGCGTTTTCGATTACTCCGAAACCTTGGGAGCAAAAAAAAAATTTTTTTTCGGATAAAAAACTACAAACGATTAAAAACATATTTCAACAAAAAAAACCAAAATTTACTTCATTTGCTTGGTTTCTGCACAATATATTGTATTTTCGGAGTAACTATAAAAGCTACAAAAACAAAATTTCACTACAATCAATTTGTCGTTTGTAGTTGTAGCAAAAGTACTTTTAGTGCTTTCAAATTGCTGAATTCCGCCTTTTTTTGAAATAGGTTTTCGATTACTCAGAAACCTTCGGAGCAAAAAAAAATTTTTTTTTTCGGATAAAAAACTACAAACGATTTAAAACATATTTCAACAAAAAAAACCAAAATTTACTTCATTTGCTTGGTTTCTGCACAATATATTGTATTTTCGGAGTACCTATAAAAGCTACAAGAAAAAAAATTTCACTACAATCAATTTTGTCGTTTGTAGTTGTAGGAAAAGTACTTTTAGTGCTTTCAAATTGCTGAATTCTGCCTTTTTTTGACATGCGTTTTCGATTACTCCGAAACCTTCGAAGCAAAAAAAAAATTTTTTTTCGGATAAAAAACTACAAACGATTTAAAACATATTTCAACAAAAAAAAAAACCAAAATTTACTTCATTTGCTTGGTTTCTGCACAATATATTGTATTTTCGGAGTAACTATAAAAGCTACAAAAAAAAATTTCAACACAATCAATTTTGTCGTTTGTAGTTGTAGGAAAAGTACTTTTAGTGCTTTAAAATTGCTGAATTCTGCCTTTTTTTGATATGCGTTTTCGATTACTCCGAAACCTTCGGAGCAAAAAAAAAAATTTTTTCGGATAAAAAACTACAAACGATTTAAAACATATTTCAACAAAAAAAACCAAAATTTACTTCATTTGCTTGGTTTCTGCACAATATATTGTATTTTCGGATTAACTATAAAAGCTGCAAAAAAAAAATTTCACTACAATCAATTTTGTCGTTTGTAGTTGTAGGAAAAGTACTTTTAGTGCTTTCAAATTGCTGAATTCTGCCTTTTTTTGATATGCGTTTTCGATTACTCCGAAACCTTCGGAGCAAAAAAAAAAATTTTTTCGGATAAAAAACTACAAACGATTTAAAACATATTTCAACAAAAAAAACCAAAATTTACTTCATTTGCTTGGTTTCTGCACAATATATTGTATTTTCGGAGTACCTATAAAAGCTACAAGAAAAAAAATTTCACTACAATCAATTTTGTCGTTTGTAGTTGTAGGAAAAGTACTTTTAGTGCTTTCAAATTGCTGAATTCTGCCTTTTTTTGACATGCGTTTTCGATTACTCCGAAACCTTCGGAGCAAAAAAAAAATTTTTTCGGATAAAAAACTACAAACGATTTAAAACATATTTCAACAAAAAAAAACACCAAAATTTACTTCATTTGCTTGGTTTCTGCACAATATATTGTATTTTCGGAGTAACTATAAAAGCTACAAAAAAAAAAAAAATTCACCACAATCAATTTTGTCGTTTGTAGTTGTAGGAAAAGTACTTTTAGTGCTTTAAAATTGCTGAATTCTGCCTTTTTTTGACATGCGTTTTCGATTACTCCGAAACCTTCGGAGCAAAAAAAAAATTTTTTCGGATAAAAAACTACAAACGATTTAAAACATATTTCAACAAAAAAAAACACCAAAATTTACTTCATTTGCTTGGTTTCTGCACAATATATTGTATTTTCGGATTAACTATAAAAGCTACAAAAAAAAAATTTCACTACAATCAATTTTGTCGTTTGTAGTTGTAGGAAAAGTACTTTTAGTGCTTTCAAATTGCTGAATTCTGCCCTTTTTTGACATGCGTTTTCGATTACTCCGAAACCTTCGGAGCAAAAAAATTTTTTTCGGATAAAAAACTATAAACGATTTAAAACATATTTCAACAAAAAAAACCAAAATTTACTTCATTTGCTTGGTTTCTGCACAATATATTGTATTTTCGGAGTACCTATAAAAGCTACAAGAAAAAAAATTTCACTACAATCAATTTTGTCGTTTGTAGTTGTAGGAAAAGTACTTTTAGTGCTTTCAAATTGCTGAATTCTGCCCTTTTTTGACATGGGTTTTCGATTACTCCGAAACCTTGGGAGCAAAAAAAAAATTTTTTTTCGGATAAAAAACTACAAACGATTTAAAACATATTTCAACAAAAAAAAAAACAAAATTTACTTCATTTGCTTGGTTTCTGCACAATATATTGTATTTTCGGAGTAACTATAAAAGCTACAAAAAAAAAAAAAATTCACCACAATCAATTTTGTCGTTTGTAGTTGTAGGAAAAGTACTTTTAGTGCTTTAAAATTGCTGAATTCTGCCTTTTTTTGACATGCGTTTTCGATTACTCCGAAACCTTCGGAGCAAAAAAAAAATTTTTTCGGATAAAAAACTACAAACGATTTAAAACATATTTCAACAAAAAAAAACACCAAAATTTACTTCATTTGCTTGGTTTCTGCACAATATATTGTATTTTCGGAGTAACTATAAAAGCTACAAAAAAAAAAAAAATTCACCACAATCAATTTTGTCGTTTGTAGTTGTAGGAAAAGTACTTTTAGTGCTTTCAAATTGCTGAATTCTGCCCTTTTTTGACATGCGTTTTCGATTACTCCGAAACCTTGGGAGCAAAAAAAAAATTTTTTTTCGGATAAAAAACTACAAAATTTACTTCATTTGCTTGGTTTCTGCACAATATATTGTATTTTCGGATTAACTATAAAAGCTACAAAAAAAAATTTCACTACAATCAATTTTGTCGTTTGTAGTTGTAGGAAAAGTACTTTTAGTGCTTTCAAATTGCTGAATTCTGCCCTTTTTTGACATGGGTTTTCGATTACTCCGAAACCTTCGGAGCAAAAAAAAATTTTTTTTCGGATAAAAAACTACAAACGATTTAAAACATATTTCAACAAAAAAAAAAACCAAAATTTACTTCATTTGCTTGGTTTCTGCACATTATATTGTATTTTCGGAGTAACTATAAAAGCTACCAAAAAAAAATTTCACTACAATCAATTTTGTGGTTTGTAGTAGTAGGAAAAGTACTTTTAGTGCTTTCAAATTGCTGAATTCTGCTTTTTTTTGACATGCGTTTTCGATTACTCCGAAACCTTCGCGGCAAAAAAAAAATTTTTTCGGATAAAAAACTACAAACGATTTAAAACATATTTCAACAAACAAAAAAAAATTTACTTCATTTGCTTGGTTTCTGCACAATATATTGTATTTTCGGAGTAACTATAAAAGCTACAAAAAAAATTTCACTACAATCAATTTTGTCGTTTGTAGTTGTAGGAAAAGTACTTTTAGTGCTTTCAAATTGACATGCGTTTTCGATTACTAAATTTTTTTCGGATAAAAAACTACAAACGATTTAAAACATATTTCAACAAAAAAAAAACCAAAATTTACTTCATTTGCTTGGTTTCTGCACATTATATTGTATTTTCGGAGTAACTATAAAAGATACCAAAAAAAAAATTTCACTACAATCAATTTTGTGGTTTGTAGTAGTAGGAAAAGTACTTTTAGTGCTTTCAAATTGCTGAATTCTGCCTTTTTTTGACGTGCGTTTTCGATTACTCCGAAACCTTCGGAGCAAAAAAAAATTTTTTTTCGGATAAAAAACTGCAAACGATTTAAAACATATTTCAACAAACAAAAAAAAAATTTACTTCATTTGCTTGGTTTCTGCACAATATATTGTATTTTCGGAGTAACTATAAAAGCTACAAAAAAAATTTCACTACAATCAATTTTGTCGTTTGTAGTTGTAGGAAAAGTACTTTTAGTGCTTTCAAATTGACATGCGTTTTCGATTACTCCGAAACCTTCGGAGCAAAAGAAAAATTTTTTTTCGGATAAAAAACTACAAACGATTTAAAACATATTTCAACAAAAAAAAACCAAAATTTACTTCATTTGCTTGGTTTCTGCACAATATATTGTATTTTCGGAGTAACTATAAAAGCTACAAAAAAAAAAAAAATTTCACTACAATCAATTTTGTCGTTTGTAGTTGTAGGAAAAGTACTTTAAGTGCTTTCAAATTGCTGAATTCTGCCTTTTTTTGACATGCGTTTTCGATTACTCCGAAACCTTCGGAGCAAAAAAATTTTTTTTCGGATAAAAAACTGCAAACGATTTAAAACATATTTCAACAAACAAAAAAAAAATTTACTTCATTTGCTTGGTTTCTGCACAATATATTGTATTTTCGGAGTAACTATAAAAGCTACAAAAAAAATTTCACTACAATCAATTTTGTCGTTTGTAGTTGTAGGAAAAGTACTTTTAGTGCTTTCAAATTGACATGCGTTTTCGATTACTCCGAAACCTTCGGAGCAAAAGAAAATTTTTTTTTCGGATAAAAAACTACAAACGATTTAAAACATATTTCAACAAAAAAAAACCAAAATTTACTTCATTTGCTTGGTTTCTGCACAATATATTGTATTTTCGGAGTAACTATAAAAGCTACAAAAAAAAAAAAAATTTCACTACAATCAATTTTGTCGTTTGTAGTTGTAGGAAAAGTACTTTAAGTGCTTTCAAATTGCTGAATTCTGCCTTTTTTTGACATGCGTTTTCGATTACTCCGAAACCTTCGGAAAAAAAAAATTTTTTTTCGGATAAGAAACTACAAACGATTTAAAACATATTTCAGCAAAAAAAAACCAAATTTACTTCACTTGCTTGGTTTCTGCACAATATATTATATTTTCGGAGTAACTATAAAAGCTACAAAAAAAAATTTCACTACAATCAATTTTGTCGTTTGTAGTTGTAGGAAAAGTACTTTTAGTGCTTTCAAATTGCTGAATTCTGCCTTTTTTTGACATGCGTTTTCGATTACTCCAAAACCTTCGGAGCAAAAAAAAAATTTTTTTTTCGGATAAAAAACTACAAACGATTTAAAACATATTTCAACAAAAAAAAACAAAATTTACTTCATTTGCTTGGTTTCTGCGCAATATATTGTATTTTCGGAGTAACTATAAAAGCTACAAAAAAAATTTCACTACAATCAATTTTGTCGTTTGTAGTTGTAGGAAAAGTACTTTTAGTGCTTTCAAATTGCTGAATTTTCACTACAATCAATTTTGTCGTTTGTAGTTGTAGGAAAAGTACTTTTAGTGCTTTCAAATTGCTGAATTCTGCCTTTTTTGACATGCGTTTTCGATTACTCCGAAACCTTCGGAGCAAAAAAAAAATTTTTTTCGGATAAAAAACTACAAACGATTTAAAACATATTTCAACAAAAAAAACCAAAATTTACTTCATTTGCTTGGTTTCTCCACAATATATTGTATTTTCGGAGTAACTATAAAAGCTACAAAAAAAAAATTTCACTACAATAAATTTTGTAGTTGTAGGAAAAGTACTTTTAGTGCTTTCAAATTGCTGAATTCTGCCTTTTTTTGACATGCGTTTTCGATTACTCCGAAACCTTGGGAGCAAAAAAAAATTTGTTTCGGATAAAAAACTACAAACGATTTAAAACATATTTCAACAAAAAAAAAACCAAAATTTACTTCATTTGCTTGGTTTCTGCACAATATATTGTATTTTCGGAGTAACTATAAAAGCTACAAAAACAAAATTTCACTACAATCAATTTGTCGTTTGTAGTTGTAGGAAAAGTACTTTTAGTGCTTTCAAATTGCTGAATTCCGCCTTTTTTTGACATAGGTTTTCGATTACTCAGAAACCTTCGGAGCAAAAAAAAATTTTTTTTTCGGATAAAAAACTACAAACGATTTAAAACATATTTCAACAAAAAAAACCAAAATTTACTTCATTTGCTTGGTTTCTGCACAATATATTGTATTTTCGGAGTACCTATAAAAGCTACAAGAAAAAAATTTCACTACAATCAATTTTGTCGTTTGTAGTTGTAGGAAAAGTACTTTTAGTGCTTTCAAATTGCTGAATTCCGCCTTTTTTTGACATAGGTTTTCGATTACTCCGAAACCTTGGGAGCAAAAAAAAATTTGTTTCGGATAAAAAACTACAAACGATTTAAAACATATTTCAACAAAAAAAAAACCAAAATTTACTTCATTTGCTTGGTTTCTGCACAATATATTGTATTTTCGGAGTAACTATAAAAGCTACAAAAACAAAATTTCACTACAATCAATTTGTCGTTTGTAGTTGTAGGAAAAGTACTTTTAGTGCTTTCAAATTGCTGAATTCCGCCTTTTTTTGACATAGGTTTTCGATTACTCAGAAACCTTCGGAGCAAAAAAAAATTTTTTTTTCGGATAAAAAACTACAAACGATTTAAAACATATTTCAACAAAAAAAACCAAAATTTACTTCATTTGCTTGGTTTCTGCACAATATATTGTATTTTCGGAGTACCTATAAAAGCTACAAAAAAAAAAAAAATTCACCACAATCAATTTTGTCGTTTGTAGTTGTAGGAAAAGTACTTTTAGTGCTTTAAAATTGCTGAATTCTGCCTTTTTTTGACATGCGTTTTCGATTACTCCGAAACCTTCGGAGCAAAAAAAAAATTTTTTCGGATAAAAAACTACAAACGATTTAAAACATATTTCAACAAAAAAAAACCAAAATTTACTTCATTTGCTTGGTTTCTGCACAATATATTGCATTTTCGGATTAACTATAAAAGCTACAAAAAAAAATTTCACTACAATCAATTTTGTCGTTTGTAGTTGTAGGAAAAGTACTTTTAGTGCTTTCAAATTGCTGAATTCTGCCCTTTTTTGACATGGGTTTTCGATTACTCCGAAACCTTCGGAGCAAAAAAAAAATTTTTTTTCGGATAAAAAACTACAAACGATTTAAAACATATTTCAACAAAAAAAAAACAAAATTTACTTCATTTGCTTGGTTTCTGCACAATATATTGTATTTTCGGAGTAACTATAAAAGCTACAAAAAAAAAAAATTCACCACAATCAATTTTGTCGTTTGTAGTTGTAGGAAAAGTACTTTTAGTGCTTTAAAATTGCTGAATTCTGCCTTTTTTTGACATGCGTTTTCGATTACTCCGAAACCTTCGGAGCAAAAAAAAAATTTTTTCGGATAAAAAACTACAAACGATTTAAAACATATTTCAACAAAAAAAAAACACCAAAATTTACTTCATTTGCTTGGTTTCTGCACAATATATTGTATTTTCGGATTAACTATAAAAGCTACAAAAAAAAATTTCACTACAATCAATTTTGTCGTTTGTAGTTGTAGGAAAAGTACTTTTAGTGCTTTCAAATTGCTGAATTCTGCCTTTTTTGACATGCGTTTTCGATTACTCCGAAACCTTCGGAGCAAAAAAAAAAATTTTTCGGATAAAAAACTACAAACGATTTAAAACATATTTCAACAAAAAAAACCACAATTTACTTCATTTGCTTGGTTTCTGCACAATATATTGTATTTTCGGAGTACCTATAAAAGCTACAAGAAAAAAAATTTCACTACAATCAATTTTGTCGTTTGTAGTTGTAGGAAAAGTACATTTAGTGCTTTCAAATTGCTGAATTCTGCCTTTTTTGACATGCGTTTTCGATTACTCCGAAACCTTCGGAGCAAAAAAAAAAATTTTTTCGGATAAAAAACTACAAACGATTTAAAACATATTTCAACAAAAAAAAACCAAAATTGACTTCATTTGCTTGGTTTCTCCACAATATATGGTATTTTCGGAGTAACTATAAAAGCTACAAAAAAAAAATTTCACTACAATCAATTTTGTAGTTGTAGGAAGAGTACTTTTAGTGCTTTCAAATTGCTGAATTCTGCCTTTTTTTGACATGCGTTTTCGATTACTCCGAAACCTTGGGAGCAAAAAAAAATTTGTTTCGGATAAAAAACTACAAACGATTTAAAACATATTTCAACAAAAAAAAAACCAAAATTTACTTCATCTGCTTTGTTTTTGCACAATATATTGTATATTCGGAGTAACTATAAAAGCTACAAAAAAAAAAATTTCACTACAATCAATTTTGTCGTTTGTAGTTGTAGGAAAAGTACTTTTAGTGCTTTAAAATTGCTGAATTCTGCCTTTTTTTGACATGCGTTTTCGATTACTCCGAAACCTTCGGAGCAAAAAAAAAATTTTTTCGGATAAAAAACTACAAACGATTTAAAACATATTTCAACAAAAAAAACCAAAATTTACTTCATTTGCTTGGTTTCTGCACAATATATTGTATTTTCGGAGTAACTATAAAAGCTACAAAAACAAAATTTCACTACAATCAATTTGTCGTTTGTAGTTGTAGCAAAAGTACTTTTAGTGCTTTCAAATTGCTGAATTCCGCCTTTTTTTGAAATAGGTTTTCGATTACTCAGAAACCTTCGGAGCAAAAAAAAATTTTTTTTTTCGGATAAAAAACTACAAACGATTTAAAACATATTTCAACAAAAAAAAACAAAATTTACTTCATTTGCTTGGTTTCTGCACAATATATTGTATTTTCGGAGTACCTATAAAAGCTACAAGAAAAAAAATTTCACTACAATCAATTTTGTCGTTTGTAGTTGTAGGAAAAGTACTTTTAGTGTTTTCAAATTGCTGAATTCTGGCTTTTTTTGACATGCGTTTTCGATTACTCCGAAACCTTCGAAGCAAAAAAAAAATTTTTTTTCGGATAAAAAACTACAAACGATTTAAAACATATTTCAACAAAAAAAAAACCAAAATTTACTTCATTTGCTTGGTTTCTGCACAATATATTGTATTTTCGGAGTAACTATAAAAGCTACAAAAAAAAAATTTCAACACAATCAATTTTGTCGTTTGTAGTTGTAGGAAAAGTACTTTTAGTGCTTTAAAATTGCTGAATTCTGCCTTTTTTTGACATGCGTTTTCGATTACTCCGAAACCTTCGGAGCAAAAAAAAAATTTTTTTCGGATAAAAAACTACAAACGATTTAAAACATATTTCAACAAAAAAAACCAAAATTTACTTCATTTGCTTGGTTTCTGCACAATATATTGTATTTTCGGATTAACTATAAAAGCTGCAAAAAAAAATTTCACTACAATCAATTTTGTCGTTTGTAGTTGTAGGAAAAGTACTTTTAGTGCTTTCAAATTGCTGAATTCTGCCCTTTTTTGACATGCGTTTTCGATTACTCCGAAACCTTGGGAGCAAAAAAAAAATTTTTTTTCGGATAAAAAACTACAAACGATTTAAAACATATTTCAATAAAAAAAAACCAAAATTTACTTCATTTGCTTGGTTTCTGCACAATATATTGTATTTTCGGAGTAACTATAAAAGCTACAAAAACAAAATTTCACTACAATCAATTTGTCGTTTGTAGTTGTAGCAAAAGTACTTTTAGTGCTTTCAAATTGCTGAATTCCGCCTTTTTTTGACATAGGTTTTCGATTACTCAGAAACCTTCGGAGCAAAAAAAATTTTTTTTTTCGGATAAAAAACTACAAACGATTTAAAACATATTTCAACAAAAAAAACCAAAATTTACTTCATTTGCTTGGTTTCTGCACAATATATTGTATTTTCGGAGTACCTATAAAAGCTACAAGAAAAAAAATTTCACTACAATCAATTTTGTCGTTTGTAGTTGTAGGAAAAGTACTTTTAGTGCTTTCAAATTGCTGAATTCTGCCCTTTTTTGACATGGGTTTTCGATTACTCCGAAACCTTGGGAGCAAAAAAAAAATTTTTTTTCGGATAAAAAACTACAAACGATTTAAAACATATTTCAACAAAAAAAAAACAAAATTTACTTCATTTGCTTGGTTTCTGCACAATATATTGCATTTTCGGAGTAACTATAAAAGCTACAAAAAAAAAAAAAATTCACCACAATCAATTTTGTCGTTTGTAGTTGTAGGAAAAGTACTTTTAGTGCTTTCAAATTGCTGAATTCTGCCTTTTTTTGACATGCGTTTTCGATTACTCCGAAACCTTCGGAGCAAAAAAAAAATTTTTTCGGATAAAAAACTACAAACGATTTAAAACATATTTCAACAAAAAAAAACACCAAAATTTACTTCATTTGCTTGGTTTCTGCACAATATATTGTATTTTCGGATTAACTATAAAAGCTACAAAAAAAAATTTCACTACAATCAATTTTGTCATTTGTAGTTGTAGGAAAAGTACTTTTAGTGCTTTCAAATTGCTGAATTCTGCCCTTTTTTGACATGGGTTTTCGATTACTCCGAAACCTTCGGAGCAAAAAAAAAATTTTTTTTCGGATAAAAAACTACAAACGATTTAAAACATATTTCAACAAAAAAAAAACCAAAATTTACTTCATTTGCTTGGTTTCTGCACATTATATTGTATTTTCGGAGTAACTATAAAAGCTACCAAAAAAAAAAATTTCACTACAATCAATTTTGTGGTTTGTAGTAGTAGGAAAAGTACTTTTAGTGCTTTCAAATTGCTGAATTCTGCTTTTTTTTTACATGCGTTTTCGATTACTCCGAAACCTTCGCGGCAAAAAAAAAAATTTTTTCGGATAAAAAACTACAAACGATTTAAAACATATTTCAACAAACCAAAAAAAAATTTACTTCATTTGCTTGGTTTCTGCACAATATATTGTATTTTCGGAGTAACTATAAAAGCTACAAAAAAAATTTCACTACAATCAATTTTGTCGTTTGTAGTTGTAGGAAAATTACTTTTAGTGCTTTCAAATTGACATGCGTTTTCGATTACTAAATTTTTTTCGGATAAAAAACTACAAACGATTTAAAACATATTTCAACAAAAAAAAAACCAAAATTTACTTCATTTGCTTGGTTTCTGCACATTATATTGTATTTTCGGAGTAACTATAAAAGATACAAAAAAAATTTCACTACAATCAATTTTGTCGTTTGTAGTTGTAGGAAAAGTACTTTTAGTGCTTTCAAATTGACATGCGTTTTCGATTACTCCGAAACCTTCGGAGCAAAAGAAAAATTTTTTTTCGGATAAAAAACTACAAACGATTTAAAACATATTTCAACAAAAAAAAACCAAAATTTACTTCATTTGCTTGGTTTCTGCACAATATATTGTATTTTCGGAGTAACTATAAAAGCTACAAAAAAAAAAAATTTCACTACAATCAATTCTGTGGTTTGTAGTAGTAGGAAAAGTACTTTTAGTGCTTTCAAATTGCTGAATTCTGCCTTTTTTTGACGTGCGTTTTCGATTACTCCGAAACCTTCGGAGCAAAAAAAAATTTTTTTTCGGATAAAAAACTGCAAACGATTTAAAACATATTTCAACAAACAAAAAAAAAATTTACTTCATTTGCTTGGTTTCTGCACAATATATTGTATTTTCGGAGTAACTATAAAAGCTACAAAAAAAATTTCACTACAATCAATTTTGTCGTTTGTAGTTGTAGGAAAAGTACTTTTAGTGCTTTCAAATTGACATGCGTTTTCGATTACTCCGAAACCTTCGGAGCAAAAGAAAAATTTTTTTCGGATAAAAAACTACAAACGATTTAAAACATATTTCAACAAAAAAAAACCAAAATTTACTTCATTTGCTTGGTTTCTGCACAATATATTGTATTTTCGGAGTAACTATAAAAGCTACAAAAAAAAAAAATTTCACTACAATCAATTTTGTCGTTTGTAGTTGTAGGAAAAGTACTTTAAGTGCTTTCAAATTGCTGAATTCTGCCTTTTTTTGACATGCGTTTTCGATTACTCCGAAACCTTCGGAGCAAAAAAAAAATTTTTTTCGGATAAAAAACTACAAACGATTTAAAACATATTTCAACAAAAAAAAAACCAAAATTTACTTCATTTGCTTTGTTTCTGCACAATATATTGTATTTTCGGAGTTACTATAAAAGCTACAAAAAAAAAAAATTCACTACAATCAATTTTGTCGTTTGTAGTTGTAGGAAAAGTACTTTTAGCGCTTTCAAATTGCTGAATTTGCCTTTTTTTGACATGCGTTTTCGATTACTCCGAAACCTTCGGAGCAAAAAAAAAAATTTTTTCGGATAAAAAACTACAAACGATTTAAAACACATTTCAACAAAAAAAAACCAAAATTTACTTCATTTGCTTGGTTTCTCCACAATATATTGTATTTTCGGAGTAACTATAAAAGCTACAAAAAAAAAAATTTCACTACAATCAATTTTGTAGTTGTAGGAAGAGTACTTTTAGTGCTTTCAAATTGCTGAATTCTGCCTTTTTTTGACATGCGTTTTCGATTACTCCGAAACCTTGGGAGCAAAAAAAAATTTGTTTCGGATAAAAAACTACAAACGATTTAAAACATATTTCAACAAAAAAAAAACCAAAATTTACTTCATCTGCTTTGTTTTTGCACAATATATTGTATATTCGGAGTAACTATAAAAGCTACAAAAAAAAAAATTTCACTACAATCAATTTTGTCGTTTGTAGTTGTAGGAAAAGTACTTTTAGTGCTTTCAAATTGCTGAATTCTGCCTTTTTTTGACATGCGTTTTCGATTACTCCGAAACCTTGGGAGCAAAAAAAAAATTTTTTTTCGGATAAAAAACTACAAACGATTTAAAACATATTTCAACAAAAAAAACCAAAATTTACTTCATTTGCTTGGTTTCTGCACAATATATTGTATTTTCGGAGTAACTATAAAAGCTACAAAAACAAAATTTCACTACAATCAATTTGTCGTTTGTAGTTGTAGCAAAAGTACTTTTAGAGCTTTCAAATTGCTGAATTCCGCCTTTTTTTGAAATAGGTTTTCGATTACTCAGAAACCTTCGGAGCAAAAAAAAATTATTTTTTTCGGATAAAAAACTACAAACGATTTAAAACATATTTCAACAAAAAAAACCAAAATTTACTTCATTTGCATGGTTTCTGCACAATATATTGTATTTTCGGAGTACCTATAAAAGCTACAAGAAAAAAAATTTCACTACAATCAATTTTGTCGTTTGTAGTTGTAGGAAAAGTACTTTTAGTGCTTTCAAATTGCTGAATTCTGCCTTTTTTTGACATGCGTTTTCGATTACTCCGAAACCTTCGAAGCAAAAAAAAATTTTTTTTCGGATAAAAAACTACAAACGATTTAAAACATATTTCAACAAAAAAAAAACCAAAATTTACTTCATTTGCTTGGTTTCTGCACAATATATTGTATTTTCGGAGTAACTATAAAAGCTACAAAAAAAAAAGTTTCAACACAATCAATTTTGTCGTTTGTAGTTGTAGGAAAAGTACTTTTAGTGCTTTAAAATTGCTGAATTCTGCCTTTTTTTGACATGCGTTTTCGATTACTCCGAAACCTTCGGAGCAAAAAAAAAAATTTTTTCGGATAAAAAACTACAAACGATTTAAAACATATTTCAACAAAAAAAAACCAAAATTTACTTCATTTGCTTGGTTTCTGCACAATATATTGTATTTTCGGATTAACTATAAAAGCTGCAAAAAAAAATTTCACTACAATCAATTTTGTCGTTTGTAGTTGTAGGAAAAGTACTTTTAGTGCTTTCAAATTGCTGAATTCTGCCCTTTTTTGACATGCGTTTTCGATTACTTCGAAACCTTGGGAGCAAAAAAAAAATTTTTTTCGGATAAAAAACTACAAACGATTTAAAACATATTTCAATAAAAAAAAACCAAAATTTACTTCATTTGCTTGGTTTCTGCACAATATATTGTATTTTCGGAGTAACTATAAAAGCTACAAAAACAAAATTTCACTACAATCAATTTGTCGTTTGTAGTTGTAGCAAAAGTACTTTTAGTGCTTTCAAATTGCTGAATTCCGCCTTTTTTTGACATAGGTTTTCGATTACTCAGAAACCTTCGGAGCAAAAAAAAATTTTTTTTTCGGATAAAAAACTACAAACGATTTAAAACATATTTCAACAAAAAAAACCAAAATTTACTTCATTTGCTTGGTTTCTGCACATTATATTGTATTTTCGGAGTAACTATAAAAGCTACCAAAAAAAAATTTCACTACAATCAATTTTGTGGTTTGTAGTAGTAGGAAAAGTACCTTTAGTGCTTTCAAATTGCTGAATTCTGCTTTTTTTTGACATGCGTTTTCGATTACTCCGAAACCTTCGCGGCAAAAAAAAAAAATTTTTTCGGATAAAAAACTACAAACGATTTAAAACATATTCCAGCAAAAAAAAAAAATTTAATTCATTTGCTTGGTTTCTGCACAATATATTGTATTTTCGGAGTAAATATAAAAGCTAAAAAAAAAAATTTCACTACAATCAATTTTGTCGTTTGTAGTTGTAGGAAAAGTACTTTTAGTGCTTTCAAATTGCTGAATTCTGCCTTTTTTTGACGTGCGTTTTCGATTACTCCGAAACCTTCGGAGCAAAAAAAAATTTTTTTTCGGATAAAAAACTGCAAACGATTTAAAACATATTTCAACAAACAAAAAAAAAAATTTACTTCATTTGCTTGGTTTCTGCACAATATATTGTATTTTCGGAGTAACTATAAAAGCTACAAAAAAAATTTCACTACAATCAATTTTGTCGTTTGTAGTTGTAGGAAAAGTACTTTTAGTGCTTTCAAATTGACATGCGTTTTCGATTACTCCGAAACCTTCGGAGCAAAAGAAAAATTTTTTTTCGGATAAAAAACTACAAACGATTTAAAACATATTTCAACAAAAAAAAACCAAAATTTACTTCATTTGCTTGGTTTCTGCACAATATATTGTATTTTCGGAGTAACTATAAAAGCTACAAAAAAAAAAAATTTCACTACAATCAATTTTGTCGTTTGTAGTTGTAGGAAAAGTACTTTAAGTGCTTTCAAATTGCTGAATTCTGCCTTTTTTTGACATGCGTTTTCGATTACTCCGAAACCTTCGGAGCAAAAAAAAAATTTTTTTCGGATAAAAAACTACAAACGATTTAAAACATATTTCAACAAAAAAAAAACCAAAATTTACTTCATTTGCATTGTTTCTGCACAATATATTGTATTTTCGGAGTTACTATAAAAGCTACAAAAAAAAAAAATTCACTACAATCAATTTTGTCGTTTGTAGTTGTAGGAAAAGTACTTTTAGCGCTTTCAAATTGCTGAATTTGCCTTTTTTTGACATGCGTTTTCGATTACTCCGAAACCTTCGGAGCAAAAAAAAATTTTTTTTCGGATAAAAAACTACAAACGATTTAAAACATATTTCAACAAAAAAAACCAAAATTTACTTCATTTGCTTGGTTTCTGCACAATATATTGTATTTTCGGAGTACCTATAAAAGCTACAACAAAAAAATTTCACTACAATCAATTTTGTCGTTTGTAGTTGTAGGAAAAGTACTTTTAGTGCTTTCAAATTGCTGAATTCTGCCTTTTTTTGACATGCGTTTTCGATTACTCCGAAACCTTCGGAAAAAAAAAATTTTTTTTCGGATAAGAAACTACAAACGATTTAAAACATATTTCAGCAAAAAAAAACCAAATTTACTTCACTTGCTTGGTTTCTGCACAATATATTATATTTTCGGAGCAACTATAAAAGCTACAAAAAAAAATTTCACTACAATCAATTTTGTCGTTTGTAGTTGTAGGAAAAGTACTTTTAGTGCTTTCAAATTGCTGAATTCTGCCTTTTTTTGACATGCGTTTTCGATTACTCCGAAACCTTGGGAGCAAAAAAAAATTTGTTTCGGATAAGAAACTACAAACGATTTAAAACATATTTCAGCAAAAAAAAACCAAATTTACTTCACTTGCTTGGTTTCTGCACAATATATTATATTTTCGGAGTAACTATAAAAGCTACAAAAAAAAATTTCACTACAATCAATTTTGACGTTTGTAGTTGTAGGAAAAGTACTTTTAGTGCTTTCAAATTGCTGAATTCTGCCCTTTTTTGACATGCGTTTTCGATTACTCCGAAACCTTGGGAGCAAAAAAAAAATTTTTTTCGGATAAAAAACTACAAACGATTTAAAACATATTTCAATAAAAAAAACCAAAATTTACTTCATTTGCTTGGTTTCTGCACAATATATTGTATTTTCGGAGTAACTATAAAAGCTACAAAAACAAAATTTCACTACAATCAATTTGTCGTTTGTAGTTGTAGCAAAAGTACTTTTAGTGCTTTCAAATTGCTGAATTCTGCCCTTTTTTGACATGCGTTTTCGATTACTTCGAAACCTTGGGAGCAAAAAAAAAATTTTTTTCGGATAAAAAACTACAAACGATTTAAAACATATTTCAATAAAAAAAAACCAAAATTTAGTTCATTTGCTTGGTTTCTGCACAATATATTGTATTTTCGGAGTAACTATAAAAGCTACAAAAACAAAATTTCACTACAATCAATTTGTCGTTTGTAGTTGTAGGAAAAGTACTTTTAGTGCTTTCAAATTGCTGAATTCTGCCCTTTTTTGACATGCGTTTTCGATTACTCCGAAACCTTGGGAGCAAAAAAAAAAATTTTTTTCGGATAAAAAACTACAAACGATTTAAAACATATTTCAATAAAAAAAACCAAAATTTACTTCATTTGCTTGGTTTCTGCACAATATATTGTATTTTCGGAGTAACTATAAAAGCTACAAAAACAAAATTTCACTACAATCAATTTGTCGTTTGTAGTTGTAGGAAAAGTACTTTTAGTGCTTTCAAATTGCTGAATTCTGCCCTTTTTTGACATGCGTTTTCGATTACTTCGAAACCTTGGGAGCAAAAAAAAAATTTTTTTCGGATAAAAAACTACAAACGATTTAAAACATATTTCAATAAAAAAAAACCAAAATTTACTTCATTTGCTTGGTTTCTGCACAATATATTGAATTTTCGGAGTAACTATAAAAGCTACAAAAACAAAATTTCACTACAATCAATTTGTCGTTTGTAGTTGTAGCAAAAGTACTTTTAGTGCTTTCAAATTGCTGAATTCCGCCTTTTTTTGACATAGGTTTTCGATTACTCAGAAACCTTCGGAGCAAAAAAAAATTTTTTTTTCGGATAAAAAACTACAAACGATTTAAAACATATTTCAACAAAAAAAACCAAAATTTACTTCATTTGCTTGGTTTCTGCACATTATATTGTATTTTCGGAGTAACTATAAAAGCTACCAAAAAAAAATTCACTACAATCAATTTTGTGGTTTGTAGTAGTAGGAAAAGTACCTTTAGTGCTTTCAAATTGCTGAATTCTGCTTTTTTTTGACATGCGTTTTCGATTACTCCGAAACCTTCGCGGCAAAAAAAAAAAATTTTTTCGGATAAAAAACTACAAACGATTTAAAACATATTCCAGCAAAAAAAAAAAATTTAATTCATTTGCTTGGTTTCTGCACAATATATTGTATTTTCGGAGTAAATATAAAAGCTAAAAAAAAAAATTTCACTACAATCAATTTTGTCGTTTGTAGTTGTAGGAAAAGTACTTTTAGTGCTTTCAAATTGCTGAATTCTGCCTTTTTTTGACGTGCGTTTTCGATTACTCCGAAACCTTTGGAGCAAAAAAAAATTTTTTTTCGGATAAAAAACTGCAAACGATTTAAAACATATTTCAACAAACAAAAAAAAAAATTTACTTCATTTGCTTGGTTTCTGCACAATATATTGTATTTTCGGAGTAACTATAAAAGCTACAAAAAAAATTTCACTACAATCAATTTTGTCGTTTGTAGTTGTAGGAAAAGTACTTTTAGTGCTTTCAAATTGACATGCGTTTTCGATTACTCCGAAACCTTCGGAGCAAAAGAAAAATTTTTTTTCGGATAAAAAACTACAAACGATTTAAAACATATTTCAACAAAAAAAAACCAAAATTTACTTCATTTGCTTGGTTTCTGCACAATATATTGTATTTTCGGAGTAACTATAAAAGCTACAAAAAAAAAAAAATTTCACTACAATCAATTTTGTCGTTTGTAGTTGTAGGAAAAGTACTTTAAGTGCTTTCAAATTGCTGAATTCTGCCTTTTTTTGACATGCGTTTTCGATTACTCCGAAACCTTCGGAGCAAAAAAAAAATTTTTTTCGGATAAAAAACTACAAACGATTTAAAACATATTTCAACAAAAAAAAAACCAAAATTTACTTCATTTGCATTGTTTCTGCACAATATATTGTATTTTCGGAGTTACTATAAAAGCTACAAAAAAAAAAATTCACTACAATCAATTTTGTCGTTTGTAGTTGTAGGAAAAGTACTTTTAGCGCTTTCAAATTGCTGAATTTGCCTTTTTTTGACATGCGTTTTCGATTACTCCGAAACCTTCGGAGCAAAAAAAAATTTTTTTTCGGATAAAAAACTACAAACGATTTAAAACATATTTCAACAAAAAAAACCAAAATTTACTTCATTTGCTTGGTTTCTGCACAATATATTGTATTTTCGGAGTACCTATAAAAGCTACAACAAAAAAATTTCACTACAATCAATTTTGTCGTTTGTAGTTGTAGGAAAAGTACTTTTAGTGCTTTCAAATTGCTGAATTCTGCCTTTTTTTGACATGCGTTTTCGATTACTCCGAAACCTTCGGAAAAAAAAATTTTTTTTTCGGATAAGAAACTACAAACGATTTAAAACATATTTCAGCAAAAAAAAACCAAATTTACTTCACTTGCTTGGTTTCTGCACAATATATTATATTTTCGGAGCAACTATAAAAGCTACAAAAAAAAATTTCACTACAATCAATTTTGTCGTTTGTAGTTGTAGGAAAAGTACTTTTAGTGCTTTCAAATTGCTGAATTCTGCCTTTTTTTGACATGCGTTTTCGATTACTCCGAAACCTTGGGAGCAAAAAAAAATTTGTTTCGGATAAGAAACTACAAACGATTTAAAACATATTTCAGCAAAAAAAAACCAAATTTACTTCACTTGCTTGGTTTCTGCACAATATATTATATTTTCGGAGTAACTATAAAAGCTACAAAAAAAAATTTCACTACAATCAATTTTGACGTTTGTAGTTGTAGGAAAAGTACTTTTAGTGCTTTCAAATTGCTGAATTCTGCCCTTTTTTGACATGCGTTTTCGATTACTCCGAAACCTTGGGAGCAAAAAAAAAAATTTTTTTCGGATAAAAAACTACAAACGATTTAAAACATATTTCAATAAAAAAAACCAAAATTTACTTCATTTGCTTGGTTTCTGCACAATATATTGTATTTTCGGAGTAACTATAAAAGCTACAAAAACAAAATTTCACTACAATCAATTTGTCGTTTGTAGTTGTAGCAAAAGTACTTTTAGTGCTATCAAATTGCTGAATTCCGCCTTTTTTTGACATAGGTTTTCGATTACTCAGAAACCTTCGGAGCAAAAAAAAATTTTTTTTTCGGATAAAAAACTACAAACGATTTAAAACATATTTCAACAAAAAAAACCAAAATTTACTTCATTTGCTTGGTTTCTGCACAATATATTGTATTTTCGGAGTACCTATAAAAGCTACAAGAAAAAAAATTTCACTACAATCAATTTTGTCGTTTGTAGTTGTAGGAAAAGTACTTTTAGTGCTTTCAAATTGCTGAATTCTGCCTTTTTTTGACATGCTTTTTCGATTACTCCGAAACCTTCGAAGCAAAAAAAAAATTTTTTTTCGGATAAAAAACTACAAACGATTTAAAACATATTTCAACAAAAAAAAAACAAAATTTACTTCATTTGCTTGGTTTCTGCACAATATATTGTATTTTCGGAGTAACTATAAAAGCTACAAAAAAAAAAAAAATTCACCACAATCAATTTTGTCGTTTGTAGTTGTAGGAAAAGTACTTTTAGTGCTTTAAAATTGCTGAATTCTGCCTTTTTTTGACATGCGTTTTCGATTACTCCGAAACCTTCGGAGCAAAAAAAAAATTTTTTCGGATAAAAAACTACAAACGATTTAAAACATATTTCAACAAAAAAAAACCAAAATTTACTTCATTTGCTTGGTTTCTGCACAATATATTGTATTTTCGGATTAACTATAAAAGCTCCAAAAAAAAATTTCACTACAATCAATTTTGTCGTTTGTAGTTGTAGGAAAAGTACTTTTAGTGCTTTCAAATTGCTGAATTCTGCCCTTTTTTGACATGGGTTTTCGATTACTCCGAAACCTTCGGAGCAAAAAAAAAATTTTTTCGGATAAAAAACTACAAACGATTTAAAACATATTTCAACAAAAAAAAACCAAAATTTACTTCATTTGCTTGGTTTCTGCACAATATATTGTATTTTCGGAGTAACTATAAAAGCTACCAAAAAAAAAATTTCACTACAATCAATTTTGTGGTTTGTAGTAGTAGGAAAAGTACTTTTAGTGCTTTCAAATTGCTGAATTCTGCTTTTTTTTGACATGCGTTTTCGATTACTCCGAAACCTTCGCGGCAAAAAAAAAAAATTTTTTCGGATAAAAAACTACAAACGATTTAAAACATATTCCAGCAAAAAAAAAAATTTAATTCATTTGCTTGGTTTCTGCACAATATATTGTATTTTCGGAGTAAATTTTAAAAGCTAAAAAAAAAAATTTCACTACAATCAATTTTGTCGTTTGTAGTTGTAGGAAAAGTACTTTTAGTGCTTTCAAATTGCTGAATTCTGCCTTTTTTTGACGTGCGTTTTCGATTCCTCCGAAACCTTCGGAGCAAAAAAAAATTTTTTTTCGGATAAAAAACTGCAAACGATTTAAAACATATTTCAACAAACAAAAAAAAAAATTTACTTCATTTGCTTGGTTTCTGCACAATATATTGTATTTTCGGAGTAACTATAAAAGCTACAAAAAAAATTTCACTACAATCAATTTTGTCGTTTGTAGTTGTAGGAAAAGTACTTTTAGTGCTTTCAAATTGACATGCGTTTTCGATTACTCCGAAACCTTCGGAGCAAAAGAAAAATTTTTTTTCGGATAAAAAACTACAAACGATTTAAAACATATTTCAACAAAAAAAACCAAAATTTACTTCATTTGCTTGGTTTCTGCACAATATATTGTATTTTCGGAGTAACTATAAAAGTTACAAAAAAAAAAAAATTTCACTACAATCAATTTTGTCGTTTGTAGTTGTAGGAAAAGTACTTTTAGTGCTTTCAAATTGCTGAATTCTGCCCTTTTTTGACATGCGTTTTCGATTACTCCGAAACCTTGGGAGCAAAAAAAAAATTTTTTTCGGATAAAAAACTACAAACGATTTAAAACATATTTCAATAAAAAAAAACCAAAATTTACTTCATTTGCTTGGTTTCTGCACAATATATTGTATTTTCGGAGTAACTATAAAAGCTACAAAAACAAAATTTCACTACAATCAATTTGTCGTTTGTAGTTGTAGCAAAAGTACTTTTAGTGCTTTCAAATTGCTGAATTCCGCCTTTTTTTGACATAGGTTTTCGATTACTCAGAAACCTTCGGAGCAAAAAAAAATTTTTTTTTCGGATAAAAAACTACAAACGATTTAAAACATATTTCAACAAAAAAAAACAAAATTTACTTCATTTGCTTGGTTTCTGCACAATATATTGTATTTTCGGAGTACCTATAAAAGCTACAAGAAAAAAAATTTCACTACAATCAATTTTGTCGTTTGTAGTTGTAGGAAAAGTACTTTTAGTGCTTTCAAATTGCTGAATTCTGCCTTTTTTTGACGTGCTTTTTCGATTACTCCGAAACCTTCGAAGCAAAAAAAAAATTTTTTTTCGGATAAAAAACTACAAACGATTTAAAACATATTTCAACAAAAAAAAAACAAAATTTACTTCATTTGCTTGGTTTCTGCACAATATATTGTATTTTCGGAGTAACTATAAAAGCTACAAAAAAAAAAAAAAATTCACCACAATCAATTTTGTCGTTTGTAGTTGTAGGAAAAGTACTTTTAGTGCTTTAAAATTGCTGAATTCTGCCTTTTTTTGACATGCGTTTTCGATTACTCCGAAACTTTCGGAGCAAAAAAAAAATTTTTTCGGATAAAAAACTACAAACGATTTAAAACATATTTCAACAAAAAAAAAACCAAAATTTACTTCATATGCTTGGTTTCTGCACAATATATTGTATTTTCGGATTAACTATAAAAGCTACAAAAAAAAATTCACTACAATCAATTTTGTCGTTTGTAGTTGTAGGAAAAGTACTTTTAGTGCTTTCAAATTGCTGAATTCTGCCCTTTTTTGACATGGGTTTTCGATTACTCCGAAACCTTCGGAGCAAAAAAAAAATTTTTTTTCGGATAAAAAACTACAAACGATTTAAAACATATTTCAACAAAAAAAAAAAACCAAAATTTACTTCATTTGCTTGGTTTCTGCACATTATATTGTATTTTCGGAGTAACTATAAAAGCTACCAAAAAAAAAATTTCACTACAATCAATTTTGTGGTTTGTAGTAGTAGGAAAAGTACTTTTAGTGCTTTCAAATTGCTGAATTCTGCTTTTTTTTGACATGCGTTTTCGATTACTCCGAAACCTTCGCGGCAAAAAAAAAAATTTTTTTCGGATAAAAAACTACAAACGATTTAAAACATATTCCAGCAAAAAAAAAAATTTAATTCATTTGCTTGGTTTCTGCACAATATATTGTATTTTCGGAGTAAATATAAAAGCTAAAAAAAAAAATTTCACTACAATCAATTTTGTCGTTTGTAGTTGTAGGAAAAGTACTTTTAGTGCTTTCAAATTGCTGAATTCTGCCTTTTTTTGACGTGCGTTTTCGATTACTCCGAAACCTTCGGAGCAAAAAAAAATTTTTTTTCGGATAAAAAACTGCAAACGATTTAAAACATATTTCAACAAACAAAAAAAAAAATTTACTTCATTTGCTTGGTTTCTGCACAATATATTGTATTTTCGGAGTAACTATAAAAGCTACAAAAAAAATTTCACTACAATCAATTTTGTCGTTTGTAGTTGTAGGAAAAGTACTTTTAGTGCTTTCAAATTGACATGCGTTTTCGATTACTCCGAAACCTTCGGAGCAAAAGAAAAATTTTTTTTCGGATAAAAAACTACAAACGATTTAAAACATATTTCAACAAAAAAAAACCAAAATTTACTTCATTTGCTTGGTTTCTGCACAATATATTGTATTTTCGGAGTAACTATAAAAGCTACAAAAAAAAAAAATTTCACTACAATCAATTTTGTCGTTTGTAGTTGTAGGAAAAGTACTTTAAGTGCTTTCAAATTGCTGAATTCTGCCTTTTTTTGACATGCGTTTTCGATTACTCCGAAACCTTCGGAGCAAAAAAAAAATTTTTTTCGGATAAAAAACTACAAACGATTTAAAACATATTTCAACAAAAAAAAACCAAAATTTACTTCATTTGCTTTGTTTCTGCACAATATATTGTATTTTCGGAGTTACTATAAAAGCTACAAAAAAAAAAATTCACTACAATCAATTTTGTCGTTTGTAGTTGTAGGAAAAGTACTTTTAGCGCTTTCAAATTGCTGAATTTGCCTTTTTTTGACATGCGTTTTCGATTACTCCGAAACCTTCGGAGCAAAAAAAAATTTTTTTTCGGATAAAAAACTACAAACGATTTAAAACATATTTCAACAAAAAAAACCAAAATTTACTTCATTTGCTTGGTTTCTGCACAATATATTGTATTTTCGGAGTACCTATAAAAGCTACAAGAAAAAAAATGTCACTACAATCAATTTTGTCGTTTGTAGTTGTAGGAAAAGTACTTTTAGTGCTTTCAAATTGCTGAATTCTGCCTTTTTTTGACATGCGTTTTCGATTACTCCGAAACCTTCGGAGCAAAAAAAAAAATTTTTTTTCGGATAAAAAACTACAAACGATTTAAAACATATTTCAACAAAAAAAAAAACAAAATTTACTTCATTTGCTTGGTTTCTGCACAATATATTGTATTTTCGGAGTAACTATAAAAGCTACAAAAAAAATTTCACTACAATCAATTTTGTCGTTTGTAGTTGTAGGAAAAGTACTTTTAGTGCTTTCAAATTGCTGAATTCTGCCTTTTTTTGACATGCGTTTTCGATTACTCCGAAACCTTCGGAGCAAAAGAAAAATTTTTTTTCGGATAAAAAACTACAAACTATTTAAAACATATTTCAACAAAAAAAACAAAAATTTACTTCATTTGCGTGTTTTCTGCACAATATATTGTATTTTCGGAGTAACTATAAAAGCTACAAAAAAATAAAAATTTCACTACAATCAATTTTGTCGTTTGTAGTTGTAGGAAAAGTACTTTTAGTGCTTTCAAATTGCTGAATTCTGCCTTTTTTTGACATGCGTTTTCGATTACTCCGAAACCTTCGGAGCAAAAAAAAATTTTTTTTCGGATAAAAAACTACAAACGATTTAAAACATATTTCAACAAAAAAAAAAACAAAATTTACTCCACTTGCTTGGTTTCTGCACAATATATTGTATTTTCGGAGTAACTATAAAAGCTACAAAAAAAAAATTCCACTACAATCAATTTTGTCGTTTGTAGTTGTAGGAAAAGTACTTTTAGTGCTTTCAAATTGCTGAATTCTGCCTTTTTTGACATGCGTTTTCGATTACTCCGAAACCTTCGGAGCAAAAAAAAAATTTTTTCGGATAAAAAACTACAAACGATTTAAAACATATTTCAACAAAAAAAAACCAAAATTTACTTCATTTGCTTGGTTTCTCCACAATATATTGTATTTTCGGAGTAACTATAAAAGCTACAAAAAAAAATTTCACTACAATCAATTTTGTAGTTGTAGGAAAAGTACTTTTAGTTCTTTCAAATTGCTGAATTCTGCCTTTTTTTGACATGCGTTTTCGATTACTCCGAAACCTTGGGAGCAAAAAAAAATTTGTTTCGGATAAAAAACTACAAACGATTTAAAACATATTTCAACAAAAAAAAAACCAAAATTTACTACATCTGCTTTGTTTCTGCACAATATATTGTATTTTCGGAGTAACTATAAAAGCTACAAAAAAAAAAATTTCATTACAATCAATTTTGTCGTTTGTAGTTGTAGGAAAAGTACTTTTAGTGCTTTCAAATTGCTGAATTCTGCCTTTTTTTGACATGCGTTTTCGATTACTCCGAAACCTTGGGAGCAAAAAAATAATTTTTTTTCGGATAAAAAACTACAAACGATTTAAAACATATTTCAACAAAAAAAAAACAAAATTTACTTCATTTGCTTGGTTTGTGCACAATATATTGTATTTTCGGAGTAACTATAAAAGCTACAAAAACAAAATTTCACTACAATCAATTTGTCGTTTGTAGTTGTAGCAAAAGTACTTTTAGTGCTTTCAAATTTCTGAATTCCGCCTTTTTTTGACATACGTTTTCGATTACTCAGAAACCTTCGGAGCAAAAAAAAATTTTTTTTTCGGATAAAAAACTACAAACGATTTAAAACATATTTCAACAAAAAAAAACCAAAATTTACTTCATTTGCTTGGTTTCTGCACAATATATTGTATTTTCGGAGTACCTATAAAAGCTACAAGAAAAAAAATTTCACTACAATCAATTTTGTCGTTTGTAGTTGTAGGAAAAGTACTTTTAGTGCTTTCAAATTGCTGAATTCTGCCTTTTTTTGACATGCGTTTTCGATTACTCCGAAACCCTCGAAGCAAAAAAAAAAATTTTTTTCGGATAAAAAACTACAAACGATTTAAAACATATTTCAACAAAAAAAAACCAAAATTTACTTCATTTGCTTGGTTTCTGCACAATATATTGTATTTTCGGAGTAACTATAAAAGCTACAAAAAAAAAAATTTCACCACAATCAATTTTGTCGTTTGTAGTTGTAGGAAAAGTACTTTTAGTGCTTTAAAATTGCTGAATTCTGCCTTTTTTGACATGCGTTTTCGATTACTCCGAAACCTTCGGAACAAAAAAAAAATTTTTTCGGATAAAAAACTACAAACGATTTAAAACATATTTCAACAAAAAAAAAACCAAAATTTACTTCATTTGCTTGGTTTCTGCACAATATATTGTATTTTCGGATTAACTATGGTAGGTAGGTAGGTAGGTAGAAGTGGCTGCCGCAAAGGCACACCTAGGCCAGTAATAAAAGGCCCGTTGTGATACCACCAAACACTAGGAAAGTCAGTCCCGGGGCCCGGCCATATGGAAAATCCCAGTGGTGTTGGGACTCTCCATATAGCCGAAAACCCGGGACTGACACTCCTAACCGACACCGCTACCCCTCCTCGAACCATTTTGATAACTTGATGAAGGCCATCAAGTCCTTTATGTCTAGCTCCGCGACCTGGCTTAAGCTAACCAGGAAGGGAACTCCCAGAGAGCGCCTTCTCGCTCCGCTTAAGGCCGGGCAGTTGCAGATGAGGTGCTCCACCGTTTCCTCTTCCTCATCATCTTTGCAACTCCTGCAGCATCGTCGGTAGGGAACGCCTAGCCTTGCTGCGTGCCTACCAATAAGGCAGTGCCCGGTTAAAACACCTATTAATATGGATATTTCCTTCCTTTTTAGGGCGTATATGTGTCTAGATCTTTTAAGATCGCATTTTGGCCAGGTTTGCTTGGATATCCGGCACCCTGGGGCTTGTAGCCATCTTTCGTTGGCTTCGCGGAGTGTATGCTCCTTCAGCATTAGCTTGCACGTGGCAAACGGCATACGTATGCGCTCTTTATCTTGAAGAATCTGCTTGGTCGTGCCCTGCCTGGCAAGTTCGTCTGCCCTACAGTTTCCCTCAATGTCCCTGTGTCCCGGGACCCATGTGAGGTTCACGCGGTTCTGTTGGGCCATCTCTTGAAGAGATCGACGACAGCTGAGCGTCAGTTCAGAGTTGAACGAGTAAGAGCCAAGGGATTTGATGGCCGCTTGGCTGTCGCTGAAAATACAGATATCCTGTCCTATGGTGCGTTCACCTATCCAAGTCACGGCGTCCATGATTGCAGAAACTTCAGCCTGGAAGACGCTGCAGTGATCAGGTAGTCTAAAGGAGAGTTCTAGGTCCAAATCCCTTGAGTAAACCCCTCCTCCGACTCTGCCGTCTAACTTCGAGCCGTCGGTGTATATAAAAGTGCCGCCATTAGTAGCGGGACACCGATCTATGTTCTCCCAGTCTTCCCTGCTGGGAATGTTTATTCTAAAACAACAATCTCCGACTGTTGTGGTCGCACACCGATCTGTGCTCAGAGGGAGAAAGCTGTAAGATCTTAGAATACAGGAGTGTCCAATAGTGCTTGCGCCCCAGACGGACGTTTCCCTTAGACGCAGAGCCGATGCTGCTGCTGCCCGGTACCCTTCCAGATCGAGTGGCAAAAAGCCAAGAATGGCCTGGAGAGCTTCATTGGGCGTTGTTCTTAACGCCCCGCTTATACAGATCATGCTCGATCTGTGGACTTTTCCTAACAGATTTAGGTTTGTTGCCTTTCCTAGCGCAGGCCACCATACCACGACTCCATACAGCATAATTGGCTGGATTATCGCAGTGTAGATCCATCTGCAAATTTTGGGGCTGAGCCCCCATTTTTTGCCAATGGCTCTTTTACACGTGTAAAGTGCAATGCACGCTTTCCTCTGGCGCTGGATGACATTCTCCTTCCAGTTAAGCTTTCTATCTAGAACTGTGCCTAGGAATTTGGCTTTATCAGCTAAGTTCAGGCGCACGCCATCTAGTTCTGGTAGGTTCAGCGGTGGTATCTTGTACCGCCTGGTATAAAGGACAAGCTCCACCTTTCCCGGGTTGATGCTAAGTCCGCAGCGAGAGGACCATGAAGAAACTTCTCGCAGTGCTACCTGCATCAAGTCACACAGGGTTTGTGGGAATTTGCCCCTATATGCAATAGCTAAATCGTCTGCATATGCCACTATCTTCCCGCCCCCCCACCTTGTGTCTCGTAGCAGCGAGTTTACGGTGAGGTTCCATAGGAGCGGGGAGAGAACACCACCCTGAGGCGTTCCTCTTGTGACATAGCGTGAAAGATCAACTGTTCCCAGTGAAGAAACTATTTTCCTTCCCTTTAGTAGTTGATCAATTAGACCAATAAGAGACCTATTTATGCCCAGGTTTGTTAAAGCAGTGTTAATAGCCTCCGGCCTTATATTGTTGAAAGCCCCTTCGATGTCCAGAAAGGCCACGAGACAGTACTCCTTTTCGTGCAATGATTTTTCAACAATAGAGACTAGGCTGTGGAGCGCAGTTTCCGTTGATTTACCTCGGATTAACTATAAAAGCTACAAAAAAAATTTCACTACAATCAATTTTGTCGTTTGTAGTTGTAGGAAAAGTACTCTTAGTGCTTTCAAATTGCTGAATTCTGCCCTTTTTTGACATGGGTTTTCGATTACTCCGAAACCTTCGGGTTCCAACGTGATGGAGCTCTTTGTTAGTTCACGTCTGAATTCAATCTGAAAATATGAATAAACGTTTTCAAATTATTTAAATAAACTCAAAATATGAAAAAACTTACTTTTTCTCTTTCTGTTTATTTATTCATAACAGTTTAAAAGTTAATACATTTGTACATGTGAATAGAAATCACATGTTGCCTTCAGTTAAATTTAAGGCGACCGCTAACCACTTGGTTTAGTTCAACTTTTAAGTACATATTAAATATGTTGTCGATTTTTATATTTTAAATAGGGAGTCTATGAGCAACTTTGTCTCAAACGGTAGAAACCACTAAAATTTATAGAAGTAATCTACCGAAGTCCGATAAATAGACTACTATGTTTGAAAAAAATTCGCAAATTGCAGCTTACATCTTCAAAAATTAGAGCAGTCAGACTTATATTAATGGTAATTTTTTGAAAAATTTACCAAAAAAAAAAAAATTGTATAAGCGGTTATACATAGCATTTCTATAATGGGTGGTATGTATGTATATTTATGATCTAAAATTATTATTTCACATGGCTTTCCGTCAACTAAAAATATTCGCACCAAATTTTTTTTCTCGAAAATAGAGATCACAAACATAAAAATATTGTTTATAAAAATTTTAAAAAGTCAAGATTAGATATATAAAAATATATAAAAAATAAAAACAATTTTCAATGACAAAAAAGAAAAAAATTTTGGCCGATAGCTGTAACTGTACTCGAACCATCAACCGCTCTACCACTACGCCCTGACGCTTCCCACTGGGCTATCGCTTTATTTACAAATTGATTGTCAGATAACCAATTCAAGTGGCATGAAAAATTTTCATTCGCTTATTACAGATAAATGAAGCAATATTGGTTATATATGTAATAGATAATTGTGCACTGCCTTAGAGGTATGCCAACAAATCCATATGCATTTCATAAATATTTATGCATATTTAGTATGGGTTTAAGCTTGGCAAATATTTATATGTAACATTTGTTAGCCTATTAATATAATAGATAATGGACCCAAGTACTCAATGAGTGAGGGAGTGAAAATAATTTCTCTATTATTTATACATATTTAGTATGGGTTTAAGCTTGGCAAATATTTATATGTAAAATTTGTTAGCCTATTAATATAATAGATAATGCAATTTTTCCTAAGGTGATGAAAACATGCACAAACTGAAATTATTATGTTTCGGCTTGTAGTAATGCTACAGATTTTTTTAACATTTGAAAGCTAATAACACCTGGCTTACATTCCTTTGCATAAATTTTAATATTTTTCTATTAAACAAATTTTTTTTAAAGCTATTTTTTTTAAATTACAATTCTGGTGTTGGGATCAAAATTTTTAATTCTATATAACTAACATCACTTTTTTGTATGAAAAATACATTTTTTGTTTGGAAGATATGCCTTTCCAATATTATATTTCTCTAAAAATTTCATGAGTAAAAAAACTATTTAAAAATCGAGAAGCTTACCACATCAAATTATCAAATTAGAAAATGTGTTTTCATACAAAAAAGTGGAGTAACTTACGTAAAAAGGTACATTAGTAATAGTTCGTATGGTATTTCGCTGCAAGAAATGCGATTAGTCCGAGATCAACCCAGAGGGACAGTAGACCACTACTTTTTTAGTATCATGTCCTATGAAGAGACTAATTGTACCCTTTTTATACCAGAATGGGTATAAATGTATGCTACTTGCAGGACACCTGACTTCGGTTCTCGCTGGAGTCAAAAATTGAAAACAATTTTTTTTTTATTATTCGTTTTTATTTTTTTTAAGCAAGCGTCTAATTACAGCTTTGCTTTAAATGAGACAATTGGGGATATTTTTCTGCGCAATCTTCAACTGTATGAAAAATATATTTTCTGCTTAGAAAATATACTTTTCCAATATTTAACCCCCTAAAAATTTCATTAGTGAATTAAAATTTAAAAAAAATCGAGAAAAGCTTAGAACATCAAAGAATCAAAGTAAAAATGTGTTTTTAAGTAGAGTTATGGTGATTTCGTTTCATCAAAAAAATGCGCATTTTTTTACACTCTTAAATTTTCCGCTTTCGTTTGCAAAATGAAGGTAAAACGTCAAACAGAATATGTTTTCGTTTCCTAAAAAACTCACACTTTTTACCCTCTGAAGCTTTGACAGGGTAGTTGGTTGGGTACCACGAAAAAAATCCCAAATGAAATAAGTCCAAAAAAAAAATGAAATAAGTCCCAAATATTTTCCATACAAATTGGGACTTATTTCATAATGAAATAACTCCCAATGCGTTGGGACTTATTGCATAAAATTTTGTTGGGAATTATTTCATAATGAAATAACTCCAAACGGGATTTCGTTGGGAGTTATTTCATTTTCCAGCATTGGGAGTTATTTCATATTTATTTCATTTTCATTGGGACTTATTTCATTTCTCTTAAAATTGCAATTTAACAAGCTTTCACGTTTTTGTAACTGTTTCTATAACTGTTGTAAGGTAAGATTTTAGCAAAACAACCAACAGTCTTATTACATCGAAAGTTTTTGCGGCATCTCCGAAGACTGTAACTGATATTGTTGTGTCAATATGTTCCAATAAATATAGTTTAAAAAAACTAAAACTCGCGCTTTTAGAGAGTATTGAACTAAAAAGTTGAAAATAATTTTAAAAACCCTACACAGTAGTATTGTTGAAAAAGCGTGGTCCGCTTTGTTCCATAATCTTCGTTTTTTATTTAAATTATTTTTACCTTTTTAGTGCAATATTCTTTAAAAGCGCGTGTTTTCGCTTTTTAAACTATATTTATATTTTACTTTTTAGTTAAATGTGTTATGAAGTAATCGATAAATATATCGAAATATACCGCAGTGCAAACGAAACCTCTGGGCCTCCACTTTCGTTTGATACCCATATTGTAGGCAATTGTGAATATTATTTGACAACCTCATTTTGACCGATAACTCAGTTATCGATAAATATATCGAAATATTCCAAAATCCAATAGAAACCTGTAGAACTTCCCTCTTGTTTGATACCCAGATTGTAGGCATTATGACCGATAGCTTAGTTATCGATAAATATATCGAACTCATAATGCAACCTCCTATCGTTTGACACCTATATTGAAAGCACATTTCAAGGTTTTTGTGACAGTCATATGCTACTATCGGATAGACTGAAGTAGAGTTACATACAAACAAGCAAACATACATATGAATGTATGTACAAGTAAAGCTAGTGAAAGCATAGTAAAGAAACTAGCATTATGTGGGGAAAAGCGTCCAGCGCTCGATATACGAAAATTATGGCACAAAGCGGACCACGCTTTTTCCACAATACTACTGTGTAGGGTTTTTAAAATTATTTTCAACATTTTAGTTCAATACTCTCTAAAAGCGTGAGTTTTAGTTTTTTTAAACTATATTTATTTTTTACTTTTTTGTCACATGTCCTATGGAATTATCGATAAATATATCGAAAAATACAGCAGTCCAAACAAAACCTCTGGACTTCCACTCTCGTTTGATACCCATATTGTTAGGAAATTTTAAGGCATTTGGCCTCATATTTTGACAATAACTCAGTTATCGATAAATTTATCGAAATATGTCGATGTCCAAATTAAACCTGGGGCCTTCACCTTTCGTTTCATACCCACATTGTAGGGAAATTTTAGAGTTTTCGGGCAACCACATTTTGACCGATAACTCCGTTATCGATAAATTTATCGAAGTCCAAATGAAACCTGGGGTCTTCCCCTTTCGTGTGATACCCATATTGTAGGGAAATTTTAAGGTTTTCGGGCAACCACATTTTGACCGATAACTCAGTTATCGATAAATTTATTGAAATATATCGATATCCAAGTGAAACCTGGGGCATTCACCTTTCGTTTAATACCCATATTGTAGGGAAATTTTAAGGATTTTGGGCAACCACATTTTGACCGATAACTCAGTTATCGATAAATTTATCGAAATATATCGAAGTCCAAATGAAACCTAGGGCCTTCACCTTTCGTTTGATACCCACATTGTAGGGAAATTTTAGAGTTTTCGGGCAACCACATTTTGACCGATAACTCAGATATCGATAAAGTTATCGAAATATGTCGATGCCCAAATTAAACCTGGGGCCTTCACCTTTCGTTTGATACCCATATTGTAGGGAATTTATTAGGTTTTTGGGCAACCACATTTTGACCGTAACTCAGTTATCGATAAATTCATCGATGTCCAAATGAAACCTGGGGCCTTCACCTTTCGTTTGATACCCATATTGTAAGGAAATTTTAAGGTTTTCGAGCAACCACATTTTGACCGATAACTCAGTTATCGATAAATTTATTGAAATATATCGATGTCCAAATGAAACCTGGGGCTTTCCCCTTTCGTTTGATACCCATATTGTAGGGAAATTTTAAGGTTTTCGGGCAACCACATTTTGACCGATAACTCAGTTATCGATAAATTTATCGAAATATATCGATGTCCAAATGAAACCTGGGGCCTTCCCCTTTCGTTTGATACCCATATTGTATGGAATTTTTTAGGTTTTTGGGCAATCATATTTTGACCCATAACTCAGTTATCGATAAAGTTATCGAAATATATCGATGTCCAAATGAGACCTGGGGCCTTCACCTTTCGTTTGATACCCATATTGTAGGGAAATTTTAAGGTTTTCGGGCAACCACATTTTAACCGATAACTCAGTTATCGATAAATTTATCGAAATATATCGATGTCCAAATGAAACCTGGGGCCTTCCCCTTTCGTTTGATACCCATATTGTAGGGAAATTTTTAGGTTCACGGGCAACCACATTATGACCGATAACTCAGTTATCGATAAATTTATCGAAATATATCGATGTCCAAATGAAACCTGGGGCCTTCCCCTTTCGTTTCATACCCATATTGTAGGGAATTTTTTAGGTTTTTGGGCAATCATATTTTGACCGATAACTCAGTTATCGATAAATTTATCGAAATATATCGATGTCTAAATGAAACCTGGGGCCTTACCTTTCGTTTGATACCCATATTGTAGGGAAATTTTAAGGTTTTCGGGCAACCACATTTTAACCGATAACTCAGTTATCGATAAATTTATCGAAATATATCGATGTCCAAATGAAACCTGGGGCCTTCCCCTTTCGTTTGATACCCATATTATAGGGAATTTTTTAGGTTTTTGGGCAATCATATTTTGACCGATAACTCAGTTATCGATTAATTTATGGAAATATGTCGATGTCCAAGTGAAACCTCGGGCCTTCACCTTTCGTTTGATACCCATATTGTAGGGAAATTTTAAGGTTTTCGGGCAATCATATTTTGACCGATAACTCAGTTATCGATAAATTTATCGAAATATGTCGATGTCCAAATGAAACCTGGGGCCTTCACCTTTCGTTTGATACCCATATTGTAGGGAAATTTTAAGGTTTTCGGGCAATCATATTTTGACCGATAACTCAGTTATCGATAAATTTATCGAAATATATCGATGTCCAAATGAAACCTGGGGCCTTCCCCTTTCGTTTGATACCCATATTGTAGGGAATTTTTCAGGTTTTTGGGCAATCATATTTTGACCGATAACTCAGTTATCGATCAATTTATCGAAATATGTCGATGTCCAAGTGAAACCTGGGGCCTTCACCTTTCGTGTGATACCCATATTGTAGGGACATTTTACGGTTTTTGAGCCACTGGGGCTTAGACCGAAAGAGAGTTACATACATACAAACAAGCAAACATACAAGTGAACCTAATAAAAGCGTGGTAAAAAGAACATATTATCTATAACTTTGGACAACAACAATAAAAAGATTTTGATCGATGACACATTTTCAATTGTACCGCTGGGGTGTTTTAAATAGTTGATTTTGATCGCCAAAAGGTCCTTTTGGTTCAACTATTGGCCGATAACTTAGATATCGACCGATAATTTTGAAATCGGTTGAGTTATCGGAATAATCGATATCTTAAATATAAATTTAAAGTTTCATTGAATTCCAATCAGCGGTTTTCGAGTGATACATCCACAAACATACATACATATTATACATATGTATGTAGAGATTATGAAAATGTAAGATATAACCCGCAGGAAGGAAAAAAGAGTTGGAAGGGGAAAGGGGACACGCCGGAACGCGGCCGCGCGCATTTGACTTAAACATTTTCATACATACCTTGTCCGACTCAAAATTGTCCGCTAAATACTTTGGCGATAACAGTTTTTTGAAAAAAAAAAAAAATATTTTTGGGGTTTTGAGGACTGTTTTGGTGAAAAAAATAACTTTTCCGCCATTTTTTTTTTAAGGGTTTCTTCAAAAACGTGCAAAAGTATTCCCGATGAAAACGAATTTGTCTCGTAGTTCCTATCCCACTTAAAATTATGCGATAAAAACGTTGGCATTAACAGTTTAAAAAAAAAAATTTTTTTTGGTTTTTGAGACTTGTTTTGGTCGAAATCGATTTTTTTCATTTTCAAGGCTCCAAATCATTTTTTATGTATATGTTTCCGTTAGACCCACCAATAAATATACCAAAATGGGCAGAGGACGAGCTGAGTTGATTTAGCAATGTCCGTCCGTCTGTCTCCGTTTGAACGCAAACTAGTCCTTCAGTTTTTCAGATATCTCGATGAAATTTGGCATACAGATGTATACTGGCATTATAGCAGATATATGCGGATCCGGTAGGATCGGACCACTATAGCATATATCTCCCATATAACCGATCGTTCAGATAAAAGGTTTATTGCCATTTCTCCCTCATTTTTAGAGATTAAAGCATGAAACTTGGTAAAGTACGTGCTTATTGACCATTAAAAATGTGTTCAAAAAATTATCAAATTGGAAATGAAAACATTAAACTTTTGAACTAGTTTGAACTATTTATTGAAATTATGAAAATGACAGTTTGCAGTTGCAGTTTACAAAAAAGTGTGAAAAATATGGGAATTCATTTTAAAGTTCAGAGATTTCCTTGCAAATCCTGCTTGGATTCCATTCGGCTCACTTTACTTCGGCTTTCTACTGTATTCGCCATAATCCCTTCGCGATTTTTATGAATGGCACGTTTAGATACGTTGGATATTAGCTGAACGCACCGCTCGGTGCCTTGAATATGGCATGGAATATTCGGATCCTGAAGCGGTGGATCTTCTTCGTCTTCAAAATAAGCTTTCAAATGTTCATACGGTATGCCTCTTCTGACAGCTCATTATCGTCGTTCAAATCAATCATATGAACGCACTCAGTGCAATCAAAATTAATTTTTGGTTTTACGTAGGCACGGAGAGATGGATCAAATAAATTATCCCGAATATATAAAACTTTTTTCCGTGCATAATTCCGAATATGTTTTCGGTCGTCGAAGAGCATCCTGAGTAAAACATTTTCACAATGTGCAAAATAGGAATTATTATCAATTGTGTTGTTGATCACTTCACGTAAATTGTTTGGCAAATATTGCGTCCATCGTATGAATTTTCCAAGCAAAGCACTACCGTATACAACCGACTTATAATATTAACGTCAAATACACTGGATCACAAATTCCAACTTTTTTTCTGCACCAGAGACGCCATAGTGAAATTCCTATGTAAAATCACATCCTAATTCCGAAAATCAAAGTTATTTTTACTTGAATGGTACCGTTTTTGAGATATTTACGATTTACCGTTATTTCAAAAAACAAAAAAGATGGCTCCACTTAATCGTGTATATCTCAAGAACAAATTGAGCTATTCGAAAACGGTTTGAAAAATTTGAAAGCTTATAAAATTTACTATAATCAGTACATACAACACTTTTTGCTAGGTCCTGCAGATTCAAACATAGTGAACAATCATTACGGATTTTTTTAATTTTTTTTGTAAAAATATAAAAAAATTTGTACTTTGCGAGGAAGCATCTCGAAAACTTTTTGTTTTTTAGCAGATATTCCCCCCCCCCCCCCCCCCCTCTAAGCTCTGTTTTATTACAAAAAAAAAAACAAGCTATCAGTGAACAAAATCGATGAACTAATACAAAAGTTATAAGCATTCAAGTAAATATATCCATTTAATACTTAAGTACCCTACAAATAATAGCATATGTACATATGGTTCTGTCTTAACTCTATGATCTTATTTTATAATTGAAAAAGTTATGTGTCTTGTTTTGACGCTTATTTAGATTAGGATCGGTTTCTCTTATGAGAAACCAACAGTAGTCGCCCATCATAGCGACATCCCAGAATCCTTGATACCGACTTTCAATCACTTTCATTTGCTGGTGAAACCTTTCGCCATGCTCGCCACTTTCGTCGCCAAGATTTTGCGGGAAAAAATTTAAGTGGGAGTGTAAGAAATGAATTTTTAAAGACATATTTACTCCTGAAAGAAAATAAAAAAGTAAATTAGATAAATACATAAGTGACACATTAGTATATAATTTTCTTAGGCTGGATTTAACTTTCAATTCAGAACAAATTTTTTGTTTATATTTTCCCGTTCTTGTTTGTTCGGAACTGAACGATGAATTCAGATTTATGGCTATATATTCTCATGTAAATTTATGTAATATATAATTTATTATAATATGTTTTTTTATTTACCCATTTCCGCATAGTTTTTGATTAAGTCGTTCACTATCATCTCGTAGTTAGGACTTTTGTGTTTGCCTAAAAAAGAAGTAACGACCTTTTCAAAAGAATCCCACGCTGCTGCCTCCACTGGTGACAATAGTTCTTTGAAATGGTTATTGGTCATCATTTTCCTTATTTGCGGTCCCACAAAAATCCCTTCCTTTATTTTTGCTTCTGAAATCTCTGGGAAGATTGTCTTCAAATGATGAAAAGCTTCGCCTTCTTTGTCCAAAGCCTTCACAAAGTTTTTGATAAGGCCGAGCTTGATGTGGAGAGGTAGAATTATTTTTTCGTTCTTTATAAGTGGAGAGTATTTTATGTTATCTACCCCAACTTGAAACTCGATTCGTTCTGGCCAATCCTTTATGATGTAGTGGTCTCGCGTAAATAGATAGTTTCAGAACAAATTCCTAATTTTTACAACGTACCTTTTTGTTCCGGTTTCCGAAGAAATCAATTCGACTCGGCATGTGGTGCACACAGTGTTCGGTGTCCATGGTTTTTCATTGTTTTTAGGCTCAATTCCAAAACACTTATAGTATGTAACTTTCAAAGGATTTGAAAACACACGTCTCATACTTTTAACAATAAATTGACCGCAGATGAAACAGAATATATCTGGATCATTTGTACACTCAAACTCTCGCGCCCTTTTATTCATTTTTTATTTTTAAGTAAATGACGGGTTATAAACTGCTATTATAAACTGAACAGTATCCGGCGAGCCTTGCAGATATTATGAAGGAACAAGGCGCATGTACTCTTATTTATACTTAGATCCAGTAAAATTCAAGCCTACCTAAACAAAAAGGTTCCTAGTTCTACAAAGAAAACACTACCTGCCTCAAAAATATGCTCTTGTTTAAAATGTACCTAGGTTTGAGAAAACGACACTAACAGCTTTTTGTATCTAATAACTTTTCGAAAGTCTACCTGCTAACTAACTGATATACGAATACTAACACATATGTACCAGTAGGGTACTTAAGTATTAAATGGATATATTTACTTGAATGCTTATAACTTTTGTATTAGTTCATCGATTTTGTTCACTGATAGCTTGTCTTTTTTTGTAATAAAACAGAGCTTAGAGGGGGGGGGGGGGGGGGGGGGGGGGGGGGGAATATCTGCTAAAAAACCAAAAGTTTTCGAGATGCTTCCTCGCAAAGTACAAATTTTTTTATATTTTTACAAAAAAAATTTAAAAAATCCGTAATGATTGTTCAATATGTGTGAATCTGCAGGACCTTGCAAAAAGTGTTGTATGTACTGATTATAGTAAATTTTATTAGCTTTCAAATTTTTCAAACCGTTTTGGAAGAGCTCAGTTTGTTCTTGAGATATACACGATTAAGTGGAGCCATCTTTTTTGTTTTTTGAATAACGGTAAATCGTAAATATCTCAAAAACGGTACCATTCAAGTAAAAATAACCTTGATTTTCGGAATTAGGAGGTGATTTTACATAGGAATTTCACTATGGCGTCTCTGGTGCATTTTGGCTGTAAACCAGTGATATTATAAATACATCGGAACGTACACGCACATTATGTATGTTGCCAAGATTTTCAAATTCTTGGATGGAGTGTTGGTTGTAGCGTAAAGACGAAGGATTCTACAGGCTTTTGTGAGCCATCTAGCATGATTTATAGGGCCCTGTGTAATCATAGCCAGTGAAGTTGGAACGTAGCCATTCGAAATAGCATTAGCAATTTTGTATAGATACTTCGCGTCCGTTGATAGTTTCTTCTCTTCATCTTCATCCAAGCGTGGTGGCATGTTTTCAAGTGGAATCGCTTCAAAATTCGTAACAACCTGGAAAATATATTGTTGTTGGGAATTTATTACTCTTACTCTGTCGCTTATAGGGAAATGTTAAAAAAAGAGTGATAAGTACCTGTTGGGTATGGCAATTGTGAAGATCTTTTTCAAGTGATCCAGTTGAGGTTCTTGGCCCAGTCGATCGCGATTTTTCCAGTGTTTCATACAAATGACGAAACGGCAATTCGTTGAAATGTAGTAAACAAATCCACCAGTGTAATGCTCTGTTCAGTTGCATTTCAAATCGTCGCAATATACCTCTGCCCTCCCCAGTGTTTGTAACTTCGCCGTCAGAGCAAATGCCAATTAAATTATCCAGAGGAATCTGCTTTTCTTCAAAAAATTCCTTCAAAGCTTCATGTTTCGCTTCAGCAGAATCATTTTTGCCTGCCAAGTTGACATAACCAAGCAATTGGTTGTTCGGCTCTTGTACGACGACTAAATGCATGAGCTGCAGTAAATCGACAGTAATGGTGAGTTCATCTTTTTACAAACAGGTAGAAAGTTTTTTCGTTGACAAGCCGATTATGTACTCGTGGTTCCAAGGTCATGATCATTATTACAAACGCAAAACAGTTTTCAACTGTGTTGGAGGCAGGCTTTAAACATTCACAAAAATATAAATTAATTTGTCTCAACATATTGCAGGTATATAACAATTATGCTAAGAGACGCCTACCCCTGCCTCTAGCATTCATTAAAAAAAGGCTGTTAAACAATCAACAATGGGGAGTTATGAAAAAAAATATCTTATATGAACAATTGGTTCTAACGGAGACATACAGTGGCCGCCATAACAATGAATACCCCTTGAAGAGATATTTTGTTATGGAAATAAGTCCGTATTCTGCTAATGAAATTTAAGATTGTACACATTATTTTTATAAGTGTCTGATAGCAAACCAGCGCCGTTAAAAATGTACCGTTATCTTATCACATGGCAGCACAATTTTCACTAATTGCGTCTCACTTAATTTTCGAATGTGACAGAGGTGTGCATACCACTGAAATAATCGCATGTGTTGTCCCTCCTGTTAAAAATTTCACACATTTTTACAGAAAGGTAATGAAAAGAATCTGTTTGTGTTTATTTTACCTTTTGTTATTCAATAAATATTCTTTTAGTGTACTATAATGCCTAAGTCGAAAGAAATAAGCGTTGATTTAAGAAAATTAATTGTTCAGGACCACAAAAACGGAATGGGGTATGGCAAAATTGCTAAAAAGTATAGCAGATGCAGGTCAACAATTCAGAGAGTTATAAAAAGTTTCAAAAAAAATGGCGGCTTTGCGAGCGCTCTAAGAACAGGTCGTCCAAGGGTAACCAATTCTCGCGATGACATGCTAATAGTAAGAGAAATCAAAAAAGACCCAACAGCTTCGGCAAGATTTATTAAAGAAAATCTTCGAATTAATGTAAGCGAGCGAACAATTCAGCGGAGAATTCGGGAAGAGGGTTTTTGTAGCCATTACAAGATCAGGAAACCATTCATCAGCAATAAGAACAGAAAAGCGCGGCTAGCATTTGCCAAAAAATACTTTAATATGCCTTTGAGTTTTTGGGAGAGGGTTATATGGAGCGATGAGAGTAAGTTTGAGTTTAAAAATACAAAAAGAAGAGAAAAAGTGTGGCGAAAAAGTAATGAGAGGCTGCAATCAAAGTGCGTGCAAAGCACAATTAAGTTTGGCGGGGGAAGTGTGCTTATCTGGGGCTGTTTTTCCTATAGTGGAATATCAGATCTAGTGCATATCGAAGGCAAAATGACTGGAGAGTCTTACGTCAATATGTTAAGTACATACCTAGAGCCTTCGGCACGAAAAATGGGTCTTGGACAAAGTTTTATCTACCAACAAGATAACGACCCCAAACATACCAGTCGCGTGGCAAAGGAATACTTCAGTAAAAAATCAGAAGAGCTTTTGGAATGGCCTGCTCAAAGCCCCGACTTAAATCCTATCGAGCACTTATGGCAATATTTAGATGAAAAAATCGATCGATCAAGTTGCGGCTCAAAGAAACCCGAATTTTTTCAGAAACTGCAAGAGACCTGGAATAAAATACCTGAAGATCTTCTTAAAAGATTAGTTCACAGTATGCCACGCCGCCTTTTGGCAGTAATTAACGCAAAAGGCGGGAACACTAAGTATTGCGTCATTTACATCACGGTATTACTATTACTATTACTAGGAGGGTACATGGGTACGCAACTTTTGTCGCTACAAGCTTCCGGGCTTTTACAAAAAAACATGAAAATAATATTTTGTTTTTGAAATTGAAATATTTTGACTTTTGTTTTTATTATGTTCCTATACTACAAATAATTTAAAAAGTAAATCGAAATTTGCTTGATATAATAGAAAAAAATATTTGTGTTTGAATTTTCGCTTAGGTAGAGTATGCATAGTTATGTCGGCTACTGTATACATAAAAAATGATTTGGGAGAAATTGCAATAAACCTTTTATCTGAACGATCGGTTATATCGGAGATTTATGCTATAGTGATTCGATCCTACCGGATCCGACATATATCTCCTATAATGCCAGTATACATCTGTATGCCAAATTTCATCGAGATACCTAAAAAACTGAGGGACTAGTTTGCGTTCAAACAGACAGACAGACGGACGGACGGACAGACGGTCATGGCTAAATCAACTCAGCTCGTCCTCTGCCCATTTTGGTATATTTATTGGTGGGTCTAACGGAAACATATACATAAAAAATGATTTGGAGCCTTGAAAATGAAAAAAATCGATTTCGACCAAAACAAGTCTCAAAAACAAAAAAAAAATTTTTTTTTTTAAAACTGTTAATGCCAACGTTTTTATCGCATAATTTTAAGTGGGATAGGAACTACATTTTTGCACGTTTTTGAAGAAACCCTTAAAAAAAAATGGCGGAAAAGTTTTTTTTTTTCACCAAAACACTCCTCAAAACCGCAAAAATATTTTTTTTTTTAAAAACAGTTATCGCCAAAGTTTTTAGCGGATAATTTTAAGTCGGACAGGGTATGTATGAAAATTTTTAAGTCAAATGAAAATTTTATAAGTAGGTCATGAAAAAAACCTTAAAAATAAACGAAACAAAATTTCCAAAAAATTAAATTTTTCAGGCTCGGTAATTATTTTTTTGGGTAGGCGTAGTGGAACTTTTTTTTCCTGAACCCAAAACTTATCGAAAAATAGATGGCGCGATATGGGTTAACTTTCTTCCATACAAATCGACCCGCCTTAATGTACATACTAATATACATATATGTGCAATGACGAGGTTTTGAATTAATTTCATGTTTTTTTTTTACTTTTTCTTACACATATTCAGATGTATAATTAATAACGAATTGCTTATGTATTTATATTAAGGCGCCTCAAGCTCCATACAAAAAAAAATGGACACCCTGTTTCCATCGGAATTATAAACTTCAATGTATTCTAAGACCTTGGTCAAAATATTTCGAAAAAATATTAAGATTTACTGCAGCTAAACCGCGTTAAAAAAACGCTAAAAATATCCCTTTTTATGTATAAAATGATTATGAAAATATATTTTTTAATAAAAAGCACCTGAGATGATGAATTATCTGGAGTACAAAAGGTAAGCATAACAAAATTTGAAAATTTTATAAACGCAATCCAAATATTGAGATGTATGATGCTGTTTTTGGTCATATTTCGAGGGGTAGGTTTGTGGAAAACTTTAATAACTCAGCCAATTATTGACGTATTTGGACGATTAGGGTATCATTTGAAAGGTATTTTCGAGACGTTGTCATTTCTGCAAAATTTAACCCTTTTTGGCCCAATTTTCCACATTGCGAATATTAGCACACAGTTATACAGTTACCAAATTTACAAACTTTTTTATGCTTACTTTTTGTACTCCAGCTAATTCATCATCCCATGTGTTTTTTATTAAAAAATATATTTTCATACTCTTTTTATACATAAAAAAGGATATTTTTAGCGTTTTTTTAACGCGGTTTAGCTCCAGTAAATCTTAATATATTTTCGAAATATTTTGGGAGAGTCCTTAGAAAATAGTGAATTTTAAAATTCCGGTGGAAACACTGCAACTTTTTTTGGCGAGGCGCCTTATGGAATTTTGGAATAAATATGGTTGATAGCGAAACCTAATTATTCATGCACATAGCGTAGCAAACGGGCAGTGTTTTTTGTTCGTTTTATCGATATAGCAGGTTCATGTAGAACGGGTACACTTTTATCACACTTTTACAGTATTCTATGCAAGGGTGTAAACATGTTCAACAAAATCAGCATTAGTGTCATGTAAAATTGTTCTTTAGTTAAAGTCCGTACGTTATTTAAATTTCGATCTTAACATTGTGAAATTTTCTTAGAAAATCATATCGTTAAAAAAATAAACTTTAGCAATAGGCAAACAGTTGAATATATAAAGCCAGAAGTGAAGCTGGATTCCTTAGCTTACAAATGGTGTTTAGATGCCGAAGAGGATATGATTTGGTACATTTTGTGGTTTTTTTTTGGCACAAAAATTAAAGCAAGTGGAAGCTGCTGGATCTTTGCATAGATATGTACGTGGGCGTGTAAGGGAATGAGCGGATGGGTGTGGCTTTGGGAGGTTTATAAGAGTGCTGAATAGTGATGTATAGTGCGGGTATAGCAGAATGTGCAGACAACAAAATAGCTGGAGAGTTTGGAGACCTCTTTTTTATTTAATAATAAATAAACTAAGCATCATTTTCAAAATTTTTTTTTGGCGAGACAGCATAATAGTCCATTATAAGATTCCACTATGACTTTTATAGGAATCTATCTATAAATACTATACAAAATTGGGTTGCGAAAGTTTGTATGCGGAGAGTCTTAGCGTATTAATATATATGTAGATGTAGATATAGATGTAGATAGATGTAGATGTAGATGTAGATACTGCAATTTTCCCCAAGGTGATGAAAACCTGCACCAACTGAAATTATTATGTTTCGGCTTGTAGTAATGCTACAAATTTTTTTAACAACATTTGAAAGCTAATAACTCCTGCTTTACATTCCTTTGCATGAATTTTAATATTTTTCTTTTAAAAAATTTGTGTTTAAAGCTATTTTTTGAAAATTACAATTCTGGTGTTGCGATCAAAACTTTTAATTCTATATAACTAACTTCACTTTTTTGTATGAAAAATACAATTTCTCTAAAAATAAGCAAAAAAAATTATTTAAAAATCGAAAACCTTAGAACACCAAAAAAAAAAAAAAAAAAACTAATAGCGGTGATATGCCAACAGGTTATCATAACCTCTAACGAGATTTTTAGCCGAGCTTCTCTTTCCAACATGTGGTGTGTTGCTTTTGAGTTTTCCTACAAGTTGGCGGGACCTAGAGCTTTTTGCCGACTCCGAACGGCATTTGCAAAGCAAATGAATTTTTTTGCTGAGAAGCTTCTCATGGCAGAAATACACCCGGAGAGTTTGCCAAACTACTGCCGAGGGCGACCCCGTTTAGAAAAATTCCTTTTCTAAATAATTTTTGATGTTACTTTTGCCGGGAATCGAACCGCCACGACTTGGTGTAGAAGGCCGAACACTTAACCGCTACACCACGGCGGCCGCCGTTTTTTCGTAAAAAAGTAGAGTTATGGTGATTTCGTTTCATCAAAAAAATTCGCATTTTTTACACTCTTAAAATTTCCGTTTTCGTTTGCAAAATGAAGGTAAAACGCCAAACAGAATATGTTTTCGTTTCCTTAAAACCCACACTTTTTACCCTCTACAGCTTTGACAGGGTAGTTGGTTGCACTGAAAATCAGCTGACGAAAACTTTCTTTGACAGATAAATTTGGTGAAAAAAAATTGGATTTTGCAATAACAATTAAATATGGTAGATAAGCGAAACCTAATTATTCATGCACATAGCGTAGCAAACGGCCAGTGTTTTTGTTCGTTTTATCGTTCATGTAGAACGTACACTTTTATCACACTTTTACAGCATTCTGTGCAAGGGTGTAAACATGTTCAACGAAATCAGCATTAGTGTCATGTAAAATTGTTCTTTAGTTAAAGTCCGTACGTTATTTAAATTTCGATCTTAACATTGTGAAATTTTCTTACAAAATGATATCGTTTAGAAAATAAGCTTTACCAATGGCAAAAAGTTAAATATATAAAGCCAAAAGTGAAGCTGGATTTCTTGGCTTACAAATGGTTTCTAGATGCCGAAGAGGATGTGATTTGGTTTATTTTGTGGTTTTGTGGTGCAGAGGAATAGTAGACTATTTTTGAAGTCTCATTTAGATGGAATGAATTGGTCGCATTTGTTCAAGCATGTCCTATGAAGAGACTAATTATACCCTTTTTTATACCAGAATGGGTATAAATGTGTAATGCAGGACACCAAATTGAAAAATTGTTTTTTTTTTTTTAAATCTTATGTTTTAAAGCAAGGAAAACTAAAAAAAATCAGAGTTCTTACAATCGAGGTGTCTACCATGACGCCAGCAACTACTTACACTTGTCAGCGTCTAATTACAGCTTTGCTCTAAATGAGACAATTGGGGATATTTTTCTGGCCAATCTTCAACTGTATGAAAATCTAATTTTACAGATAAGTTTGGTGAAATAAATTGAATTTTGCAATAAGAATTAAATATGGGTGATGAGCGAAACCTAATTATTCATGCACATAGCGTAGCAAACGGGCAGTGTTTTTTGTTAATTTTATCGATATAGCAGGTTATGTAGAACGGGTACACTTTTATTAGTGTCATTTAAAATTGTTCTTTAGTTAAAGTCCGTACGTTATTTAAATTTCGATCTTAATATTGTGAAATTTTCTTACAAAAATAAACTTTACCAATAGGCAAAAAGTTAAATATATAAAGCCAGAAGTGAAGCTGGATTTCTTAGCTTACGGATGCCGAAAAGGATATGATTTGGCACAATTTGTTTTTCTTTTTTTGGCACAGAAATAAAAGCAAGTGGCAGCTGCTGGATCATTGCATAGATATGTACGTGTGTGTGTAAGGGAATGACCGGATGGGAGTTTTATAAGTGTGCTGAATAGTGATGTATAGTGCGGGTATAAGAGAATGTGGAGATAGCAAAATAGCTGGAGAGTTTGTAGACCTCTTTTTTGTTTAATAATAAATAAACTAAGCATAATTTTCAAAATTTTTTTTGGCGAGACAGCATAATAGTCCATTATAAGTTTCCAATATAATTTTTATAGGAATCTATCTATAAATACTATACAAAATTGGGTTGCGAAAGTTTGTATGCGGAGGTGTTATGATACATTTACACTGCACCAAATGCGTCGCTTTTGGCCAAGTTATTTCGAGAATGTTTGTCCGCAGAATGAATTTGTTTGCCAAATAAGACGAATCTAATTTAATTTGACCTAATTTGGTGATTAAATTCAATCAACGGTCTTGAAAAAACTTGACCAAAAGTGACGCATTTGGTGCAGGGTAAATGTAGCTTTAGCGTATTAATATATACTTAACTTACTGATACAGGAACTCACATGATCAACACAAGTTGCTTATTTAATAGAAACCCAAGTGTTTTGACAGTTTTAACATATTTGACAACATTTCCATTTAGTATTATTGGCGAGACATCATCAAGATTAAAGGAATGATGCGATATAGCAATCACCTGCGTTTTGGATGCATTATGGTAAAGTTTGTTTCATTTAGACCATGATATATAGCTTCTAAGTCTTCAGATGAATGGAGACATTGCGGCAGCTTTTTTTCATATCATTTATATATAAACTAAACAAAATTGGGCCAAGAATGGAACCTTGTGGTACACCAGATTTTGCCGACAATAAGCTTGATCTGATATCCCCACCACACCCTTTGGAACCTGTTTGTTAAGTAGCTTTCGATGAGCTTTACAGCATCCCTAGTAAATCCAAAATATAATTCGAGCTTTTGAAGTAAAAATTTGTGGCAAACCGTGTCGAAAGGCTTGGAAAAATCCAAAAGGTTAAGAAAAGTCAGGCCACCCGTATCAAAGTTGGGTCGAATGTCCTGTAAAACCTTAAGCATAGCGGTAGAACAGCTATGTCCAGTAAGATAACAGACCTTTATGAGTAAGATACTTCATAATCTGTGTCGACAAGATCTTTTCGAAAATCTTTGGTAAACACAGAAGTATGCTAATGGACCGAAAGTCACATGGCAAGGAAGCATTACCCTTTTTCGGAACTGGTATTATATTAGCCACCTTCCAACCATTAGGAAAGGTTAGTGATGTTAATGCAAAATTTAGAATATGCATAGGAAGCATTACCCTTTTTCGGAACTGGTATTATATTAGCCACCTTCCAACCATTAGGAAAGGTTAGTGATGTTAATGCAAAATTTAGAATATGCGTTAAAGGAGATATTACATATGTATGGTAAAATAAGTTTAATAAATCTTAGACATATTTTATCTTCACCTACGGCGTTTGATTCGCACCACATGTCCTAGCCAGCGAAGCCGCTGGGTTTTAATTCGCTGAATTATGTCGACATCTGCGGCGTAAAGCTCATACAACTCAGAAAGGTGTTCTGCACATATATACGATGGATCCCGTCCAAGAGTGCGTACCTTGGCACGTGAATACGCGTTTTTTGATGCCCCACTTTCCCCTTCTGGACAAAAATTTAGTATAGTTTAGTAAATTGGTATGGATTATTAGCTTTTCTTGGTCGTTGTCCCCTATACCAGGCACTTGCCACAAAGTGAAATAAAACCTTTGGAACCTTATTTCACATTTCAAGTGAAATAAGACCTTATTCTTAATAAAGGCTTTATTTCTCAATCGATAGCGATATAAGGCCTTAAAGGGCTTATTACACCCCAACTTCTTCGGTACTCGCCGTCGCCAACCTTTAATTTTTCTCTCGAATACTCCAAAAGCCGCATCATCAGATGCTGTCAGTGTCCATGCTTCTGCACCATATAGCAGGACGGGTACGATAAGTGACTTATAGAGTGTTGTTTTTGTTCGTCGAGAGAGGACTTTACTTCTAAATTGCCCTACTCAGCCCAAAGCAGCTGTTTGCAAGAGTTATCCTTCTATGGATTTCCAGGCTTACATTGTTGTTGGTAGTAATGCTGCTTCCAGGTATAAAAAGTCCCTTACTATCTCGAAATTATGGCTGCCAACAGTGGCGTGGTTCCCAAGGCGCGAATGCGCTGACTCTTTGCTTGATGCCAGCAGGTACTTCGTTTTACCTTCGTTCGCCACCAAACCCATTTTTTCCGCTTCCTTTTCTAATTTGGAATACAGAGAAATTACGGCGCGGTTGTTGAGGCCAATGATGTCGATGTCGTCGGCATACGCCACATGTTGTACGCTCTTGTAACATATTGTTCCAGCACGTAATCGCTCTGCAGCTTGTATTATTTTCTCCAGCATCAAATTAAAGAAATCTCACGATAGGGGGTCGCCCTGTCTGATACCTAGTTTAGTTTTGAACGGCTCGGAGAGGTCCTTCCCGATTCTAACCGAGATGGTGGAGTTGCTCAGCGTCATATGCGGCAACTCCTTTTTGTGCTGTACACAGAGCGAAAACCACCTAATAAAATAGAACAAAAGTAAGAAGATATCTCTATAGTTTTTCTCCAAGAGGATGGGCTTCATATATTTGTAGAGAAAATCTTATTAATGTTTTCAAAGAGAAATCACATAATATTAAGAAGATTTTCTTCTTAATATTTCAAAGTAAAAAAAAAAAAAATGAATGCTCACAAACCAGACGTCTAGTCTAATCTACACTACCATGCCATCGTATTCTTAACTTGCGAACTTCTAATTACACCTTTGTTATTTTTGCCTCACCACATGTGCACTTGTCTTATTGGCTTCACCGCGAATCGAACTAAGAATTATTAACTGCTGAACGGAGATCTCTACCATGATGCTATCGTGTACTTGTGCTTGGTATCGTCGAATTACACATTTGAAAAAGGTATACTTTTAATTAAAAAGATTTACCTCCCAAAATTAAAAAGAAATCTCTATGGAAATGTATGCTAAAAATAGACTAAGAAGTTTTCCATTTATTGTTAGAAGGTATACTTTTAAATAAAATTAAAAAGATTTACCTCCCAATAATAAGAAGAAATCTCTATGGAAATGTATGCTAAAAATAGACTAAGAAGTTTTCTATTTATAGTAAGAAGGTATATGTACTTTTTAATAAAATTAAAAAGATTTACCTCCCAAAAATAAGAAGAAATCTCTATGGAAATGTCTTCGAAAAATTGAGTAAGAAGTTTTCTGTTTATTGTAAGAAGGTATATGTACTTTTTAATAAAATTAAAAAGATTTACCTCCCAAAAATAAGAAGAAATCTCTATGGAAATGTCTTCGAAAAATTGAGTAAGAAGTTTTCTGTTTATTGTAAGAAGGTGTACTTTTAATAAAATTAAAAATATTTACCTCCCAAAAATAAGAAGAAATCTCTATGGAAATATCTTCGTCTCTGACTTCTGTCCTCTTTTTGTGCCTCGAAGCTGTTCACAGAGACAATCTGCTTATTTTTATGAGGATTTTTTGGCTCTGTGTAGAAGGCGGCTTTAAAATCAACGATCCTGTTCTCACGGTTTTTACCAAGATTTGGCGTATTGTAAAAATCTGGTCGATGGTAGATTTACCAGGTCTGAAGCCAGATTGATAAGGTCTAATCAGTCGGCTTACGTCAGGCTTCAGTCTTTCGCACAATACGCTTGATAGGATCTTATATGCGATACTCAAAAGGCTGATTCCACGATAGTTGGCGCAGTTTGCGGGATCGCCCTTCTTGTGGATTGGGCAGAGAACACATTTTATTCAACGAACGCGCGACGTTGCAAATTTTGCCAAAACGTTGCCGAAGAACGTGATGCTCTGTCATAAAAAGTAACACTGCCGTAACAATTGCGGCTCGAACACACCCAATGTTACATCCGGCGTGCCTCAAGGCAGTCATTTAGGCCCGCTGCTTTTTACTCTTTTTATAAATGACTTGCCACAGATTTTGACTCATTCTCGAGCTCTTATGTATGCGGATGATGTAAAAATTTATTATTCGTACTTGCCTTCGGACTTAACTTGTATAAATCTACTTCAAGTTGATTTGGATTCATTTCAACGTTGGTGCACAATAAATGCATTAGTTTTAAACTGCTGCAAATGTAAGTTTATGACATTTCACCGTGTCAAGCCTGTTTTATCATCTTATGTGCTTTACTCCTATGGAGCGTATATCTACAGTTAACGATTTAGGTGTTCTTTTCGACTCGAAACTTAGCTTTAATTTACATATATCCGCTATTATAAATAAAACAATGGGTACTCTTGGGTTCGTTAAACGCTGGGCTAAGGAGTTTAATGATCCCTATCTCACCAAGGTTCTTTACACTTCGTTGGTCCGTCCAATACTTGAGTATGGCTCATGTGTATGGAGCCCAGGATATATTACTCATATTAAGCGTATTGAGTCAGTGCAGAAACAATTTTTGATATTTGCTTATGGGCCTTTAATTGGGACTCAAATCTTCGTCTTCCATCTTATAGAAGTAGGCTTCTTCTTATTGATTTGCCAACTCTAGAAAATCGCCGAATATTGCTTGGGGTAATGGTCCTGCATAAGCTGATTCTCGGCGATATTGACTCCTGTGAGCTGCTAAGCCGACTTAAATTTGTAGTTCCGGCCAGGGTGTCAGGACACTACGTGCCTTTCCATTTACCTATTTGTTTTCTAAATTTTCTTAAAAGTGATCCTTTGCGTGTTTGGTGCTCGTACTATAATGACTTGTACAATTGTATTAGTGTCGAATGTTCGTTTGCTGGCTTACGCAATGCAATACTTGCCAGTCTTACCTGATATTTTAAAATTTACGTGTTTAATATGTAACGATATTTAAATGTTTACTTCCACCATCTGGTTAACAGAATTTGGACTGACAATATTTATTTAATTTTAGTTTATTTTTAATGGTTTGACAGTATTGATAATTTTTATTTAATTTCTTTTTTTGTAACTTTACTTTGTATTATCTTTAGTCGACCAATCTTGATAGTCGACTCCAATAAATAAATAATAATAAATAAAATGAATACAACGTTTTTAAAAATAACACAAATCAATATACATATACGATGATTTTTCTTTTCTTGTGAGCGAAGCTCATATAAGGGCAGCAGTTCTAACAGCTGTAAAAATGGTATAATTTCGATAGGCCATTCTGAAAATAAAATTGGGCAATTGATAGAACAGGAAACAAATAGACTATTAGTTCACACAGTAGTTAGTTATAGTGTTTATAATTTGATTATGATGCACTCTACTATAACCAACCACAAATAACTATAAGATTTCACAGTATTTTGTAACTAACCCAATTCACAAATGACTTGCCTAGAGTTTTTCGGAATATTCATTTCTATATATTTGATATCATTGTTTATATTTATTTTTAACAACATGGTATAATATTATTTTTCATCATTTTTCAAGATACCACGCGTATGAGAACCTTCGTGAAGTACTTTAGGTTGCCATATTCGTTTGCCCACCGCGTTGCCATAATGCTTTCCCAAGAAATGGTGTTAAGATTTTACTTGGAAGTGTTCGGGACTTCAGAAAATAGTTAAATTACACCACACTTTTTCGCATTGCACTATTTTCGTGCTAAATCTGAATTGATCACCATAAAAAGTGTTCCTACCACTCCAAAAAGTGTTAATATTGCAGTTTATTTTCTGTGTGCAATAGTAATCGATTTATTGCAATCGATTGTTTGTACTCTACAAATGAAATCAAAATATTTGTGTTTGTTTCCGAATATTTATATATATTATTCGTAACCATGAAAAGAATTTTTCGTTTTAACTTTTTTCAAAGTGTAACGAATTAGGCCGGAGACACATACAACTTCACAGGATACTTCGACTATGATAAATGACCGCGTTGAAGCAAGACGCAACAGACTTGTCGCAATCACTGCCTTGACAATTTGCATTAAACAATTTGTTATCCATTAGTTTCACTTGGATTTTGTTTTTAATTTGTTTGTTATATTTTTTTTACTAATAAAAACTACTTACGAGGTGCTGTATGTATAAGCTTTGCATATAGACGTTTTGCTTTGTGTAGAGTATAACAGGAACAATATTGGAACATTATCTTCATCGATAGAGACACAAAACATATTTCCTTTGATAAGAAGTCTAAAACTGAAGAGCATAAAAATATACCGATTAAATTAAAATACTGGCTACACGTACTTCTGCAAATCATGCAACACTTTTCTGGCAGCAACATATATCTGATCATTAGCAATATCCTTTTTATCACTCGTGACAAAAACACCTTTAAATTGTGAAAATAGGGAAGAAAAATTTAAAAATGCATTATTTATTATGTTTTATGTAAATAACCGTGTCATTCCAGATTAGTTTAGCGTAGACCCGTAGTCATAATCGAATTGAAGTAGAGTGTTGTCTATTGGAGGTCTAATAAGGGCAAAGGTAACGTATGGTAAGATTTTATGGAGTAAGACTTAACAACTGCAAAAAGAGAAAGAAAAATCAGGAATCGTACCAAACATACACGAATGTATTTCCATCTTTTATTACACCCTATAGCAGTACTATTACAATATTTCCTATAAATCGTGCATCGATTTTGTCTGAGACTAGCTGGCCCGGCACACTTCGTTCTTCCCAAAATAGATTTTTTATTGAGCCGATTTAAATATGTGTATAAATTAAACCCCCCATTTTCTGTAGCATGGAGTAAGGCCAGTTCGGTTTTTATGGGGAATGCCATGCCGTTTTTCTGATACCTCAAATTTCTGAAGCTTTGGTTTATTTATTGTCATGAAATTTAGTAAGTAACTTTATTTAGTTCTCTTTTATATAATGCAATAAATATTATCTTAATATTCGTAGCATAAGGGTAATTTTCGGCTCATACGCCTTTTTTGCATTTTTTTGCCCTATTCTTATATTATTTCCCATCGTGAAGGGTGGACACCTTGCCGCGGTACGAGGGCTTAAGTTGATAGCCACAGGGGGTTACGCTGCCCTTGTGATCATAGCGCCGCCCGGTACTACATCACGAGAGAAGCCAAGCTTCTCTGGCGCGACGACTAAGATCTGCCCCCTCCCAATCCAGGGTGTTATGCGACCACGTGCCCATTGGACGTTTGCAGCCGGGAGGCAAATCGTGGCTGTAATCGAAGGGAGCCTCTCTGATACCGGGCCGCCTCGGAGAGTAACTATGGCCTTACCGTGTATGAGGCTCTGCCGCGGCGGACGACACATTCCCCTTACTCTTCGAACAAGATGAAAAATAGTAATAAAAAACCCTAAAACTAAAGATACAACCATGTATACTGCACAGCAGAGGAGGAAAATGCTGGAGCAAGCGAAAACGCAACGTCGGAGGACAAACTCCATTTCTTTATCAGCCGAGAGATCGACAGCGGTGGCAACTACGGGTCGATTAGCTCTGGATAATAAGAGGGCAGTCCCCAAAGCAAGTAGCGGTACAAACACAGTGAAGCCAACAACGGCTGATGCAAACCTCCAGTAAGTGCCGGTACCGAAACCAAGTCTTTAACGTCTGTGGCAGTGGTCTCACGACCTGGCCCCAGAGATCCAAATAAGGGAACGACCGCGATGGCAACTACGGGTCGAAATTCACCCCAAAAGACATCTCCCAGCCCCTCTGAGTACTTGGACAAAAGAGCGGCCGCAAGGATCCTGAAGAAATACGAAGGTATTTCACAAGAGACGCTATCGCCGAATGCCAGAAAGACGGTGGAGATGGCTGAAGCTTTCAAAGCAATTACGCGCCAAAGAAGGATAATGGGAATCCCTTCAAACGCCAGAGACTGGAAGTGGATTTAAAACCCCACCCGAAGCGGGAGCAGAACGCCCCCGTAGTGGGTAAACTCAGCTTTGCTGAAGTGACCAAGGACAGGATCCTCATAGGCGTCATTGACCGAGGTAACGAAAGCTGGGCCATCCCTAGGGACCAGTGGCGGTACGTCCGGAACGCGATCGGTAATGCCCTTCTTGACATTATGGATGAGTTCCCGGGTGGCACGCCGATGGGTTCTGATGCGGGATGGCACCAGGGCCGAATCAAGGTATTCGCTGGCGAGGATGCAAAAACTGTTGCACTGTACAAGGCAGCAGCTGCAAGACTGGGTGAGATCTACCAAGGTGCAAGAATCGAGGTTGTCGACTGGAAGGACATCCCGGCTCGGTCAAGGGCAAGAGAGTGGATTCCTGCTATCCCTGCTGAACCTGAGAGAATTCTCAGGATCATGAACCCGTCTCTCCCGACGCAGGACTGGAGTGTCAATCTGGTTGAGGATGCGGTAGGGCCTGATAGGCAAGTGGTCTTCACCTTGAATAAGGAGGCACTCGAGCCCCTTAAACGGTGCAATGGACGAGTGCACTACGGCATGAGTCAGATCGTGATCCACGTATACCGCGGCGATGCACAGCGCGCTGCTATTTCGGCTGCAAACAGAGGACTCGGACATCGCAGTGCCGGAAGAGGAGTCGGAAAGTATGTTATCTGCCACGTCAAATGGCGAAGGAGCAGTGAACAGCTCGTAGATGGGAGACAGCCTGCCGGACGGGGAAGATCTCAACGTCACAGTGATAGCACCTTGTCCTGAGCGCACCAATGTTGATACTGCCACAGTTAGTAGGGCTTTCGCCAAGCCAAATCGTGGTGTGAACAAATCGTCGAGGTGGAACTCGACGATACGGCGGTGGCAGGGAAGTCTGAGCGCTCTCATGTTGGTGGTGATTCAGATAAACCTGCACAAATCTAAAGCAGCCTCGGCTGCTTTAATCAGTCGTCTCTCTAAAGGCAACGTAGATGTGGTCCTCATCCAAGAACCCCGGGTCAACATCTCAAGGATTTGCGGTTTGGGGACTAAGGGATTTAAGCTTATCCGAGCCAGCGAGGAAGGCAGGGTTAGAGCCTGTATTTTTGTTAAGTCTGAGCTGAACGCCTTTCTCTTGCCCAACTATACCAATGGTGACGTTACAGCTGCCAGTTTAACAGTCGACAGTACCACCCTGACGATGGCGTCGGTCTATATGCCCTACGAAGAACCTCCTCCACTGAGGGAGGTAAAATACCTGTTGGCAAATTTTTCCATGGGTCATCTTATTATCGGAACTGAATGATCCGATATCAATGCTAGAGGAGAGTCGTTGTTTGACTATTTGTTAACAACTAACCTGGTAGTTTGCAACGTTGCAACCTACGTTTATTACTAAAAACCCGTAGGGAGGTCATAGATCTCACTATTTGCAGCGAAGGCGCTTATGAGTGGGTCAGAAAATGGCGTGTTCTCGATGAACATTCATTCTCCGACCACCGGTACGTAGAATTAGTTCTAGACATTTCTGTTGAGCAGCCGGTTATGAAACGCAACCCACGTAACACTAACTAGCAGGTACACAATGAAATACTATCTAGGGACCTACCAGCACTGCCCCCACAAGTCCCCTCATTAGTAGGGGAGTTGGAGGATCTGGTAAAGAACTTTACAACGGCGCTCTCGAATGCCCTAGAACAGACTTGCCCAGTGCCAAAACCACACGGTAAATATAGGTCGCATACGTGGTGCTACGACCTGGACTCGCTCCGCAAATCATGTAGGACACAATTTAATAAGGCCAAGAGCCTTGGCACGGAGACTCAATGGCTCGAATATAAAGTTAAACTTAGGGCCTACAAAAAAGCTCTGAGGCAGGCAAAGAGAGTACCATGGAGCCACAAGCTATTTGCGCAAACCTGACGGATCCTGGACCAGCACGGAGGGGGAAACCTTAGAGCTGCTCTTGAATATGCACTTCCCAGGGAACTTGCATGAGGAACCGTTAGCACCAACAACAAACCTGGCTGTATACGTACCCATCACGGAAGAAAAGGTTAGGTGGGCGGTTAAAAGCTTCGAACCGTTCAAGGCTGCCGGGCCAGACGGAATTATTCCCGCACAACTCATAAACACGCTGGAGACATCAGCCAAATGGCTGGTATTTCTCTATACAGCCTGCCTGGCTCTTAGCTACATTCCGTGCTCGTGGAGAAGTGCCACGGTAGTGTTTATTCCTAAGGCTGGGGCGCAAGCACTACTGGACCCGCCAGTATTTTGGGATCCTATAGCTTTCTTCCGCTGAGCACAGATCGTTGTGCAACCACAACAGTTAGAGATAGCGGTTTTAAAATAAACATTCCCAGCAGGGAAGAATGGGAGAGCACGGATAGGAGTCCCCCACTCATGGCGGCACTTCCATTTAAACTGATGGCTTGAAGTTAGACGGCAGAGTTGGAGGAGGGGTTTATTCAAAGGATCTGAAACTTGAGCTCTCCTTCAGACTACTTGATCACTGCAGTGTCTTCCAGGCTGAAGTTTAAGCAATCATGGACGCCGCGGCTTGGATAGGCCAACACACTATCAGACAGGATATTTTTATTTTCAGCGACAGCCAAGCGGCCATCAAATCCCTTGGCTCTTACTCGTTTAACTCTGAACTGACGCTCAGCTGTCGTCGATCTTTACAAGAGATGGCCCAGCAGAACCGCGTGAACCTCACATGGGTCCTGCGGCATAGGGACATTGAGGGAAATTGTAGGGCAGACGAACTTGCGAGGCAGGGTATGACCAAGCAGGTTCTTCGGGATAAAGAGCGCTTAGGTATGTCGTTTGCGGATATCCAAAGAAACCTGGCCGAAATGGGGTCATAAAAGATCAAGACAAATTTATGCCTCAAGAGAAATCTCCATACTAATAGGCGTATTAACTGGGCACTGCCTCATTGGTAGTCACGCAGAAAGACTAGGTGTGCCCTACCACCGATGCTGTAGGAGTTGTAAGGTCACGGAGCTGGACATAAATGATCTCATGGTCTTCATCAAGACATCCAAATGGTTCGAGGAGGAGTAACGGTGTCGGTTTAGGAACGTCAGTCCCGGGATTCTGCTTTGTGGAGAATCCTGATAATACCGGGGTTTTCCATATGGCAGGGTCCCGGAACTGACTTTCCTAGTGTTGGTGGTATCACAACGGGCCTTTTAAAACTGGCCTAGGTGTGCCTCTGCGGTAGCCACTTGAACCTAACCTAACATATATTATTTCAGATTATTTAAAGTTGTATAAAGCCGCTTAAACTACCTTGAGGTGTCTGTCTGAAGTTTTTGTCATGGGAGGAAGTGTAAAAATGCCTGATACTACCTAAGGGCAATGTTTTACGACATATGTGTAAGGATCCGCTTTTTAAAAATAACCTAAGTTGGACAAAGTCGCTTAAACAAGTGCAATTGCAAGAATTAAGAATAGTCTCATACTTTGAGGTGTCTGTCTTAAGTTTTTGTCATGAGACGAAACCTGAAAATACCTGACACTACTTAAGGGTAATGTTCTTCCACTACATATGTGTAAAGAGCCACAACTAAAAAAACCCCACGATGCACAAACTAGCTTGAACGTGTGAAAGCGCAGCAAGAATGATAAAAATTCCCCAGCTTTGAGGTGTCTGACTGAAGGTTTTGTCATGGGACGAAGTCTAAAATTGCCTGATGGACGGGACATGGAGGGACAACCATCGGACCTTGTGACGTACATATATTATAGTGGCCAGACATGCGGCAAAGCGCGTGGCGTAGGATTCGTGGTGGGAAAGAGACTAGCGTTCACTCCTGGGGACCAGCGTCTCGCTGCGATCCGCATCAAGGCGCGGTTTTTCAACACGATAAACTTGAACAGACCTATGATCACTGCCCCCAACATGATATCAAAATCGTGCTCGGCGACTTTAATGCCAAGGTAGGCAAGAAAGGAGTCTTTGGTCCTACAGTTGGAAAATTTAATCTCCACGATATAACATCACCCAACGGCACTAGGTTGATTGGCTTCGCCTCTACTCGCAATATGGTCATCAGTAGTACTAGATTCAAGCATAAACGAATACACCAAGCCACCTGTCTGTCCCCTGATCAAAGAAAAAGAAACCAGATTGATCATGTCATTATCGACGGCAGACATAGCTCCACCGTTCTGGACGTGCGTGCCCTGCGTGGTCCCAATATCGACTCGGACCATTACCTTGTCGCAGCCAAGATACGCACACGCCTCTGTGCAGCGAAGAAAGTGCGCACAATAAAGGAGGACAGCTGATAATTTCTCCACTCGACTCTTAAACTTGCTATCAGAGGGCAATCCTCGACATAACGATGTGCCCGAACAATGGAAGCATATTTCTCACTCATTGCGTACCCCCGCTGAGGCCACTATAGAGTTCCAGCGAGCCCGCAAGAACAACTGGTACGACTGGGAATGCAAAACTGCCTCGAAAAAGTGGACGCTGCCTACAAGGAGACGTTGGGAGACGAAGGGAGCAACCCGCAGGGTATGGCAACGCTATCGTGAGCAAAGAAGGAAGAGATACGTCTTTTCAGAAAAAAGAAAAGTGAGGCCGAAAGGCGTGAGTGTGAGGCGCTTGAGATGCTGGCTGACAGGAATGATGCCCGAAAATTGTATGAAAAAATCCGGCGGATGACGGAAGGTTTTAAGACCGGGGAAAGTTCCTGTAAGGACAATAATGGCCAACTGGTAACCGACGTACAGAGTGTACTTAAATTATGGAGGGAGACGTCGAACCCGATACCCCAATCCCTGGCTATGGAAAAGTCGTCCCACCACCTTACTATGATGAAGTGGGGATAGCTATATCGCGGCTCAAAAACAACAAAGCGCCTGGAAAAGACGGACTACCCGAAGAGCTGGTAAAAAGCATGCATCAGCTCTTATGCAGAATATGATCAGACGAGTGCATGCCTCCAGATTGGAATGTAAGTGTGCTCTGCCCAATCCACAAGAAAGGCGATCCCGCTAACCGCACCAACTACCGCGGAATCAGTATTCTTAATATCGCATATAAGGTTCTTTCTAGCGTATTGTGTGAAAGGCTGAAGCCCATCTTAGACAAACTGATTGGACCTTATCAGTGTGGCTTTAGACCTGGTAAGTCTACCATCGACCAGACTATCACGATACGCCAAATTGTGGAGAAGACCCATGATAAAAGAATCGACACACACCTCTCTTTGTCGATTTCAAAGCCGCTTTTGACAGCGTAAAAAGGAGTTGCCTGTATGCCGCCAAGTCTGAATTTGGCTTCCCTGCAAAGCTTAATGACGTTGAGCAATACCAACAATACCAAGCTTAATGACGTTGAGCAATACCAACAGCTCCGTCAGAATCGGGAAGGACCACTCTGAGCCATTTGAAACCAAACGAGGCTTAAGGCAGGGAGACTCCCTTTCGTGCGATTTCTTCAAGCTGATACTGGAGAAGATAATTCGAGCAGCAGAGCTAAACCGCAACGGTGCAATCTGTTACAAGAGCGTGCAATTGCTGGCATATGCCATTATATTTATATCATTGGCCTTAACAACCGCGCCGTATGCGCTGCCATCTCTGGACTGGATAAGGAAGCGAAAAAAGTGGGTCTTGCGGTCAACGAGGACAAAACGAAGTATTTGCTGTCATCAAATAAATAATCGGCGCACATGCCGCCTTGGCAGCCATGTCACTGTTGATAGTTACAAATTTGAAACTGTGAGGGACTTCGTCTATTTGGGAACCAGTATAAACACCGAAAATAATATCAGTCCGGAAATCCAGCGGAGAATCAATCTTGCCACCAAGTGTTACTTTGGACTGAGTAGGCAATTGAGAAGTAAAGTCTCTATCGAAGAACAAAGATCACGCTTTATAAGTCTCTCGTCATACCTGTCCTGATGTATGGCTCAGATTCATGGAAATGTTAAGAGAAGATGAGATGGCCCTTGGAGTATTTGAGAGAAAAGTTCTCCGGAAGATTTATGGTCCTTCCCGTGATGCCAACGGCGAGTATCGAAGGAAATTTAACTATGAGCTGTACGAGCTTTACGCAGATCTGACCATAGTCCAGGCTCCGCTGGCTGGGTCAGGTTATGCGAATGCACAAAGAAGCTCCAGCACAGAAGGTTTTCCTATCGTCACCTGAATTCGGCAGCAGAGGAAGGGGGAGGCCTCGACTAAGATGGAAAAACAGGTGGAAGAGACTTTAACTCCCTTGGGGTTTCCAATTGGCGTCAGTTATCGCTAAAACGGAATGACTGGCGTGCTTTGATTGGCAACGGCCAAAATCGCTTAGTAATGATTACTTTTGATTATTTTTGATTTTTTTTTGCTTTTTTTTCCAGTACTGTTGTAGAAAAATTGGCGGCCGCAGTGGTGTAGCGGTTAAGTGTTCGGCGTTCTACACCAAGTCGTGGCGGTTCGATGCCCGGCAAAAGTAACATCAAAAATTATTTAGAAAAAGAATTTTTCTAAACGGGGTCGGCAAAAAACTGTAGGTCCCGCCAACTTGTAGGAAAAAACTCAAAAGCAACACACCACAAGTTGGAAAGAGCAGCTCGGCTAAAAATCTCGTTAGAGGTTATGATAACCTGTTGGTATATCGCCGCCATTAGTTTTTTTTTGTTGTAGAAAAATATGTACATACATAAATATTCACTTGCACCAACATACAAATGTATAGGTGAAGTAAGAAGTTCTTTTATATACATGCATGTATTCATGCACATAAATATACCTGGAGGAAAAATCTCGAGATCTTTCGTAGTAGTTCGTCAGCAAGTAGTCGAACCACAACCTAAACAGAAGACTGGCGCTTTTGCACATTCAGTCTATTATTTTTAAAAAGGTATATGTATTATGGAATGATAATGATGATAAATATGGAATCTAACGGTGCAATTTACAACTTATTAATAGTATACTGTACGATAGTAAATCAAATGTCAAATGCCCATAAATGACTACGTCGCCCATTGTGGATGAAATTAATTAATCCCGGACATCTCTCTATGGATAATAACCACTTAATTTTTGATCAATTGATCATTACAAGTCACTTTTGGACATAGATGGCATGCCTATGTTTTAATTTGTGTAGCATACTTAGGCTTCGCTCACACTGAAACCGACTTTTTCATCCGGCCTCATCAGAGAAATTCGAACGCGTTCTATTTTATCGGGAGGCCAAAGTTTGTTTACATTCGGCTGAAATCGGATGAAATCACGGAGCTCATTTAAAACACATGTGTGTGGATGTGTAGTTGCTGCCGAACGGCCGAAGTCGGTTGCAGTGTGATATGGTGTACAAAAATTTTCCATTCGCTGTGCCAAACCAAAAGTTAAATTATGACAGTAGTTAATTTTGACGTATGGAAGAAGCTCGTGTAAAAGCAGATGCTTTGTGAATCAATTTTGAATTTACGTGCTTTTTATGCATTTATATTGCATATTATTCGCATTATATTATATTTTAGTGTTAAATAACGCAGTGAACATAAATTGATGTGAAATAATTTGAATGTTAACAGCACATGCATCCCTGTGCTCACATTATTGAGCCCAGGGGGCTAGGTCAAATTTTGACGTTCATATTCACCACGATAACTGTCAGAATTTATCATCGCTCTGTCAAAATTTGCTTTTTTTAAACCGTTTGGCACACGGCCTAAGAAGTAAATTTTATATTTAATCGAGTATACAGATCGGGGGATATTGAATTGAAGAGCGTTGTGGTTGCATAGCTTCAAAATTTCAGATTTTTGAGTTAGCTCCCTTTAGATCTAGGTGTGTGATATAGAAAACTTATAGGCGAGAGTAAATAAAATTAAGAAATAACAAATTTAGGTTCTTTTTCGTCTATTACATTACAAAATTTTGCGTTAAATTATGTTTTATCATTTATTAACGCCTTGAAAACGGCGTATGTGATATTTTAGTTTGGAGGTTTTACATCTACAAATTACTAAACTTTTACACAACTCCGAATAAAAACGATCCTTTTTATTAATTTCCAACACGAAAGTAGGTTTCTTGAGAAAAAAATAAGTGACTCTTAACGGCAGGGGCTAAAAAAGTGTTTGTTACAAATGACGCTTACGCTGTCTCTTGGATGTCCCTTACGTTGTTTTGCATAATCATCGACGATATGTAATATGATTGTTAATTTCGCATGCATTTATGGGTACACATGCTTAGTTCTCACAATCTGACCTAGCTCCATAAGCTAGAGTGAATTCTGGCGACCATATTTACCCCGATAAATATCAGAATTTTCCCCCGTTCTATAAAAACTTACTTCTCCCTTTTTAACCTCCTTTTTTATTTATTTTTCACTTTTACCGCAATAAATAGTTTACAAATATAAAATACGACATTCTTTCTAATTGGTAATTGATGATTTTCACTCAATTACACTTTTTCCCATTTTCGAGTCGTTTTTTGGTGCACAATTGTATGGCAGCACTGCCAAATGCTGGGCTGAGAAATTTGACAGTAAAAGAGTCGCCCATCAATTCAGGAAGTTTTCTGAATATCAATTGTAATTTTCTGAATGTCAATTGCATTTTTCTGAATATCAAATGGAAATTCTGAATATGGATTGTAATTTTCTGAATATAAATTGTTAGTTTCTGAATATAAACTGAAAAAGGTGTAGTCAGAAAAAGTCTAATCTATTTTAGATAAATACTAATTCGAAAAATTCCATTTCATACTACATTATTATTATAAGGCCTTATTACACCGCAACCATTAGTACGATCTTTTGTAGTAGTACATCGTACTATGCAAACATTATTTGAAATTTTTGGTTTGCTTCTTTTTTTCTCTGGTAATTCGCAGATGCTTTTTCGTGTTTGGGTAAATACAAATATGATGCTGAGGTATATATGATCTAGTATGTCGACTGCTATATTTCTTGTGTATATACACAGAAAAAAGGAACTGGTAAGAAGGCACTAGTAGAATCAACAACCTCGTGCTGTTATTATAAAGTTGACCAAATTTTGGTGGTTTGAACGGTAATTTTTGTTGAAGTAACTCTCCCGTGATAAAAAAAAAACAAGTCACTAGTTTTTTCAAATTTTGGGAAATTAAGGGTTTGCGTAGCAGCCCATATCCCCGGCAAAAATCAACTTATTCATACAACTTTTTCAATTATGACAAGATAAGACCCCAAAGTTTTTTTATGCACATGTGCAAGAAATTTTTTGCGACCTAGTTATGGATTTATTGGCCAAGATAAACAGTTTTTAGAAAACACGATTTTCGCCTTTCATACAAAAAAAGTTTTTGTTTCAGAACAAACCCAAGTAACTTTGATTTTAGATTTTTACGATTTTTGGCTTTCATATAAAAAAAATTTTGTTTCACGACAAATCCAAGCAAGTTGATAGTTACTTGGGTTTGTTGTGCACTTTCATATAAAAACGAAGGAAGCAAATCCTTTTTATTTTTTGGGTCTAACACTAAATTTTCCTTGTTGATCTCCTCGATATTCGAAATCCAAAGGAGAATCACTCTTGCCAACAAATGTAACTTCGGAGTAAGTAGGCAATTGAGAAGTAAAGTCCTATCTCGACAGACAAAGATCACGCTATATAAGTCTCTCATCATACGAGTCCTACGGCTCGGAATCATGGACAGTGTCAAGAAAAGATGAGATGGCACTTGGAGTATTTGAGAAAAAATTTCTCCGGAAGATTTGTGGTCCTTCCCGTGTTGCCAACGGGAAGCATCGAAGGAAATTTAACGATGAGCTGTACGAGCTCTACGCAGAACTGACTATAGTGTAGCGAATTGAAGCCCAAAGGCTCTGCTGGCTGGGTCATTTTATGCGAATGAACAAGGAAGCTCCAACACAGAAGGTTTTCCAATCGACACCCGAATCAGGCAGCAGAGGAAGGGGGAGGCATCGACTGTTTTGGAAACAACAAGTGGAGGATGACTTGAACTCCATTCGTGATTCAATTGAACAATGATGAAACCTGGTTGAATATACTTTTTAGATTCTCACCGATAGTGGGCTGCACTTGAGGAAAAATTCTCTTACACTACCATAACTTTCAGATATAGTATAAAAAGTCCTTACTTCTGCTGCAAAATGTTTTCTGGTTCGCCATCTGATGCTAGGCTGAAATCACATAATATTCCCTAGCTTTAACCCTGCAATAATTTTAAAATTATCTCAAATACTTTTCTTATAACAATAAGATAAATCAGGCATATTTAAAAGTTACTTGGTTTTGTGAAATAATTCCATACATTTTTGAGGAAATTCTAATAATTCTTGATTATCAAATGAGTTTTAATGGTTTTTGCATTACTAAGAGATCAAAACTAAAAGAGAAACTTAGAGTGACGATTAGAAATTGATTTCAAATGAGTTTTTGTAAAAAAACCAAGTATTTGTTGTAAAATTTTCAGTTACTCAAAAAAGAACACGAGTTACTTGGTTTTGTTGTGAACTAAATTCTTGATTTCAGTGCATTTTAAGTTACTTGGTTTTATAATTTTTTTTAGTTTAAGGTACTTAGAAACAAGATAGGAAGAAACGGATCGATATCCCTGATAGATATTTTTAACGGGATTCCGAAAATTCATAGAACAACGAAACCAAGTAACTGACACTTACTGGGTTTTGTGATGTCACGGGAGAACTGCATTCAGATCTTTTATGATCCCATTTTGGCCAGGTTTGTTTGGATGTCCGGCACCCTGGGGATTGTTGTTGGAGAGAAATCTCCATATTAATAAGTGTTTTAACTGGGCACTGCCTTATTGGTAGGCACGCAGAAAGGCTAGGTGTGCCCTATCGACGATGCTGTAGGAGCTGCAAAGATGATGAGGAAGAGGAAACGGTGAATCACCTCATCTGCAACTGCCCGGCCATAAGCGGCGGGAGAACGCGCTTTTTGGGAGTTCCCTTCCTGGATAGCCTAAACCAGATCGCTGAACTGGGCATAAAGGACTTGATGGCCTCAGGGATTTTCTATATGGCCGGGTCCCGGGACTGACTTTCCTAGTGTTGGTGGTATCACAAAGGACCTTTCAAAACTGCCCTAAGTGTGCCTCTGCGGCAGCCACTTGAACCTACTTCAACTTTTTGAACAGTCACAGATTTGTAAATTTAAAAAAAAAAACCTAGGTCCCGCCAACTTGTAGGAAAAAAATCAAAGCAGCACACTATAAGTTGGAAGAGAAGTTCGGCAAAAGTCTCGTTAGAGGTTATGACAACCTGTTGGTATATAACCGCCATTTTTTTTACGTTGCGGCGTAAACTTGAGTATATTGACAACAACAATATAAATTAACTCTAACAATGCTGCTTTAACTCGAGTGTATGGCCCAGCATGAAAGCAGTCTTTTTGATGTAAAAATAAGACTTACTTTTATCTATATATACATATGTGGGACCGTAACTCCACAGTGGACGACTAACTTAACCTTAAGTAACCTTAATTTACCTTACCTAAAAATAAAACTCCAAAGCCCCAATTACATAAAACTTTGACAAATGCGCGCCTCGTTTTTGAGCATTTGCAAAAATTTCGCTTCGCTTTACGTTTAAAAAACTTTGTATGAAAGTGGATCCTACAAAGTTGAATGCAATTGGGCCTTCAGCTATATAATCAAACTTGACGAACGCGGAATTTGCAAGGAGCCATTGCAAGTTGAATTAAATAATTAAATTAAAAATACAATAAACAATATAATTTAAAAAATATAGAATAATAAATAATTTGGCTGTGTATATATCAACTGGTATAATGCTGATGCAGAGGCTGACTAGTATACCAATTGGTATGGTGCTGATGCAGAAGAGGACAATTGCTTTTCTTTTTCTATTGTAACTGCTTATTTTTTACCTTGTAATTCACAGATGCTTTTTCGTGTTTGGGTAAATACAAATATTCGTTGCTTTCTAAATAATAAACTGGTAGAGGCTGACTATGATACTGATGTAGAGGCTGACTATGATACTGGTGCATAGACCGACTAGTATACCAACTGGAATGAATGTCAAATTCGTGGACTAGTATGACAAGTGGTACGATCTGAATGGGCATAATGATTAGTATGTCCTGCTGCATAGACTGAGCAGTATGTCAACTGGTATGATTCTGATATATATATGAACTTGTATGTCATCTGGTAAGATTCTGATGCATATATGAACTAGTATGTCAAATGGTATATTTCTGATGCAAATTTGAACTATTATGTCAACTGATATGATTATGATGCTTAAATGAACTGGTATGTCAACTGGTATGATTCTGATGCAAAAATGAACTACTATATCAACTGGTATGATTCTGACGCATATATGAACTAGTATGACAACTGGTATGATTCCGATGCTTTTTTTAACTAGTCTGTCAATTGGTATGATTCTGATACATATATGAACTAGTCTGTCAGCTGGTATGATTCTGATTCATATAAGAAGTAGTCTGTCAACAGGTGTGATTCTGATGCATATATGAACTAGTCTGTCAACTGGTATGATTATGATGCATATATGAACTAGTCTTTCAACTGGTATGATTCTGATGTATATATGAACTAGTCTGCCAACTGGTATGATTCTGATGTTTATATGAACTATTCTTTCAACTGGTACGATCCTGACTTATATACGAACTAGTATCTTAAATGGTATGATGCTGATGTGTATAAGAACAAGTATATCAACTGGTATATTCCTGATGCAGAGGCTGACTGGTCAGCCAATTGGTATGGTGCTGATGCAGAGAAGGACAATTGCCATCTCGTAGGACATCGCCATGTTAAAAATACCAGTTGCTAATATGGAAAAATTACAGAACTCGAACTAGTTGAGGCCGCCTGGCTGACTGGTATTTGATTAGTATAAAACTAGTTAAGTTGACTGCAGAGCAGTTATTAGTTTATTTATAATATTATTTGCAGCTAGCAGGAAGGCAGTGTCTCCAATTATCTCTCTCATTTGATCGATTCAGGCATGTATAGTTGTGTGTAGAAATCATTAGGACCATAGAAATCAGTAAGTGTTGACTGGAAAAGTTGTTTATGCTGTCGGAATGGACGCGATTCCGAGCAACATATATACTTCGAGTATACTAGGAGCCATAAGAGTTTTACTGGCGGAATGGACGCCATTCCGCGCAGCAACTAGATAGAGCTATTAGCATGTTGTTTCCTGCTGATTACTTGATTATTTTAATTAAAGATATTATTAGTGGTGCTGGCGGAATGGACGCGATTCCACGCAGCGTTAAAGGGTTCGAATATTATTGACATACTGAGAAACAATAAGGGCAAGTGTTCATATTGTTAGTCAGCAGATTGCAGACATACAAGTATTGCATTTTGTATCGAGGCAAAAGAGCATTCTAAGCTGATACAGCTATATAAGTCGTTGTAGTATGAACACAAAATATTCAGAGGGTTGTTTTTTGAAAAGTTGTGACGACAAAGAGGTAATTGAAAAGGCACAAAATGTCTGGACGTCCTAGGAGGAACAGCAAAACTCAGTCGGCTAACTAGGTCGGATGAGTCAATTTCACCAATAATCAGTTTATGGAGGAACATTACACCTAGTAATATCCTTCGATTTTCCAAAGAAGGTAAATTTAAGAGGAGAAGCCTATTTCTATAAGGAGGTAGATGAATATTTGGATTCCAATTAAGACCACGCAAAGCAAAAATCAAAAATTGCTTTTGTACAGACTCATAATATATATAAACTTGATATAAGGGGCACCAGACACACGAGAAATATTCAAGTATTGGGCGAACCAGTGATGTGTAAAGGACTTTCGTGAGGTACGGGTCATCAAATTGTTTAGCCCATCTTTTAACAAAGCCAAGCACACCCATGGCTTTATTAGCTATAGATGAGATGTGCATATTAAAAGTAAGTTTAGGGTCGAAAAGAACACCTAGGTCAGTTATAACAGATATACGTTCTAAACGAGTGTCGTTTAGTAATTAGGGTACAAAAACCGGCTTTACTCGATGAAAAATCATTAACTTGCATTTCGAGCTATTCAGGATTAATAAATTAACTGAACACCAGCGGCAGAATGACTCCAAATCGGCTTGAAATAGATCCCCACGGGAAGGTACGGTGGGCGAATATGTGAAACAAAGTCGGAAACGGTCAAAATTCTAAAATTAAAATTCTGAAGTCAAAATTCCGGAATCAAAATTCTGGGTCGACAAAATTCTGGAAATCGGAATTCCGCACTTCCTTCGCCTTTTTTGGCTGTATTTCAAAATTCTGGTTTTTCATAATTCCGGAATTTACGTTTTCCAGAATTAATTCTGGAATTTTGAGCAAAATCGTGTATTTTAATAAATTGTGCTTATATTTAAGAAATATACATTGTTCATTTTTTTTTGTATAACATTTCACAGCCGTGAAATTGTGTGTCAATACGCACGGTACATTTGTTTTTAATTCCTTCAGAATAAGTCCAGTTCAATGTTAAAGGCAAAATTCTGTAATTAATGATTTACAAGTAAGGAAAGCTGTCTTCGGCTGTGACGAAGGCTAAATACCTTTCATGAATAAGCGTCACGATTTTCACTGTTTGATCCCAGTACAGCCTGTGTGAATTTAACTTAAGCTCATACCGAAATTTTCGGAACTGTCGATTATATGCGGGCGATGTGTTATATTGATCCAATCTCATTGATTTTTTAACATCGACATTCCACATTCTAAAATAGCAATAGTTACAAAATTTAACGTTCCTACCTATATAATTACAGGAGTTATCTACCAAAATCCGTTTATCGGAACAATCGATTGTATGGGAAATATTTATCCCATCTCGATGATTTTCAACATCGATATTTCACATATAAAAGTAGCGATACCTCCAAAATTTCACGTTCCTACGTGTTTAATTACAGGAGTTATAGCCCAAAATCCGTTTATCGAAATAATCGATTGTATGGGAGCTAAGTGAAATATTCATCCCATCTCAATGATTTTCAACATCGATATTTCGCATACAAAAATAGCAATACTTACAAAATTTCACGTTCCTACCTCTTTAATTACAGGAGTTATAGCCCAAAAGCTGTTTATCGGAACAATCGATTGTATGGGAGCTATATGTAATATCGGTCCGATCTTGCTGGTTCCAACAAATAATTCCTATATTGGAAAATGGTGGCCGCATAAAAAATTTCAGCCAAATATCTCAAAAACTGAGCGACTAGTTTGCGTTCAAACAGACAGACAGACAGACAGACGGACATGGCTAAATCAACTCATCTCGTCATCCTGATCATTTCGGTATACTTATTGATGGGTCTATCTCTTCTTCTTCTCATACTTACAAACATCGGACCAAAGTTTTAATACCATTTCATATTCATGAAAGGTATAAAAATGCGTGTTGATAACAAAAAAAGTGCGCACTTTTTTTGTTATCAACACGCATTTTTAATCATTAATTACAGAATTTTGAATTTCAGAATTTTGCAATTTAGAATTTCGTTATCCAGAATTTAGGATTCCAGAATATTGACTTCCATAATTTTGATTTCCGGTGTTTCGACTTCCGGAATTATGAATGCAGAATTTCCAAAAAAGCAGAATTTTGACCCCAACCCAAACAAAGTTTTACATCATCCGCATACATAAGTGTTCGGGAATGAGCGATAATTTGGGGTAGGTCAATAATGAACAGGGTGAAAAGTAAGGGACCTAAATGACTACCCTGAGGTACACCGGAAGTTACGTCAATGGAGGTAGACAGAGTATTTTTAAACAACACCTGTTGAGTTCTGTATGTAAAATAACTAGTAAGCCATATTAATAATTGATGTGGAAATCCCAATAAGTCAAGTTTATGAATTAAAAGCGCATGGTTGACAGAGTCGAAAGCTTTGCTGAAATCGGTGTAGACCACATCCGTTTGGTCACCTTTCAAAAAACCGTCCATAACAAGAGGGGTGAACTCAAGCAAGTTAGTTGAGGTTGATCGTCGGGGCACAAAACCATGTTGACACGGCGATAGTAAAGAACTACACCCATATTGCAATTGGCGTGTGATTACGGGTATGTGGATGCTATTAGAACTATCTAACTTATAAGGGTAGCGACTGGACTGGAACCTATTAGATGTGTAATTCGACTTAAAGAATTCTGCAAACAATCCAGAAATGTCATGATCAGAACTGGCACTCTTAGATCCAAGGAACAAGGAAGAGGGAAATCCAGTAGTTTTCCTTTTTGAATTGACAAAATTGTAGAACCTTTTCGGGTTATTAAAAAATTGGGTTTTACATCTCTCTAAGTAACCCTTATAGCACTGTTGATTGAGCAACTGAAGGTTGGAGCGCGATACCAAATATTTGGAATAGTCAGCAGATGCTCCTGTTCGCTTAAAACGCTTGTGTTGCCTAGACTTAATGTTGCTGAGTCTCACAAGCTGTTTAGACCACCAGGGCGGCTTAGCCGTACCAACACTAATATAGCGAAGAGGGACACAGCTGTCGAAAAACCGTTAAGAGAATTGTAGAAAATGGAGGTTGCCGACTCGATGTCTTTACAAGCATAGAGATCTGTCCAGTCGTGGTTGGCAAACAACTCATTAAGCTTGACAAAGTTCGTTTTATAGAACCATCGCGTACGGGGGCAGTGACTACTATACGCAGCACCAAGCCCCCCAGTTTGCACAATGTCCAAAGCTATCTCAAGCGTAGGATGTAGTTCATCTTCAGGAACGGATAACGGAGCAATTCGTTTAACAGCGACCCCTACGGAGTCGTCCACAAATACCAGATCCAGTATTTTATCTTTAGAATTTTGTACGTTATTGATTTGTACAAGAGAAGGAAATAAAGCCCGCGGGCGTTATAACGAACGAAATTCTAAATTTGCAAAATTCTGGAAACCAAAATTCTGAAATTCAAAATTCTGTAATTAATGATTAAAAATGCGCACTTTTTTTGTTATCAACACGCATTTTTAATCATTAATTACAAAATTTTGCCTTTAACATTTAACTGGACTTGTTCTGAAGGAATTAAAAACAAATGTACCGTGCGTATTGACACACAATTTCACGGCTGTGAAATGTTATACGAAAAAAAATTAACATTCTCATGATCCATGTGCGCATAAAAAATCGGTTGCAGATCCAAATAATCATTTTAAAAATATGGTTTCGCTTGAGTTTTCTGCAGCCTAGCCAAATAATTCAGCGTTCGGTATCTATGACAGAAAAACACATTGGACATTATCTGCCATCAAGAAGTGCCCTTAAGTTAAAAGTTAGAAGACAACGGAACAGTTTAAAATGTTTTAAAGAGCCAACTTGTGTTGAAAAAATAGACATTCCTTTATTATCACTTTATGTTTTGGAAGGTCAACTATTTATTTTAAGTAAGGAAGTTATTAAAGTTACATATGGCGAATGCATTCTTATTTTTGGAACAAAATCTTCGCTGCAGTTGTTAAATGAGAGCGACTGCTGGATTATGGACGGTAAATTTGACGTTGTTCCAACGATGATGAGGCAGCTATTTTCCATACACGGCTGAGTAGAAATACAAATTGTTCCGCTGGTTTTCTGTCTTATGATCAAAAAATCAAAGTCAATGTATATTTCTTAAATATAAGCACAATTTATTAAAATACTCGATTTTGCTCAAATTTTGGGGAAAAAATTTCCAGAATTAATTCTGGAAAACGTAAATTCCGGAATTTTGAAATACAGCCAAAAAAGGCGAAGGAAGTGCGGAATTCCGATTTCCAGAATTTTGTCGACCCAGAATTTTGATTCCGGAATTTTGACTTCAGAATTTTAATTTTAGAATTTTGACCGTTTCCGGTTTTGGCACACACCCGGACTTGATATGGCGTAGCCCAGGGTTAGTTTTTATAGGAGCAGCCGAAGGCCGCCAACTTAGAAAGGTTTTATGCACATAAATACCATGGATCCCGCCCATAGAGTGCGTACCGTGGCACGTTGCCACGGTTCAGGCAACCACCCGGACTTGACATGGCGTAGCCCAGGGTTATTTCACTGCACCGTACGAGGTGGCCGCGGCAGAAGGACGCCTACGGAGAAGGGTGTACAACGCAGAAGGACTTGACCGTGGCGGTAGTTTTGGCACACACCCGGACTTTATATGGCGTAGCCCAGGGTTATTTTTTGTAAGCGCAACCGAAGGCCGCCAACTCAGAAAGGTTTTATGCACATAAATACCATGGATCTCGCCCATAGAGTGCGTACCGTGGCACGTTGCCACGGTTCAGGCAACCACCCGGACTTGGCATGGCGTAGCCCAGGCGTTATTTCACTGCACCGTACGAGGTGGCTTGAAATTGTGCTCTATTTCTCTCATTAATCTACTAATACCTCCTAATTTTATCATTTGATTGAAAACCATTATATGGCGGGTTTTTAGAGTTACAGAAGATTTCTAATCCGGTGAATAGAGGGCTGGAAGCAAGGCTGGAGATTTTTCATAAAATACAAAAATGGCGTTTTCTCACTTTTTTAAAAACGATAACTTTGCGAAACCTCAAAACCTATAGCTAATTTTTTATTTTTCTCTTCAGAATCGGAATCTGCACGTGTTTTCTCGTAAATAATGTGTACCAAGTTTACGGCTATCAATGTTTTTATATAATCTGCTGCATCCTGAACGCATATGGTTTTTAAAATTTTCAAATGCAACGTGCAAGTTCTAATAGTAGGAGAGCCCCATAAGGAAAAAATTTTGATTAATAACAAGCTAAATTTTTCTGAGTGGCTTCCTTTCGCCGAGACGCCCACCATTTGATCCACAGCGACATGCAGCGAGTCCCCCGCCCCAAAGAGGTCAATTTGATGTCAATATTTTTTTCATTAATAACCGTAGGACAAGACCCGCGATTGATAGATAATTCGATCCCGATTAGGACATGTCCCCAGTCGTACAAGAAATGTCACAGTGCATAGATTGCAGATATTCAACAAAATATGATATGAAGGTTTATAACTAAGGCAGTAGGAACACAAACAAAGGTTTCTAGAATAAATTTTCAATCACTCGGTCTGTATGTCTATAGCAGTGGGCCGATTTTATTTGTATAAAATCGTCATTACAGAAAATGTTTGAGGAATTATTTTAAGAAACTTTGCTGAAGACACTATATGTCTTAAATCGGCTTTGACCTCCTGGATTGTATGGGAATTTTCATACTGTACATTAAACCGTATCGCTCTTTATGGAAGAAAAAAAAGTTGAGTGTGTGTCACCTTTATTTGACAGTTTATGAAAAATAAAAATTTTTGGAGGTAATTTTTTTTTTTTTGGAACAAGCTAGGCATAGTAGTCGGGTTCTCACCTCTGCGAATGTAAACCAGAGGTTCTCATATATTCAGTGGTGGTTTTCACCTCCGCTGACTGTTGGGCCAAGCAGCGGTTTTCACCTCAGCTGCCTTTCTAGATTAGGAGTTTTTAAGATATATTGAAAAGTTTGGAGGAAGTTTTGCAAAGCATAGCTGGTGCCGATCTCAAGCTAAATCCGAAAAAGTATGTATGTATGTATGTATGTATATATTCTTTATTTTCTTTTCATTTTTTACAACTCTGATGATATTGCAATATAAAAAATTCTAGTAAGAAAATAGTAATGGATATTAGATGGTCTTTTAGAGAGCAGAGGAAATGTCATTTCGTGTGATTTGAATTACAAATGCTTGTGGGGTGCATAATAATCGTTACAATGTATAATATAACTATGTTTAAAGGAAAGGTGAAAATTTATAAGAATTAAGGACGGAATTACATAATGTAAAAACTTTGGCGTTAATAGACAAGGAATAATTAAATGATAGGTCTTAACAGAATCTCGATACCCTCATGATTGAACCCAAGTAGCCATTTCTTCACTTCCCTCAGATACGTTGAGAGCCTTCTAATGACTTGTATTTCGGCAGGCATTTTGTTGTACAGTTTACATGAAACAGTGGTGTAAAAGGTTCAAAAACTCTAATTTGATTTAATGATCTATTTCTTAGATAGTGAAGGTTGTATATTGGACTTTGTGTATACCCGCTTCTCAAAAAAAAAATATGTTTAAAACTTTGAAATAGTATAAGTGTCGCAAGGGAAGAATGTTTAATTTTTTTTAATAGATCCATTGAGTCAGCGTTACATATTCTTCGGATAAGACACTTTTGTAAAATTAAAAGTGGATGGATCTTACTAGCGTAAGCACCACCCCATCAACTGACTCCGTATTGCAATTTAGAGTGAATTAGTCCATGATACACTAATGTCATTATTCTATTAGAGCACAGTCGCCTTAGGTTGTAAAAAGAACAAACGGCTGATAACATATAAGATTTCAGTGCAGAAATATGCGATGACTAACTTAGATTTTGATCGATTATAACTCCCAAACACGGGCGTCACGAGTGGGGGGTGTGGGGGTGGCACACCCCCCTCCCCCCCCCCCCCCCACGTTTTTTGAAGTCGGTAATTTCTTATATGTAGTCGGCATTTTTGACTAAATTTCTTACATAGTCGGCATTTTTGACTAAATTTCTTATATGAGTGGCTGGGTGCCATCCTTGCCTAACCCTCAAATTTGGTAATTTCCTAATAATTAGTGAAAAAGTTAATAGGTAATTAAAAATTAAACAGCCTAAGGCCAGAAATGCCTAACCCTCACAATCTTTATTATGCGAAAAAAACAAATTTTAGAGAATCTATTCTCTCTCTTTGGAGTATTTCTAAGTTGTATACCATAAAAACTCCATATAAAAAATTTTGAGGGTTAGGCAAGGATGGCACTGAGCCACTCATATGTAGTCGGCATTTTTGACTAAATTTTTTATATGTAGTAGGCATTTTTGACTATATTTCTTACATGTAGTCGACATTTTTGACTAAATTTCTTACATGTAGTCGTCATTTTTGACTAGTCGGCATTTTTGAGTAAATTTCTTATATGAGCCTTTCAGTGCACACAGCGACTAAGACCACTTTTTCCAAAATCTGAGATTTAAGCGTCGCAGCACTTGTTATAGTCATATCTTCTCGTGATTTTAGTAACTATACCGAACAACAAGTATTAACACCATTTAACTAAAAATTTTTTTGACCACTGAAAAAATTTTAATTTTTTTCAGAAGCCTTTCTGATTAACTCCATGATTTAATGCAGCCAATATCTGCTCCTTGTAGCTCGCAACAACACCAAAAAAATGCAAAATATACTGTCAAATGTAAGCTATATCAGTATTTATGCATCCTACATCTAATATTTTAGTTTCAATTACACAGGGAATTTTAAAATGCAATGTAAATTAAATCAACGGATTTTTCAAACTACTTCAGCACTTCACTTCCGAATCTCACAAGGCAGCTCTATATGATTACTCCAATTTTATCAACCAAGGGCCCCATGTTGATATATTAATAGATAGATCCATCAGGGACAACAAGATTAAATAAGTACAAGGAAAAGAGTATCATTCAAGGGTTTTACGAGTTTTATTCGATGTTGCGAGGACTCTGGGAAGGCAAGGTCTCGCTTTACGTGGTCACAAAGATTCACCAGTAAACAATGATGGAAATTTTCGACAGATTGTTCATTTAATTGCCCGGCATTGTCCTCTGGTTAAAAAATGGTTGGACGAAATCTCCGAAAGACCATATCATGTTACTTACCTCAGTCCCGTGACTCAAAATGAATTCATCGATTTATTAGGGAATGAAACTGAAAAGGCCATCGTCAGCGAAGTTAACCAAGCGGGAATATTTTCTGTAATGGCTGATACTACTCCAGACCTGTCACATCAAGATCGATTAGCTGTAAATATTCGGTATGCGCATCAAACAAATGAAGGAATTGTACCTGTTGAACGGCTTTTGAAGATGGATATCGTTCTCACTAAAAAATCATGAGAAGAGCTGGCTGGAAAAATTGTAACAGCTCTTCAGTCGATGGGAATTTCCATAAAAAACATTGTTTTCCAATCTTATGATTTTGCAAAAAACATGTCTGGAAAGTTTAAAGGCACGCGGCAAAAATTAGCGGAAAAATGTGAAAAACGTATTCCCTATATTCCATATCATGCTCATAGAATCAACATATTTATTGAAGCTTCATGCAATGCAAGCTATTTGAGTAAAGAATTTTTTAATGTTTTAGAAGCTTTGTATGTTTTTTTTTTCTGGAAGTACGAAACGTTTCTTGAGTTTGCGTGAAGAGTTAGATAATATTGAATATTCATTGCAGTTGAAGAATTTGTCAAAAACACGATGGACTGCTCGGGCAGAAACAGTCAAAGCTGTATGGATTTCTTTCGAAAGCATCATTCATGCTCTTGAAACTATAAAGAAAGATTCCGAAAATTTTGACAGCAATTCACGTACACAAGCTTCAGGCTTGTTAAAAAAAATGTTGGACTTCGATTTTATAAGCTCTTTATTTTTTTGCAAAATTTGAACATCAGAGTCATTTCAGCAAATGAACGATGATATTCAAATAAACGATTTGTTTGCGAGCTCGGTTTCCTTTGCTCGGAAGTGGGAGATAAGCTCCGAAAACGACTTTTCAAAGCATCACAGAACGCGACGAGTGCCAAAAAAAATTGACGAAAATCCGGAATCTGCTACAATTTTCGATTTTGAAATATTTTATAGAAAAGAATTCAAAATTGTTCTTCAAGTTTTTACAAGTTGCACCAAGAAAAGTTACAAGAAAGTTTGTCAACTTTCAAACCCATTCAGGAAATGGTTAGAACTCCACTAGACAGAAATAATGTTACGATTGATTTGATAAACTCTATTGTACAATTGGAACCCGAGTTTTTCAAGGAAGAAGTCGAATGTTTGCTTTGTGAGTTACAAATTCTTTTTGACTCATGTCAAAGTTGTAAATCATTCGAAGATATTTCCACGGTAGCATTCAAGTTAAAATGAGTTACTCCCTTAGCATATAAACTTGTTCGTTATATTTTGACTGCTCCTGTCACGTCAGCATCGTGTGAACGTTCCTTCAGTAAATTGAAAATAGTTTTCGACCATTTGCGCACAACAATGGGAGATGATCGTTTAAATTCGTTGATGTTGCTCTTCTCTTCAAAAGATAAAATAGATGAAATTGACCTTTGTGAAGTTGTTCAAATATGGTCCTTACTAAAACATCGCAGAGTCAAAATTTGAATTTAACTCTTCCATTTTTCTCAAAAAAATTTTTCTATGTAAATTTATTTTGATTTTTGTGAAAAGGGTATCTTTTTAGTATGTATTTAATTTTGTAAAACATTATATACGACGAAAATAAAGAAAGAGTAAACAAACACTGTAATTTTTAATTCATTCGGTAACATATTGCGCATTTTCACAAGTGTATTTCTCATTATTTTTTTTTTTTAAATCCATTATTATACCTATAAAAAATGTCGGCAAATTTTCGAGATCAGTCGGCATATCAGTAAGATTCACCCCCCAACTCGCTAGCCGTCACCGGTAGACTTTCTATAATCTCCTGCTCAATCATATCCACTTCCTCAATATTGTCATTCGTACTACAAATAGGTAATCGCGACATAGCATCTGCATTCGCGTTGTCCTTGGACCGCTTCAAACGGATTTCAAAATCGAAGTGTGCTAGAAATACCGCGTAATGTTGCATTCTTGTAGCTGACAATAATGGCAGGCCTTTTTCAGGTGAAAATATTTGTGAAATTGGTTTATTGTCCGTTACTAGTATAAAGTGTTTACCATACAAGTACTGGTAAAATTTTCGAACCCCGAAAATTATAGCGTATGCCTCCTTATCGATTTGGCTATATTTTTGCTGCGTTTTGTTAAGCGTCTGTGATGCAAATTGTATGGGTCTTTCCCCGCCACCTTGATAAACGTGGCTAAGCACGGCACCTACTCCAACAGGGCTTGCATCTACTGCCAGTACTACGGGAAGCTTTGGGTCATAGTGTGTCAAAAACAAACTGGACTGCATTTCCGCCTTTACTTCAGCAAATGCTTTCTCACAGTGTTTATCGAATACGAACTTTTCATCATTTTGCAAAAGCTTATTTAACGGATAGACGATGTTACTCAAATTTTTTACGAAACGCCCATAATAGTTGATTAGGCCCAAAAACGCCCGTACTTCATCTTTATTCGTAGGCTTCTTCATTTTCTGTATGGCTTCTACTTTACTCTTAACTTTGTGTATACCGCGTTCGTCTATCACGTAACCACAATATTCGATTTGATCTTTCATAAATTCACATTTATCTACATTTACACGCATGTTGTGGTCTTGTAGCCGTTGAAAAAGTGTGTCTAGTCTGCAGCTATGCTCTTCGTCGCTGGATGCTGTAATCTTAATGTCATCTAGAAATACGGACACGCCGGGAATATCTCCCACCAACTGTTCCATTAACCGTTGCCACTTTGCCGGTGCGCTGGCGATGCCAAACATTAGTCTCGTAGGTTGATATAAACCTTTATGAGTGCTTAAGGTCATCACATGTTGATCTTCTGGGTGTACCTCTAGTTGCAAATACGCACTTGACAGATCGATTTTGGAAAACCTTTTTCCCCCTGACATCTTGGAAAATAATTCTTCGATCGTAGGTAATGGGTGCTGATCCACTACCAAAGCTGGATTTAAGGTGATTTTGTAGTCGCCGCAAATTCGAACGCCACCCTGTTTCTTGGGTATGACAACCAAAGGCGTTGCCCATTCGCTCTTTTCCACTTTTACGAGGAGTCCCTCCTTTACTTGCCTGTCTATTTCCTTTTCCACTACCTCATACAGGGGGAAAGCCACTCTTCGTGATTTCACAAATTTCGGCGTGACATTTGGCTTCAAGTATAATCTAGCCTGCATATTCGTTATTTTGCCTATTGTAGAAGAAAAAACTACGGGGAATTTACGCTTCAAACTTTCCATCACCTGGTTAGGTTTCAGTGGTGCAGCTTGGACTTTGTTGCATGTCAACTGTTTTCCCATTATGTCACTCCAGTTCAGCTTGATGCTGCGCAGCCACTCTCTGCCCAGCAGAGGCCTGCGATCAGATCGCACGATATATAGCTTCACTGGGACAGTGCCTCCCTGACTTTCTGCGCGAACCCATACATAACCGACACAATTTAGCGAAGTGCCACAATAGCTAATCAATTCTGTGTCTGGCGCGCATACTTTTAATTTGGGGAAGTGCATTTTTGCTTCGTTAACATTCATTATTGACACCGGAGAGCCGGTATCGACTTCAAATTGTATATTTGCACCACTTACTTTTAGTTCACAGTTGATTTTCTGCCTTATATTGTTTACTCTTTTTTCGTTAATCTGCAATAACTCTTCCACTGATTTTTCCACTCCCGTGTCTATTTGATTTATTTTCTTTTTCTTTTCTTGAAAACAAACCTTTCTTAAGTGCCCTCGTTTTTTGCAAAAATGACATTTCGCATCTTTGTATGTGCACTCTTTCGCTGTGTGTGCAGTGCTGCCACATCGGAAACAATGATGCTTTTCTTCGTTTCCCACATTGCCTAGTTTCTTTACGTTACCCTTTCCTTTACCTTTATGACCGCTTCTTTTTTCTATCATTTTGTTAACGCCTTCCTTTGCACCTTCTCTTATTTGCAGTTCTGCACCTCCTTTTTCCGCAGTTTCAACCGCCATTGCCAAATTAATAGCCTGATCAAGTGTAAAACTTTTTTCTTCTAAAAGTCGACTTTGCATTCGCTGGTTTGTAAGACCAAATACGAACTGATTCCTCAATGCGGTGTCCAAATACGCCCCAAAGTTGCACCCCACAGCCAAGCGCCGCAATGCCGTGATGAATTCTGTACAAGACTCACCGCCATTTTGCTTTCTGGAATTGAACCTGTAATTTTCCAATATCTCGTTGGGCTTAGGGTCAAAATGGTTTACTAGCATTGATACTAATTCCGAGTAGTGCTTTTCCTCTGGTGTGTGTGGTAGCAATTTATCACATAGGACATTGTATGTGTTTGCCCCAATGTAATACAAAAGGAGATTACGCCGAACATCTACGGCGTCACTGATTCCATGAATCGTCATTGCGGTTTCTAATCGTTTGACCCAACGTGAAAATGTTGTAACTTTTGAGTCGAAGGCTTCAAAGTTAAAGAAACTCGTTCTCGCATTAGCATTGTTGACCGCCATATTGCTAGTTGAGCCGCCTTGTCCAGCCGCTATGTTTCCCGCCGTGTTTTCCAGCGGTCCGTTTGGCATACTTTAATTAGCTCTAACCGTTTACAAAATTTGCGTGGTCTTTATTTGACTCGTCGCCACTTAATATAACCAACTAACGATTCCGATTGCTAATACACGACTGACTATTTATTCATACTTCATTCTTATTGCTAATTACATGTTTCTTACATTCTTAAGAAGGGTTGCATTTCGTTACGTTTCCTATGCCCTACACGCATGTAGGTCTATATATACGACAGCTACTTACAACGAGCTTATGGCTCGCGCACTAGGATCTCAACCAAGGATGCACAACAAAATAAACAAATTTTTTTTGAAAGTAACGTTATTTTTTGTATGGAAAAATATACTCTAACTCAAACAATCAAAATAAACCAAATTTTTGAGATTTTGATTTTGATTTCAATGAAATGAAAAGCTTTTCGTTGATCTAAAAACGTTTAAACTTTTGAATAAAGAATTGAAAACAAAATATTTTTATTTTTTTTGGATAAAAATAACGTTATTATACAGGCCTGATCTCAACACGTAAACACCGTGACTTATATCAGCAAAAAGATTAAACTCGTTATTTGAACCATATGCGATGGCAAGGTCATCAGCAAAGGCTGTTACTTTACCAATAAATGACAAAAAGAAAATCGAATTTATGTGTATTAAAAATAAAATTGGTCCAAGAACGGAGCTCTGGGGTACTCCTAAAGATATAGATCTGGAATCACTTAGAACATTTTCAACCTTAACTTTCTGAACTCTATTTGTTAAGTACGACGTAAACCAACTAAGAATATTACCACGAAAGCCTGCAGAGCTGAGCTTGTTTGTTAGAATACCATGATCAACCAAATCGAATGCTTTAGTTATGCCAACAAAAAGACTTGCAGAACACTTTCTATCATCAATTGCCTTATATATGAAAGAAGAGAAATCGAGCAGAGCATCTTCAGTAGAGAGTCCGGATATAAAACCAAATTGCTTTGAGCTAAAGAACTAGACTCTGTTCAGATAAGATAAAATCCTCTTTTTCACTGCCTTCTCAAATATTTTCGTAATTGAAGATAGAAGAGATATAGGCCTGTAGTTATTTTTGTAATTTTTGTGCCCCTTCTTAAAAAGTGGAATAACATTTGCACATTTTAAACCTCTTAGAAAAATTCCGGAGGTTATGCTTAAATTGGAAAGATGTTTTAAAATGTCAACAATGTTGAATGCTATATTCTTTAGCGTACGAATTGATACGAGGAGCTTCATACCAAAACGCAATAAATATATGTATACTGAATTAGTGTACACTTATTGCGTTTTGGTTTGAAGCTCCTCATATGTTGTCATTACCACTTGAACTCGAATTGTTTAAAGTTTTGATAATTGTAAGAGGTTCAGAGCCTTTAATGGGATCGAAGAAAAAACTACTACAGGACGAAAATAATTCCGTTTGTATTAGTTTCGTATGAAAAGTGCACGGTTTTGGGTCGCATTCTATATCTTGAGCTACACCTACTTTTACAAAAAAAATCATTAAGTTCATTCGCTACTCATAGAAGCTCTGAGACATCTATACCATCAACGTTCAAGACAATCGAGTCGCATTTTTTATTCGAATTACGGTTTGTCATTTTATTGATAGCATCCCATTCTTTTTTGGAGTTGCCCTGCGCTATGAAAATAAGGTTTTGATTTGGTTATTTTTCGCGCCTTGTACGTATTTCTTTATTTAGCCTCTTTGTCAAACGACGAACACGATTTCTTAGCGAAGAATTCGCTGGATGCCTGTTTCTTTTTTTCCGTAACATAGTTTTCGGCCGGATCTTTTTTAATAAAGTTTGAGTTATCAATAGTTTCAGAGTAAAAGGTGATGTTTTAGGAAAATATAAGGTACTTGAGTTGCTTATGTGCATCGTGAGTGTCTTTATAAAGGAATTGTATGCTTTGTCCACGTCTGATTCATTATAAGCCGTTTCCCATTGTTCAAAACAAAGTGATTCATTTAAAATATTAAAATTAGGGTCTTATTATGTATGGCGAACGATAGCTCCGACGAACGATTCGTCTGCTCACAAAAACGTATTTTTTTTATTTTCGGTTTTTTATAAGTATGTTATGAGTTTGTGGTCATTAATTTGAGAATCTTTGAAACTTTGGTGGACTTTTGACCGTTTGGGAATAATTTTTCTTAAATTATTCTGTCCACCAAAGTTTCAAAGATTCTCAAATTAATGACCACAAACTCATAACATACTTACATATTAATCGCAGGACACAGCGGAAAAAGCCACCCTGTGAAAATAAGCTGCAGCTGTCAGTAAAATGATCACAGGGTGCACTAAAATCCTTGACACTGCTAGTATAAATGGCGGCCGATTGATGTCGCTCTAGTTGTCGATAAGGTAGTATAAAAACAAAAAACGAATAAAATGAATACATACTAAGTGAAGATGATGGATATAAGCTGGCAATAATTTCAACGCAGCTTGGTGTAAGAGGTACACACTGCGGGCTTAGAAATTCCTAATCCCCTTGGTTCTTGGTTCGATGACCAACAAAAGCCATTTGATAAGTGCCCTTGAGCAAGGCCGAAATTACGTAATCATGGTAGCTTGTAATTGTTGTTGCTTTTCCATCTTGTTCACTAATAATAAAAACACAGAATAATTTAAGAAAAATTATTCCCAAACGGTCAAAAGTCCACCAAAGTTTCGTTTTTTTATGTCAAAGAAAAGTCGAAAGTATTAAAAAAATCTATGGAGCGAACGAAAATGATAGATAATGCGATGACTACGCGATATTGTGAGCAGACGAATCGTTCGTCTGAGCTATCGTTCGCCTTACATAATGAGGCCCTTAATTTTCTAGCTGATAACATATTACAAAAAACATGTTACATTTACATTGATAAGTTGAACTGCAGTCATGCAGTGGTCTGAAATTCCAAAATCAAGGTTTATACCAATGTGCTTAATGTTTTCCATATGGCTTAATCGACCATATACATGATCTACCCTGCCAACCACGGGTACCCAGTAATCGATTTTTTCTTATCGAATTCCAACACCATCTCTTTTTTTTCGATAAGAACACTAACACCAACGCATATTTTTGGAACTCCTATGAGTGTGATTGAAACAGTATGATTTTGATTAAATGAAACAAAAATAGTACAAAGGGAAATTAAACAACTGGTTTCATAAATTAAATTATTTGTCAAATTCGAGAAAATCCTGGATAATTCCTAAGTCGCGCTACTCTAAATCGAGGATAGATATGTAAATGGATAGTCTTGTAAGCTCTCTGAAGTTGGCAAGACAACTTTTACGTGGCAAAAAAGTAACTAGTGGATAATTTGCCGTGAATTATCCGTGAAAACAAAAAATTTGCCGCGGCTGTATTTTGGAAAATATTGAGTGGCACGCCGACTTCATGTGAAGTTAGCGTGCCACCCTTGAAAAATTACCTTAGGGACCAGCTAGGAAAAAAATATTTGCACGTGATTTTGCCGTAAATTAACCGTAGTTAAATGGCATATTTAAAAAAAAAAAAAATAAAAATATTATTTTGGTAAAGCGCCGCCAACTCCAAATGAAGTTAGCGTGCCACCTTTTTAATTTTTTAAATATGTCATTTAATTACGGCTAATTTACGGCAAAATTACGTGCAAACATTTTTTCCCTGGCTGGTGCAGTATGGAAAAAAAATGTAAAGTTGACGGTGAAGTTGCCGGTAACGTTGACGGTGCACTATCAAAAAAAAAAATTGTTGTTTACATTTTTTAGATATGCCATTTAACTAGGGCTAATTTACGGCAAAATCGCGTGCAAATATTTTTTTCCTAGCTGGTCCCTAAGGTAATTTTTCAAAGGTGGCACGCTAACTTCGCATGAAGTTGGCGTGCCACTCAATGTTTTCCAAAATACGGCCGCGACAAATTTTTTGATTTCACAGATTCATCATCATCATTTATTGGCGCTTAACCGCCTAAGCGATTTTGGCCGTCGCCTATCAAAGCACGCCAGTCATTCCTTTTTAGCGATAACTGACGCCAATTGGAAACCCCAAGGGAGTTCAAGTCATCCTCCACCTGTTGTTTCCATCTCAGTCGAGGCCTCCCCCTTCCTCTGCTGCCGAATTCGGGTGACGATTGGAAAACCTTCTGGGCTGGAGCTTCTTTGTCCATTCGCCAGCGGAGCCTTTGGGCTTTAATTCGCTGGACTATGGTCAGATCTGCGTAAAGCTCGTACAGCTCATCGTTAAATCTCCTTCGATACTCGCCGTCGGCATCACGGGAAGGACCACAGATTAATTACGGCTAATTTACGGCAAAATCACGTGCAACGGTTGTTATCCTAACTGGTCTCGAAAGTTGTTTTCCAGAAGTGGCACGCTAACTTCATGTGAAGTTGGCGGTGCACTATCAAAAAAGTTAAATTTTTTTTTTTACTTTTCCAAATATGTCACTTAGCTATGGCTAATTTACGGCAAAATCACGTGCAAAAATTTTTTCCCTAGCTGGTCCCTAAGGTAGCTTTTCAAGGGTAGCACGCTAACTTCACATGAAATTGGCGTGCCACTCAATATTTTCCAAAATACGGTAGCGGAAAATTTTTATTTTCACGGATAATTTACGGCAAATTATCCACTAGTTACTTTTTTGCTACGTAAAAGTTGTCTTGCCAACTTCAGAGAGGTAGTTTTGTATGGGCGACGTGCAGATTGGACCCACTTTTGTCGATTATTTCGTGTACATGTGATAGCGCTGCTCACTCGCACTCATTTAGGAACGCCATAAGGAAAAACCATAGCTGCACTCCTGTAATTAGAAAATTTTCCAAAACAAAACTGACATACCGGTAATTGTTGCATACCTTTAGGCGCTGCTAGGGCTGCCGCCCTACCCACTAGCATACAACTTTTCAAAATACCCAAAATATTTCCAATAAATTTCCAAAAAAAAATTATTTTACATTTTTTTATTCATAATGCATTTAATAGTTAGACAAATAAAAATTTATGACATTTATTAAATATAGGTTAGAGGTATAAACTATAAAAAAATTAAAAATGAAAATAGTAGAATGAAATGAAATGAAACAGAATGAAGTGAAACAATATTATGTGAAATTACATAAAATTAAATAAAAATAAATGAAATCAAATGAAAAAAAAATAAACAAAATAAATGGAAATGAAACAAAATTAAATTAAATTAAATTAATTGAAACAGAACAAAACTTAAACAAATTAATATGAAATGAGGAGGAATGGAATGAATGGGAACAGAATGAAATAAAATAAAATGCAACAAAAAAAGACATTTTTTTTGAAAATGAAATAAAATAAAATGAAACAAACCAAATTGAAAAGAAATAAAATAGAATGAAATGAATTGAAATAAAATGAAACAAAACAAAATGAAAAAAATAAAATAAAAAACAATGGAATGAATTGAAATAAAATGAAATAAAAAAATTGAAACAAAATTAAATGGAGATGATTGAAACTATATGGAACAAAATGAAATAATATAACAATATATAATGAAATGAAATAAAATGAATGAAATGAAATAAAATGAAACAAAACAAAATGAAAAAAATAATAATAAAAAGAATGGAATGAATTGAAATAAAATTAAATTAAAAAATTTTAAATAAAATTGAATGGAGATGAATGAAACTATATGGAACAAAATAAAATAATAATATAACAATATATAATGAAATGAAATAAAATGAATGAAATGAAACAGAATAAACTGAAATTAAACAAAATAAAATGAAATGGAATGAAATAAAGTGGAATGAAATTAAAAAAAATGAAACGAAATAAAATGAAATAATGAAAAGAATTGAAATAAAATGAAACAAAGAAATAAAGTGACATGATATGAAAAAGATTGAAATGAAATTAAATGAAAATGAAATAAAGTAAAAGGAAGTGAAACAAAATTAAGTGAAATGATATGCAATAAAATAAAATGAAGTAAATAAAATATAATGAAACAAAACCAAAATGAAATGACATAGAATAAACTGTACTGAAACAAAATAAAATAAAACAGAAGAAATATAAATGATATAAAATGAAAACGAAATGAAATAAAACAAAATAAAGTGAAATGAGGTTAAATAATAATAAATAAATAAAATTAAATAAAGTGATGATACCAAAATAAAACGGAATAAAATAAAATTAAGTGACACAAAATTAAATGAAATAAATTTGAGTGAAATGGAAGAAAATAAAATGAAACCAAATAAAGGGATATGAGATGAAATAAAGTAAAATGGCATTAAATAAAGCTAAATGAAATGAATAAAATTAAATGAATTTAGCCAAATTAAAGTAAACAAAATGAAATGAAACAGAATAAACTGAAATGAAACAAAACGAGATGAAATGAAATGAAATAACACGAAACTAAGCAAAACAAAAGAGAATAGAAATCAAACAGAATGAAATGAAACAAAGCAACATAAAAGGAAATAAAATAAAATGAAATGGATTGAAATAGTACGAAGTTAAATAAATTAAAAAAAAAATTAAACAAAGGGATTTCAAATGATATAAAATGAAAAAAATAAGATTGGCAGCCACGTCACTGTTGATAGTTACAAATTTGAAACTGTGAGGGACTTCGTCTATTTGGGAACCAGCATTAACACCGAAAATAATATCAGTCTAGAAATCCAACGGAGAATCACTCTTGCGAACAAGTGCTACTTTGGACTGAGTAGGCAATTGAGAAGTAAAGTCCTCTCTCGAAGAACAAAGATCACGCTCTATAAGTCTCTCATCATACCTGTCCTGATGTATGGCTCAGATTCATGGACAATGTCAAGAGAAGATGAGATGGCCCTTGGAGTATTTGAGAGAAAAGTTCTCCGGAAGATTTATGGTCCTTCCCGTGATGCCGACGGCGAGTATCGAAGGAGATTTAACGATGAGCTGTACGAGCTTTACGCAGATCTGACCATAGTCCAGCGAATTAAAGCCCAAAGGCTCCGCTGGCTGGGTCACGTCATGCGAATGGACAAAGAAGCTCCAGCCCAGAAGGTTTTCCAATCGTCACCCGAATTCGGCAGCAGAGGAAGGGGGAGGCCTCGACTGAGATGGAAACAACAGGTGGAGGATGACTTGAACTCCCTTGGGGTTTCCAATTGGCGTCAGTTATCGCTAAAAAGGAATGACTGGCGTGCTTTGATAGGCGACGGCCAAAATCGCTTAGGCGGTTAAGCGCCAATAAATGATGATGATGAAATGAAATAATAATGAAATTATTGAAATAAGGTGAAATAGAACAAATTTAAATTGAATAAAATAAAATGAAAAAAAGTACCGGATTAAAAACTACTACTAATCTTGGCTTGCGTCATCAAAGCACGCCAGTCATTCCTTTTTAGCGATAACTGACGCCAATTGGAAACCCCAAGGGAGTTCAAGTCATCCTCCACCTGTTGTTTCCATCTCAGTCGGGTCTCCCCCTTCCTCTGCTGCCGAATTCGGGTATCGATAGAAAACTTTCTGTGCTGGTGCTTCTTTGTCCATTCGTATAACATGACCCAGTCAGCGGAGCCTTTGGGCTTTAATCCGCTGAACTATGGTCAGGTCTGCGTAAAGCTCGTACAGCTCATCGTTAACGAGAACTTTTCTCTCAAATACTCCAAGGGCCATCTCATCTTCTCTTGACACTGTCCATGATTCCGAGCTGTACATCAGGACTGGTATGATGCGAGACTTATACTTATACTTTACTTCTCAATTGCCTACTTAGTCCAAAGTAACACTTGTTGGCAAGGGTGATTGTCCGTTGGATTTCTAGACTGATATTATTTTCGGTGTTAATGCTGGTTCCCAAATAGACGAAGTCTCTCACCGTTTCAAACTTCTAGCTTGGCTGCCTAGGCGCAGGTGCGCAGGATGACAGCAGATACTTCGTCTTGTCCTCGTTCACCGCAAGACCCACTCTTTTCGCTTCCTTATCCAACCCAGAGAAAGCAGCGCTTACTGCGCGGCTGTTAAGACCAATGATATCAATATCATCGGCATACGCCAGCAATTGCACGCTCTTGTAAAAGATTGTGCCATTGCGGTTTAGCTCTGCTGCTCGAATTATCTTCTCCAGCATCAGGTTAAAGAAATCGCACGAAAGGGAGCCGCCCTGTCTGAAGCCTCGTTTGGTTTCAAATGGCTCAGAGAGGTCCTTCCCGATTCAGACGGAGCTGTTGGTTTTGCTTAACGTCATTTGGCATAGCCGTATAAGCTTTGCAGGTAAGTCAAATTCAGACATGGCTGCATACAGGCAACTCCTTTTTGCGCTGTCAAAAGCGGCTTTAAAATCGACAAAGAGATGGTGAGTGTGGATTCTTTTATCATGGGTCTCCTCCAGGATTTGGCGTATCGTGAAAATCTGGTCGATGGTAGACTTACCAGGTCTAAGGTGCAATCAGTTTGTCTACGATGGGCTTCAGTCTTTCACACAATACGCTAGAAAGAACCTTATATGCGATATTAAGAAGACTGATTCCGCATAGTTGGTGGGGTTAGCGGGATCGCATTTCTTGTGGATTGGACAGAGCACACTTAAATTCAAATCTGTAGGCATGCACTCATCTGACCATATTCTGCATAAGAGCTGATGCATGCTTTTTACCGGCTCTTCGCCTCCGTGTTTGAACAGCTCGGCGGGTAGTCCGTCTTTCCCAGGCGATTTGTTGTTTTTGAGCAGGGATATAGCTATATTCACTTCATCATAGTCAGGTGGTGGGACGACTTTTCCATCGTCAGGGATTGGGGTATCGGGTTCGACGTCTCCCTCGCAATTTAGCTCCCTCCATAATTTAAGTACATTCTGTACGTCGGTTACCAGGTCGCCATTATTGTCCTTACAGGAAATTGCCCCGGTCTTTAAACCTTCCGTCATCCGCCGGATCTTTTCATAGAATTTTCGGGCATCATTCCTGTCAGCCAGCACGTCAAGCTCCTCACACTCACGCATGCAGCGTCCTTTTTGTCCGAGGCAGTGCTACATTCCTCATCGTACCAGTTGTTCTTGAGAGCTCGCTGAATCCCTATAGTGGCCTCAGCGGCGGTACGTAATTAGTTAGAGATATGCTTCCATTGCTCGGTAACATCGTTAGGTCGAGTATTGCTCTCCGATAGCAGGTGTGAGAGTAGAGTGGAGAAATTATCAGCTGTCTGTGTCGTGCGCAGCTTCTTGACGTCAAACTTTTCTTCCGTTACTGTGCGCACTTTCTTCGCTGCACAGAGGCGTGTGCGTATCTTGGCTGCAACAAGATAATGGTCCGAGTCGATATTGGGACCACGTAGGGTACGCACGTCCAGAACGGTGGAGCTGTGTCTGCCGTCGATCATGATCAGGGGACAGCCATGTGGCTTGGTGTATTCGCTTATGCTGGAACCTGGTACTACTGAAGACTATATTGCGAGCAGCGGCGAATCAATCAACCTAGTGCCGTTGGGGGATGTTATATCGTGGAGACTGAATTTTCCAACTGTAGGACTTGCCCACCTTGGCATTAAAGTCGCCGAGCACGATTTTGATATCATGCTGGGGGCAGCGGTCATAAGTCTGTTCAAGTTTATCGTAGAAGGAGTCCTTCTCTGCGTCGTCCGTCTCCCGGATTAAAAACTGCAAATGAAAAATTCGGCAACCCTGTCCAACTGCGACTGCTAGCCACCCCAAAATCTTGCATATTGAATTTTCTTTGTATGCCATTGTCAGTTTAACTACACACTGCAAGAACAAAACACGAAACCATTTATATTAAATTTAATAATAATTTAATAACGTACCTACTACTTAATTAAATAAACAAAATTTTACGAAAACTGTCTAATTTTCCTTTGTACTGTTTTTGTTTCAATTAATCGAAATCATACTGTTTCAATCATACTCATAGGAGTTTAAAAAATATGCTTGGTGTTAGTTTTTTTATCGAAAAAATATAGATGGTGCTGGAATTCGATAAGAAAAAATCGATTGCTGGGTAGCCGTGGTTGGCAGGGAATAGTAGTTAATTACATATATGGTAGGGCTGTTATTCATAAAAACTGATCTCGTATTCATAATAAAACTAAAAATTTAGTAAAAACAACCAAAAAAAAAATAATAAAATTTAATTTTGATTAAGAGCAGCAAGATCATCAAATGTTCTTATGATAACATCTCTATCATCATCGTTTTTTTATTAAAAGTCTTGAATTATTTAGCCATAAGTATTTAAAATTTCTCTCATTTTTAACTTTACTAGCAGCTATGAACAGACCTGGGTAGTGGCCTAAGGTGTTAGACCTTCTAGCATACAAGTCACTACAGTGTTGTGAGTTCGACTCTCACAATGCCGGGAAGAAAAGTCCATGAAGGGATGTAATTCCAGTATCATCGAAACAGACCTCTATTGTAGTTGGTAAAGCTGTTTATATAAATTTTTTCATTGTTTAAAAAGAAAGTCAATTATTTGGGACACAAGGTAACGACGGAGGGCATCTGCACCGCTAATGAGAAGATAGAGGCAGATGAAGATTGGCCAAGACCGAGGAATTTGCATGAACTACGAAGTTTTCTTGTACCAAGGTATGTAACCGATTAAAATAACGTTCCGGTTTCGGTTTTGTAACATGTTTCGGTTCCGGTTTCGTTCCTCAACATTTATTTCGGTTTCGGTTACGGTTACGGTTTCGGTTTCCAAATAAAAAAGACGAACAAAAAACTCAAATATGTAGCTTCAAAATAGGTCTGAATTTTCATAATATTTTTTATCGGATATCGTAAATTTTATTCGATGGCTTCATTCAACTATAGTCAAATTTCTTCCTTTAGAATTTCGATACTGATGTCAAAACATGTATTTTTTACCCTTGCTCAATAATCCTCCAAGAAAATTGTTCCGGTTACCTTTTTATAAAAGAAAATACCTATGTGCACACTAAAAGAAGTAAGACACTAAAACATATCAAAACCCTTTGGAACCGGTTCCGGCTTTTGAAACGGTTTCGGTTTCGTTCTTTTCCAGATCAAAATAACGGTTACGGTTTCGGTTTTGAAAAACTAATCGGTTTTAATCGGTTACGGTTACGGTTTCGGTTCCGGTTTCAGTCCTTGATTTTGACCTAATTTTGCCAACATGGCCAATAGTATCCAAGAGCTTTCCAGGAAAAATAAAGCATTCGAATGGAAGAAAGGGCAAAAAGTGGCATTTCAAACTTGGAAGGAACGGCTGTGTACTTCCCCAATGTTAGTATATCCAATCCCAGGCTCAACGTTTATTCTGGGATACTGATGCAAGTGGTTATACGATAGGAGGAGTTTTGTCACAGATTGTTGATGGGCAGGAGAAGGTAATTGCGTACTTAAGCCGAATAATTGGCAAGCCCGAAAGTAATTATTGTGTAACACGTACAGAACTACTGGCATTGGTGGAGTGCGTCAAACATTTCCATAAGCATCTCTATGGACAGTGATTCCACGCCTGGAGTTCCGTAATCAGGAAGGTCAATTTGCACAGTGAAGTAAAGTAAGAGTTAGCTCGAAGGTTCAGATCTGAAACGGGTGATATATGGCCTTGAGCAAGATGAACGACCAACTAGAGAAGAGATGTTAGCAAAAAGTCCTGTTGCGAAGTCATATTGGGCACAGTGGAACAGTTTACAACTGCTATCTGGTTGTCTACATCGAGTATGGGAAATGTACGAGCAAACTTATAGTAGTTCCAAGGAAGAAGATACCTGATGTTCTTAAGGGATTACATAATGGTCCAAGTGGAGGTCATCTTGGAATTACGAAGACCCTGGAGAAAATAAAGCAAAGATTTTATTGGATTGATTGTCGTCAGTTGGTAGCAGAGTGGATTGCAAAATGTGATGTTTGTAATAAGACCAAGGGACCCAACACCAGGAGTCGTGGACAGATGAAGCAGTACAACTCAGGTGCGCCATTTTAAAGGATTGCCATGGATGTAGCTAGCCCATTTCCATCTGGCAACCGCGGAAATAAGTCTGTACTAATGGTTATGGATTATTTTAGTAAATGACCAGAAGTGTATCCAATTCCAAATCAGGATGCAGAAACCATGGCTGAGGTATTCACAAATAATTGGGTGGCGAGATTTGGTGCCCCAATGTTGTTGTTAACAATGCATTGCCCTGCCTAGAGTGGATAATCATTCCGAAGATCTTCATCAAGCTCTTCTAACGGGAGTCCAAGGAAACGTGCAGTTTCAACAGGGTTGGGCCAGAGGGACAGAGGGGTTAGAAGAGTAGGTTCAATTGGACAATTGAAGAGATGTAGGGTATCATGGGGGTCCGGTCCTACCACATGCAGGGCATATGTTTGAAATTGTATCATTCAGTCTGGATAAATAGGAGTTTAACCTCACACTGTATCCAGACCTAAGCTGTGCCATGGCGACTGTTGTCTCCCTTGGTAAAATGCGTTCTTCTTCAGCAATATCGGGTGGAGGACTGTTTAGAACGGGATTTACAGGTAGAGATCTGATAAAAGTGTCAACCGGCTCAGTGTGGATGTCGGTTAGAGCCCGCTTATGATTCCGCAGATCAAACGGAAAGGTAATATGACGCCGGATCCCGTCATAATGCTGACGGAGATGTCCCCTTATGTCTTTCGGGGGCGGATCTGTGTCCAAAAGATGACGGTTTGAATGTGCTGGCTTGTGGCAGTTCAGAAGGAATTGCCGGCTAAGCATTTCCGCATGCTCTTTTATATTGAGCAATTTTGCCTCTTGATGGAGGTGAGACTCGGGAGACATGAGGAGACATCCCGTAGCAGTTCTTATAGCGGTATTTTGGCAGACTTGTACTTCGTCCAGTTGGTGCTATGCACGTTAGGCGACCATATGGGTGCGGCATAGTCAAAGACGGATCGGCCAATGGCCTTTTATGTAGTCAGCAACGTTTCTGTCTTTTCCCCAAGTACTGCCGGCAAGTGACTTGAGGATCTTGTTGCGACCTCGTACCTTTGAGACCATTGCAGACACATCACCAGCAAATGAGAAAGTATTAACCAGTGTCACCCCCAATTACTTTGGGTGGCTGACAGTTGGTAGATTAGTGCCACCAACATAAATGTCTTATTCATTTCTCATCTGGTGCGTCCATGTCGTGAAAAGTGTCGCCGTGGATTTAGTCGGAGATATCGTCAGATCTCGCTCAGTGAAAAACATGGAAAGGTCGCAGAGGTAACCGTTGATTTTCGCACAGAGTTCATCAGTATAGTGGCCCTTCCCCGTCGCCTATAATTGTACAGTCGTCGATATGAATCTCCTATGTTTGCCGGCTTTCGAGGTCTTAATAGTGGAACCACTCTCGCTTTTTTCCATATTTCAGGAATGACGAAACTGTTCAGTGAAAGACCCTGTCGCCGAAAGTAATATCTACTTTATCCTTGTGTTTCGTGTTTCCATAATTTGCCAACACCATCGGAGAGGTTGCATTGCTCTAGGTGTTGTTTCCATTTGGCTAGTTTGTGTTTATCGACCAACCTACGAATTTCCGCGTTGAGATCCCTTATGCGGGGGTATGCGGGATTGAGACTTCGCACTTCATCTCTTTCTCTAGCCATTGCCGCTGCCTCCGCGGGGAAATTCGGTCTTATTTGGAATATTCGAGCCGCAGGAATGAAGCGTTTAGAGGCTGAGTCAATGATTTTGCGGAAGTCTCGTTCGCCTTTGCGCACGTCCGTAGGAATGGGTAGAGCATCCAAGGATTCGTCCGTATATGTCTCAAAACTGTCCCAGTCCACCTTGGTAAAGTTAATGTATGTACCACGCTCAGGTGTAATAAAGTACGTCGGTCGTTCGATGGTAATGACTATTAGGAGATGGTCAGACGCCAACGTGAGTATGGGTCGCTAATATGTGTTGTTCAGTAGTCCTGCGCTTACGATAGGAATATCTGGCGAACTATAGCAATTACCCGATACTCTTGTTGGGGCGTCTCCGTTCAGTGTACAGAAAGCCGTATCATCTATTTGTTCTGCAAGTGCATGCCCCCTATTGTCTGCTGGCAGGTTTGAGTGCCACATGTCTTGGTGCGCATTGAAGTCGCCCAGGATCACGCGGTTATCTGCTCGTAGTAGCAAGCTAATGTCGGGGTGATAACCGGTGGGGCATCTTGAGACAGGGGGTATGTAGATGTTAACGATTTGAAGGTCGACATCTCCTGTACGGATGATTATACCTTGGCTTTCTAAGATATCATCCGTTCCTTCGATGTTGGTATCAAATAGATCATACTGTACAGAGTTGTGTGTTATGAACGCTAGACCACCTCCTAGACCTCCTCTTACTCTGTGACGGTCTTTCCGATGGATGTTATATCCGCCATAGGTAATCAGGTCCGACCTAGGACTGAGCTTGGTTTCTTGAATTGCGCCAAGTTTTATGCCAAGTTTTATGTTATGGCGCGATGAACGCATCCGTCCAAAGGTTCCTGTTTGCGAGCCCAGAGCATAGATGTGGCATTGGCTACGCGAGCGTGTATAGTCTTTGCCGACAAACAGTACACGTAGAGACAGGCGCGAGAAGATGTTGATCCTGACTCACGTGTGAATTTAAATGGGAGGGGGGTGTGATGGAGGAACAGAGAGAGACTGGTGCTCGGCATTGATCATGTCTAAACTGCTCCGGTGGGAGCGAGATTATTGAGCTGCTGCTCGTGATGTTGATGCCATAAGGCACGAGCTACAGTCTGGAATTTGTGTGGCGGGTATAGCAGAAGTGCTGCTAGTCGTTGAGACATTATTATTAGTATTGCTACTAGAAGGCAGTGGGGGTGTGCTTGATCGGCGCTTACCGCGGGACGCCCGAGGGTGCAAACAACAAGGGGCCACGAAAGTACTAAAGAAAGTACGGGGTCTGTGGATGTTAAGGTTAAGCCCTGAACATCCGGATTTATGGAGCCATCTCTTACACGAGAAGCATTGCACAGAATGCGACCGTTAAATATATATATTTTTGCAGCAGACACTGCACATCCATTCTCTTGGTCCGGGGTTCGGCTCAACGCCCTCCTGTAACAATAGAATATCTTGCAGCCCTGCTGACAGGGGGAGGATTATAGTTTCGGAATGGGAAAAAACAAACTAAACAGGGTTACTTTGAAAGTGACAGTCCTTAGCCGAGGGAAAACCCTCGAACAACTGCGTTGCATCAGAAATCTGATGGAATGGTGGAGCGATTTAAAACAACTTTAGAAGAGCACCTAAGGAAGGTCGTAGACAAGTTTCAAAAGGATCGGAATACTCACATTTCTTTATTCTTAATGGCCAATCAATCAGCAATGCATGAGACAACGGGCCAAACTCCAGCAAAGATAATATTTGGCAGTGATCTTAGGTTACCACCTGATTTGAAGTTTGTAGTAAATGCTAGCGCTTTTATAAATACAAGTGAATGCAATCCACTCTGCTACCGAGCAATCCAATAAAATCTTTGCTTTCTTTTCTCGAGGGTCTTCGTAATTCCAAGATGACCTCCACTTGGACCATTATGTAATCCCTAAAGAACATCAGGTATCTTCTTCCTTGGAACTACTATAAGTTTCCTCGTACATTTCCCATTCACATTTTCCCAGACTCGATGTAGACACCCAGATAGCAGTTGTAAACTGTTCCACTGTGCCCAATATGACTTCGCAACAGGACTTTCTGCAAATATCTCTTTTCTAGTTGGTCGTTCATCTTGCTCGGGGCCATATATCACCCGTTTGAGATCTGGACCTTCGTGCTGACTCTTACTTAACTGCTCCATATTCCACTCCTCTGCAGATGTTATTGACATTAGCCGGACATCCATAATGTCTTCCTTGGCCTTAGCTTTTGAGGAGTGTTTGCATTCCAGGTTACATGGTCGCCGGGACATGGCATCAGCATTACCGTGATTGCTACCATTGCGATGTTCTATGGAAAAATCATAACTTCGCAGTCGCTCTATCCACCGCGCCAATTGACCACCCGGATTACGGAACTGCAGGAGCCATTTCAACGCTGTATGGTCTGTCCTGACGTGGAATCGCTGTCCATACGGATACTTATGGAAATATTTGACGCACTCCACCAATGCGTCATCTTTGCAACTCCTGCAGCATCGTCGGTAGGGCACACTTAGCCTTTCTGCATGCCTACCAATGAGGCAGTGACCGGTTAATACCCCTATCAATATGCAGATTTCCCTCCTAGTTAGGGCATAAATGCGTCTAGACCTTTTAAGATCCCATTTTGGCCAGGTTTGTTTCGATATCCGACACCCTGGGGATTGCAGCCATCTTTCGTTGGCTTGACGGAGTGTGTGCTCCTTCAGCATTAGTTTGCATGTGGCAAACGGCATACCTAAGCGCTCTTTATCCTGAAGAACCTCCTTGGTCGTGCCCTGCCTGGCAAGCTCGTCTGCCTTACAGTTTCCCTCAATGTCCCTATGTCCCGGGACCCATATGAGGTTTACGCGGTTCTGTTGGGCCATCTCCTGAAGAGATCGACGACAGCTGAGCGTCAGTTCAGAGTTGAACGTGTATGAGCCAAGGGATTTGATGGCCGCTTGGCTATCGCTGAAAATAGCGATATCTTCTCCGATAACACGTTTGCTTAACCAGGCCGCGGCGTCTAGGAATGCCGAGACTTCCGCCTGGAAGACGCTACAATGATCAGGTAGTCTGAAGGAGAGCTCAAGGTCCAAATCCCTTGAATAAACCCCTCCTCCAACTCTGCCGTCCAACTTCGAGCCGTCGGTGTATATGGAAGTGCCACTATTTGTTTCGGGACACCAATCCGTCCTCTCCCAGTCTTCTCTGCTGGGAATGTTTATTTTGAAACAACTATCACCGACTGTAGTGGTCGCACAACGATCTGTGCTTAGAGGGAGAAAGCTGTAAGATTCCAGAATACTGTGTCCAATAGTACCCGCCCCCCAACTGGCGGGGAGCTGATGCCGCTGCTGACCGAAACCCTTCCAGATCAAGTGGCAAAATGCCCAGAATGACCTGGAGGGCTTCGTTGGGCGTTGTCCTTAGCGCACCGCTTATACAGATCATATTGGATCTATGGACTTTCCGCAACAGATTCAGGTATGTTGCCTTGCTCAGCGCAGGCCACCATACGACGACTCCATATAGCATGATTGGACGAATGATGGCCGTGTAGATCCAACTGCATACTCTAGGGCTGAGCCCCCATTTTTTGCCAATGGCTCTTTTGCATGTGTAAAGAGCGATGCAAGCTTTCTTCTGGCGCTGAAGAACATTCTCCTTCCAATTCAGTTTCCTGTTCAGAACTATGCCTAGAAACTTGGCCTTATCCGACAAGCCCAGGCGCGTGCCATCTAGTTCTGGTAGGCTTAGTGGCGGTATTTTGTACCGGTTGGTGAAGAGGACAAGTTCCACTTTTCCCGGGTTGATACTAAGTCCGCAGCGAGAGGACCACGTCGAAACTTCTCGCAATGCTACTTGCATCAGGTCACACAGAGTTTGTGGGAACTTGCCTCTGAATGCAATAGCTAAATCGTCTGCGTATGCCACTATCTTCCCGCCCCCCCCCCCCCCCCCCCAACTTGTGTCACGTAGCAACGAGTTGACTGTGAGGTTCCATAAAAGCGGGGAAAGAACACCACCCTGGGGGGTTCCCCTTGTGACATAGCGTGATAACTCAACCGTACCAAGTGAAGAAGCAATTTTCCTTCCCCTTAAAAGTTGGTCAATTAAACCAGCTAGAGGTCTATCTACGCCCAGATTAGTTAGAGCGGAGTTGATAGCCTCCGGGCTTATATTGTTGAAAGCCCCCTCAATGTCTAGGAAGGCCACGAGACAGTAGTCCTTTTCACACAGCGATTTCTCAATGACCGATACTAGGCTGTGCAGAGCGGTTTCTGTTGATTTACCCTTGGTGTATGCATGCTGATAGCTAGAAATAAGGTTGCTATCAATAGTCGTTGAGAGGTAGTCGCTTAGTATCCTCTCAAAGGTTTTGAGTACAAAGGACGAGAGACTGATCGGTCTGTAGTCTTTTGGCTCGTAGTGGGATGCCTTCCCAGCCTTAGGGATAAACACTACCGTGGCCAGGAGCCCGGAATGTGGTTGAGAGCCAGGCAGGCTGTGAAGAGAAATACCAGCCATTTAGCTGATGTCTCCAACGTGTTTATAAGTTGCGCGGGGATAATCCCGTCCGGCCCGGCAGCCTTATACGGTTCAAAGCTCTTAACTGCCCACCTTACCCTTTCCTCAGTGATGGGTAATTTTACTGCCAGGTTTGTTGCAGGTACTAGTGGTGCGTCATGCAGATTCCCCGGAAAATGTGTATTCAAGAGCAGCTCAAGGGTTTCCTCTTCCGTGCTAGTCCAGGATCCGTCAGTTTTTCGCAAATAGCTGATGGCTGTTTGATTTTTCGAGAGGACTCGTCTAAGTCTCTCTGTGTCGTCGACCTTTTCGACGCCAGTGCAGAAATTTCTCCACGAAGTTCTCTTCGCCTGTCTCAGAGCTTTTTTGTAGGCCCTAAGTTTAGCTTTATATTCGTGCCAATGAGGCTCAGAGCCGAGGCTCTTGGCCTTGTTAAATTGTTTCCGGCATGATTTGCGGAACGAGTCCAAATCGTAGGACCACCAATGTGGCCTGTGTTTACCGCGTGGTTTTGGCACTGGACAAGCCTGTCCTAGAGCATTTGAGAGCGCCGATGTAAATGTAGTAACAAGATCCTCCAGCTCCTCTACTGATGAGGGGGCTTGTGAGGGCAGTACTGGGAGGTCTCTGCCTAATATTTCATTGTGTAACTGCCAACTTGTGTTACGTGGATTGCGCTTCATGATTGGTTGTTCTACAATAAAGTCTAAAACCATTTCTATGTAACGGTGGTCGGAGAATGAATGTTCTTCCAGAACCCGCCATTTTCTGACCCACCCATAAGCGCCTTCACTACAGATAGTGAAGTCTATGACTATCTTAGTGATAAAAGTAGGCTCATTACCCACGTTGCAAATTACCAGGTTGGTTGTTAAGAGGTAATCAAACAGAGACTCGCCCCTGGCATTGATATCGGAACTCCCCCATTGGACATGGTGAGCATTAGCGTCCGCTCCAATAATAAGATTACCCGTGCAGTAATTTGACACCAGGTCTTTCACCTCCGTTTGTGGTGGGGGTTCTTCGGCGTCGTAGGGCATATAGACCGACGCAACCGTCAAGCGGGTGCTGTCGACCGTTAGACTGATAGCGGTAATATCACCATTGGTGTAGTTAGGTAGGAGAAAGGAGTTCAACTCAGACTTGACCAAAATACACGTTCGGACTTTGCTCTCCTCGCTGGCTCGAATGAGCTTGAAGCCCTTAGTCCCCAATCCGCAGATTCTCGAGCTATTGACCCAGGGTTCTTGGATGAGGACCACATCCACGTCGCCTTTAGAAAGACGACTACTTAAAGCAGCCGAAGCCACTTTAGATTTGTGCAGATTAATCTGAAGCACCACCAACATGAGAGCGCACAGACTTCCCTGCCGTCCCCATGTCGTCGAAGTTTGCCCCATCCCGGAGGTTCCCTATCAACGACGAGTTGTTCCGATTAACTGCCCGATATGGCATTGCAGGAGTCCTGCTGCCTGTAGCGTTAGACGTTAATCGCTCAGCGTTGGCTGCTACCACCGTGACGTCGAGGACTTCCTCGTCCTGTAGGCTGTCCTCCATCTCCGAGTTGTTCACAGCACTATCGGCAAGGGACGTGGCGGATAACATACTTTCCGCATCGGAATCCTCCGCTTCCTCTTCTTGTAATTCGTTTTCCGGTTCCCCCGGAGCAGCCGAGAAGGTATCGCGCTGAGCGTCACCACGATATACGTGGATAACGATCTGGCCTACTCTGTAGTGTACCAGGCCATTGCACCTTTTGAGGGGCTCGATTGACTCTTTATTCATGGTGAACAACACCTGTCTGTCGGGCCCCACCGCATCCCCGACCAGATTAACACTCCAGTCATGCGTTGGGAGAGACGGATTCATTAGCCGTAGCATCCCGAGAATTCTGTCGGGTTCGTCAGGGATGGCCGGAATCCACGCCCTTGCCCTTGGACGAGCTGGAATGTCCTTCCAGTCGACGACCTCTATCTTTGCGCCCTTGTAGACTTCACCCAGTTTAGCAGCTGCTGCCTTATACAGTGCTACGGTTTTTGCATCCTCGCATGCGAGTAATTTGATCTGACCCTGGTGCCAGCCCGCATCCGTTACTCGCGCCGAACAACCCGGAAACTCCGGAGCAACGTTGAGAAGAACGTTGCCGAGTTCATTTCGCACGTAACGCCACCGGTCCTTGGGGATGGCCAGACGGTCATTGCCTCGGTCAAGGACACCTATAAGGATCCTGTCCTTGGTTACCTCAGCAAAGCTTAGTTTGCCCGCTCCAGAGGTATTCTGATGCCGCTTGGGAGGGGGATTTAACTCCAGGTCCGATCTCTGGCGCTTGAAAGGGTTAACTTTTAACCTCTTTGGCATGTAAGATTTTTGGAAATCCGGTATCACAGCTTTCGCTAGCTCTACCGATTTACTGGAATTCGGCGACAGCGACTCCTGCGGTACCCCTTCATACCTCTTCAGGATCTTTGCAGCCAATCTTTTCTCGTGGTATGTGAAGCGGCGGGGAGATGTCTCCCGGGAGTGCGGACCCGTAGTTGCCATCGCGGTCGCTCCCCTTGCCGAAATCTCAGTTGCAGCTTCCTTCCCCTTCGAAACTCCGAGGCCAGGTCGTGAGACCGCTGCCACAGACGTAAAGATACTGGTTTTCATATCAGAGGTTGATGGGAGTTTAGCATCCGCCGTTGTCCGCTTAGCTGCGTTGGCAACCGCACTGGTGCTAGCTCCCATCAAGTCAATCTTACTCGATAGAGGGTTGGTTGACCGACTCGTAGTTGCCATCGCTGTCGATCCCCCCCTTGATTGTGGAACGGAGGTTGTCCTCCGGCGTTGTTGTTGCTTTCTCGCCTGCTCCTCCATAGCTCTCCTTTGCTGAGGAGTGAAATTTGGCGTTGTTTGCTTTTTGGGTTTTTCGTTTTTATTTGCGTTATTTGAGTTCATCATGTTCGTACGACCCATCGCCGGACAAGGCCAGCTTAGGGTCAAGGGAAGAGTAGGGGAAAATGTGTCGTCCGCCGCGGCAGAGCCCCGTACCGCGGTAAGGCCATGCTTACTCTCTGAGGCGACCCGGTATCAGAGAGGCTCCGTTCAAATACAGCCACGATTTGCCTCCCGGCTGCACGTGGTCTCATAACACCCTGGATTGGGAGGGGGAAGATCTTTGTCGTCGCGCTAGAGAGGCTAGGCTGCTCTCGTGATGAAGTGCCGTACGGAGCTATGATCACAAGGGCAGCGTAGCCCTGTGGCTATCGACTTAAGCCCTCGTACCGCGGCAAGGTATCCACCCTTCACGAGAATTCGGTAAGCTCATCTACATTAATTTCACACTCAGAGCATTCCTTACCATGTATCTTTAACTTTATTAGATTTCTCCATAACTCCTTGGATGGGAGTGACGGATCTAGCTTCGACTTGCAGTACCTTCGTTGTGCCTGTTTCATAAAACGAGTCGCTTCGTTTCGAACTTCTTTGTAGCGACGCCAGGAAAGATCAGTCTTATTTCTTCGCCAATTACTACACTGAAAAAAAATCTACAAGAAACGGCCGTCAAATTAATAGTAAACCCTGTAATTTTTCGTCCAACAGTGGGTAATATCAATTTTGAAAGTGACCCGCTATCATTCTTCGAATATACTATCATATTGACATGAATTACTGTAAATTTGAAAGTGGACACTATCACATTGACATGAATTACTGTAAATTTGAAAGTGGACTCATATCATTAATTGATATTTTTCAAAAATCACATGTTTTTACTTCCAATCTTACAGTAAATACTGTAATATTTACAGTATTATCATAGTCGCTTTGAAAGTGGTTTTGATATGTTACTTTCAATGTGCACTTTCAACCTTTTTATTTCAGTGTATAGTACTTTTTGCATTTATTTATAAACCACTGGACTTTTGAATTGTATCAGGGACACGCACGATTGATGATAGTTGCATAGCGAATAGGCACATGAATATCAAATAATCTGGTTAAAGTCTGGTGGTATTATTCAAGCTCTTCCGTCCATGCCGTGATATCATCTGAAATATCAGTTCTGCTGGTACAAACATTTTCCTGGAGCTATTGACAATTTATAACAACTTAAGACAACGTTGCAGCAAATGAGCGATGCCTTATTTCTCTCTTGGAGCTTGTCTTTTAGCTTGGGATCATACCTCATTTTTACTTGGGATTATGACACCAGCCTACAGTGTCATAGTCCCAACTTTTTTTAAGTTGTGATTATTTGATTAATTTTCTTACTTGAGACAAAATCCCAAGTAGACTGCGCGACCAATCACATTGCCTAAGGCGACCAGGTACTCTACGGTTAACGATATATGACTAGGTCATGATGTATCATGTGACTACGTTATTTATTTTTTACTTTAAACAAAAAATTACCTTGCACGTTGAATGAACCCGGACACATTTTGCATGCACTTATCCACTGAGTAGCCAATGCTTGAGTGCTTATATCTTCTATTGAGCTACTATTTTGCAATGACTCGATTTCATTTGTTTTCTGCAAAATATCCACGTCCTCTTCACAGTTTCTCGCAAGATGAACTACCAGAAAGTTTGCCGGAGCCACATTCTAAGAAAAAGTGTGTTGTAATTTTGTTATTTTATTTAATACATACAATGGGTCGTATTAATAAACAAAAAGCAATTGGTATTTCTCAAATTTGACTTCAATTTGTATGAAGAAACCATATATATAATACTTTTATTCATAATGAAATAACTCCCAATGCGTAGGGACTCATTTCATAAAATTTTGTTGGCAATTATTTCATAATGAAATAACTCCCAACTGGATTTCGTTGGGAGTTATTTCAACAAGCTTTCCCGTTTTTGTAACTGTTTCTAGAACTGTTGTAAGGTAAGATTTTAGCAAAATTATTACATCGAAACTGATATTGTTGTGTCAATATGTTTCAAAAAGAACATATTTTCAATAACTTTGGACAACAACAATAAAAAGATTTTCATCGATGACACATTTTCAATTTTACCGCTGGGGTGTTTTAAACAGTTGATTTTGATCGCCAAAAGGTAGAAAAGGACTGGTCCAAATATTGGCCGATAACTTAGAGATACATACAGACCGACAGAAATTAACAATTTTATTATATGTAGAGATTATGAAAAGGCAGGCAGGAAAAAAAGCAGCACGCCGGAACGCGGCGATGAGCGCACTTGAATTGGGAGTTATTTCATTTTTCTTGGGCCTTATTTCATTTGGGAGTTATTTTAATTTTTTTTGGAAACTGGGACCTCAGTATGAAATAACTACCAAATATTGGGACTTATTTCATTTCCTTCTTTGGGAGTTGTTTCATTTCTAAAAGTTGGACTTATTTCATTTTTGGTGGGATTTATTTAATGGGACTTATTTCATTTGGATTTATTTCGTGGTAGCGGTAATAACAAGTGTGATATCATAGGAAAATTTCAAAGTGAGTAGTCACCTGTTTTTAATTTCCTTTCTTGTCTCACCTCTTTCCATCTTCCCAACTCTTTCTACTTTTCGGTAAAAGATAGGAGACCACCATGATGATGTGTGCAGGATGTTAAACAACGCCATTGTTTTTCTGTTATTCGGTGCTTGCGACATTTTAATATGTGCAGGATGTAAACAAACCGACATTTTAATGTATGTTGTCAAAAGAAGAGTTCACACTTGTACTGATACACCATGCATCAAAGGGAGACAGAGCATATAATTTTTGTGATTGCAGTAGTAACGTGTGAATTAAAAAATATTTAAAAAAAATGAAATTTCACATGTTCACAGGGGCGGTTCAAGTTTTTTGTTCAAATTTAAGAACGCGTTTTGGCTGATAATGAATTTAACAAGCAAAATACAGAATGCTTGAATAGCCCCACATACCGACATATTTTTCGACTTGTTAAATCTGATTGTGACGTCCGTTAAACACTTTTTCAAAATTTTAGTATCTAAATTGCAAGAACGTCAAAAATGTAAATCTTTGTACAATTTTGCAATTTATTCCAAGATTTTAGAGAAATATTGTTAAATGGACCTTAACTCTCACTGGAATTTTGTTTAATGTGGTGAGTCCCAAGCCCTACGCACAACCCGTTTTACGGAAAGTTAGATTTAAATTACATATTTATATAGTGACAAACTTGATCCAAGACAGACGCCACCTTGCAGCCGCAACTCATGATGATAGACGCTGCTGATGAAATCCGCTGACAGCCCTTAAACCGATTATGTCTGAGTGGCCTTGCTAGTTTTCGCTTTCTCACATTATCACCGAACGGATGTTCAGTGGATATCCAGAGGATACATCGCCATTGAAGGATAGCTCTGGCCATTCGCAGTTGAATGGCGTTCAGAAATTTACCACAGTTGCGTGGACTTCTACACATGGCTTCACTCTCTGCGAATATGCGATGCCTCCAATTTGCGCCAGTTGGTTCAACAAAGAAACGACTTGCGAAACATGTTGGACAGCCAAAATCACCAAGGCGGTTAGATGGCCAGTTTAAGTTTAATTAAGTGTAAAGCTATATATGGAAAATTTATTTATTTTGACTTACGCATGAAGCTACACGACTTAATTTTTTTCAAATGCAGCAACGCCTTACCATTTTTTATTTTTCACAAATTTTAAGTTCTGCTTTCCTTCTATTATAATATTTTCAATAAACACTTTTCAATCCGGTCCTGTTTTTTGGCAACTCAAAAATTAGATTTGAACATTTTTTTCGGTGGGACTATGATGAAAAATTTGATGGTGCGTCTTGGTATTATATATATGGAAGAAACTTTCAAAATCTGAGAAAAAGGCTTGGAAAAGTAATTGTTTTTTTTTTTTTTATTAATACAAGGCAATGTCAGTCAAAAAAAAAAATTAAGAGATGAGCACGGGACTAATTTTTGCGGCACGGCCAACCCCAAACCACGAAAGCACGGCCCGGCGCTAACAATGTAGAAGTGTAGTTAATAGTGTCCGACCCAAGGTTCGGCCAAGCTTTGATGTTCGGCTGCTATTTTTTATTCAGCTTCGGCTGAAAAGGCCGAATAATCGAGGCCAAACAAAGAGATTACAAGATTTTAAGAAATTTGAATTTTTTATAAGGATATGGCAGAAAATCGTAACATCCAGAAATATTTTTGTTATTGAACAGGCCTAATTATTTAATATGCAAGTAGGTATGTGGATAAATTCGTTTAAAGTGGCAAAAGATTGCACACGCAAAGCGTAAACTAATAAAAGTCTTGAAGTGGAATTAGATCATCCACATGTTCTTCGTAGGTTTAATATATACCTCTCTGAAGTTGGAAAGAAAACTTTTACCTTGCAAAAAATTAACAGTGGATAATTTTCCGTAAATTATTCGTGAAAACAAAAAATTTGCCGCGGCTGTATTTTGGAAAATATTGAGTGGCACGCCAACTTCATGTGAAGTTAGCGTGCCACCCTTGAAAAACTACCTTAGGGACCAGTTTGGGAAAAAATGTTTGGCATATTTGGAAAATTCAAAAAAAATTTAATTTTTTTGGTAGTGCACCGCCAACTTCACATGAAGTTAGCGTGCCACTTCTGGAAAACTACTTTCGAGACCAGCTAGGATAAAAACCTTTGCACGTAACTTTGCCGTAAATTAGCCGTAATTAATCTGTGAAATCAAAAAATTTGTCGCGGCCATATTTAGGAAAATATTGAGTGGCACGCCAACTTCATGTGAAGTTAGCGTCCCACCTTTGAAAAATTACCTTAGGGACCAGCTAGGAAAAAAATGTTTGCCCGTATTTTTTTCGTAAATTAGCCGTAGTTAAATGGCATATTTAAAAAATTAAAAAAAAAATTTTTTTTTGATAGTGCACCGTCAACTTCATATGAAAAACATTTTTTTCATGGGGTAGAGGATCTGCTTGGTAACAAGTTTTCATTCCAAGACCGTACCCAATGTTGCACTCCATAGTGTACACACATATGCCACATTGTTGGGGCAAATCACCATCGCTATCCACTATTTTCACATTGGCGCCAGTATCTTGCGCGTAAAGAAGGGTTTAGGCGAGTTGGCATCGGCCACCGTTGGTGTGAAAAAAAATACATGTAATTCTGGCCACAAATGTTCCCCAAGTTGTAGTTTTTTATTTTTATTTCGGCGTCTCGGCAATTGGCGATTGAGAAAAAAAAGCGATGACATCTCTGCTTTCTCACATTGTTGGGGCAAATCACCATCGCTATCCACTATTTTCACATTGGCGCCAGTATCTTGCGCGTAAAGAAGGGTTTAGGCGAGTTGGCATCGGCCACCGTTGGTGTGAAAAAAAATACATGTAATTCTGGCCACAAATGTTCCCCAAGTTGTAGTTTTTTATTTTTATTTCGGCGTCTCGGCAATTGGCGATTGAGAAAAAAAAGCGATGACATCTCTGCTTTCTCACAAAAGGGAAATTCTGAAAGCTCTCAATGAAAAAGGTTGCCATATGCGCTATTCAGCCGTGTTGAATTAAGGACCGATTAGGGAAAAGGACGGGTATAGGGTGATGGCAATAGTTGTTGGCTGGAAACATGACAATGGCAGGCATACTGCAAACGGTGTTGCTACATATTTTGGGGCCTATATAAGGGGGTGAATGTGGGATAGAAGAAAACAGTTGCAGAAAATCATTAAGTGAGCACGTTGAAAAAAAATATAACGTGATGCCGCGCTAAAGTCGTTTTTTATTGGTGCGCTAATTGTTAATAAGTCCCTGTGCGCGAGTGTCCGAAAACCTAGACGGGATTAACCCCAAAGAAGACGTCGTGAGTTCGCGGAAAAGACACCCCGATTTCAAGGCAAGCGCTTGAGGAGTTCATCTCTCTGTGGACCAGGACCAGAACACCGAACATTTTGGGCCCAGAGGAAACCCAGGTGGTCGCAGTGGCGCAGTATTATACCGGGTGAGTCGTGAAGTTTTTGGTTTTCTTTTACAATCCGTGTCCTTTCTTTTTTTTTGTGTTGTGTGCTCCACGCCTGTTGGGGGTTCACATAACCTTAAAATTTTGACTACGGTCACGAAATTCTCGAGGGACTCTGACCCAGTTCAGTGGTTCCACCCCAATTTGTGTTTTAATTAACATACGTAATCTTTCCTAGTTTTTTGTATAATCGGCGGAATAAGTCAAGCGGCCATTTGGTTTTGTGTGATTACTGAATTAGCACTTAACGGAGCCGATGCGTCCGTAAGATTATACATAAGGTGCGTGGATGCCTGATTGGTGTGGAAGCATACTTTTGCTTACCCATCTTCTAACTCATGTTTGTTCTCTTACCATGCTAGCGAAACAACCCTATTTACAGCGAAAAGCTTACGGCCAAAGCGCCAGGGAAATTTATTGAATTGAGAAAGACAATAGCGAGTCCAAAATCCAAACTGATCATCCGGCGTCACAACAGTGCCTCTCAAACTGTTGATGTATCAACGTAACCCAACAAACTAAATCAAATATGAAATATGTAATCGTATGAATTCTGTTGTGTCTAAGTTTAAAATGTAAAAAGAGTTGGCTAATGGTCACACAACGCACCCAAACTAAAGGTCACAATTAGGTATACCTTTTTTTTATTGTCTGGAAATCCAGCTCCCCGAAACTCCCTTTAACTACCGAAAAGAGCTCTCGTAGGTGGGTTATAGGATCTTTGGGTAGAACGTAGTGGAACTTACATGACTCACCTTGAGTATTAAAAATTAGTTTGGTCCTAGTTGTGTCGACAGGAAGTCCCAAATCATAATTTGTTAATTGTACTACATATTTTAAATTTGTGGTGATTTTTTTGGAGAATTTCGAATTATATGCGTGTGTACGCGGTCACACAATTGTTGTGTAAAGCACATTTTCAGTATAAAATTTTTATGTTTTTTTTAGAAGATTTTTATTATATTAAATATTTTTTGTATGAAAGCAAACATTTTTTCATAACTGGTCCCTAAGATAGTTCTCAAAGGTGGCACGCTAACTTCATGTGAAGTTGACGGTGCACTATCAAAAAAAAACATTTTTTTTAATTTTTTTGAATATGCCACTAATTTACGGCAAAATAACGTGCAACAATTTTTTCCTAGCTGGTCCCTAAGGTAGTTTTTCAAAGGTGGCACGCTAACTTCACAAGAAGTATTTGTATATGAGTTAGTGTCACCGTTTAGAATGTGGTATCACTACGGACCAGAGCTGTTAAAGAATTAAATCTTTTGCTCTTTGAAATCATAGTTTTTCTTCATTCAGTACTTGAAATTCTTTTCATCGTTGAAGAATTTAACTTCAATTTACGCATTCAGCAATTCTTTACAGAAATCATGATTTATAAATCCACCAAGTGTCAATTCAACAAGAATTCAAAATAGAATTACGAAGAAAAGCTCTTTAATTCAGAATGGCCATTCAGTTGATTTGATTCTTTTGGAGAGTTAATTCCGCTAATTCAGTACGAATCAGTTTTTGGAAAAATGCTAATTTACTCCCTTAAATAGTACTAAAAGTTTTTAAGTTCCTTTCACGCTAGAAGAATTTGAAAAAAAAATTACATTACATATTATAATAATCTATAACATAAAATTAGTGGAAAAAGCTTATTCGCGTGTAAGAAATATGTGAATTTAAAAAAATTCAAGTTAAAACATAAAAAAGTATGATTTTGAAAGGTATAACATGCCTGGTCTTCACATAAACTGCCTTATTAGTGTTGGTGATGTGTTGGTTATGAAGCTTCTATTAACCCTCTGAGCACATTATTGAATTTAATTAAATAAGCTTTTGTCACATAAATAAAAAATAAATATGAATGTGTAATTATTTTATTATCATAACCTCTAACGAGATTTTTAGCCGTGCTTCTCTTTCCAACTTGTGGTGTGTTGCTTTTGAGTTTTCCTACAAGTTGGCAGGACCTACAGTTTTTTGCCGACTCCGAACGGCACTTGCAAAGCAAATGAATTTTTTTGCTGGCATATTTAGTTTTGGAAAATTTGGCAGTGTCAAGTTTAAATTTAACAACTTCGAAAGTGCTTCAGTATTTTTAAAGATCTTCAACGCACAGCGAATATTGCCGAATTCGCCCTGCTATTACCATATATGAATTTGCGTTGCTCTCATATCTACAAGTTGTACAGGCAATACACAATATTACGTTCAGCTGAAACTCATGCCTTTTATGAATATAAAAAAATTCGGAGCTCTTTCATGGTTTTATTAGTCATATGCATACGTCAGTTTTGAAAAATGAAAAAAAAAAATCAAATCTTTTTTTTTGGATTTATACTTTGAAATATGGAAATTCTTTCCAAATATGAGTATTTTATTTCGATTTTTTAGTCAACAATAACTAGTAGTGGAATTAATTTCCATTTAATTGTATAACAGAAACCATTTGAAATGTCTTTTAAAATTTTCACAAAGCTCAGGAGAGTAAAACGGTCATCTAAACTTTCAACTTCTTCGGCAGATTTTGTATGAAATTTTTGAGGACTCAGTTTGGTAGACCAAGCAGTATAATTATATGCAAGTTAGAACTAGCTGAAATATTTTCCTGATTTTCAAGAACGATTTTCGTCGATGGTGTTGAGTAATTTTTTATGCGAAATTAAATTTTGTTCATGCGTTGCATGAAAGATATTACTTAACACCCTCATCGAAAAAAATTCTTAAAAATCAGGAAAATATTTAAATTAGTTCTAACTTTCACATCATACCACTGAAATTGATTGTCCTACAAAACTAAGAAAAATCTGCCAAAAACGTTGAAAATTTGGATGGCCATTTTGCTAAGCTCCCCTGAACTTTGTCCAAATTCTTAAAGACATCTTTAATTTTGTGTCTAACTGTACATATTACTGAAGTGCCTGAAAAAAGCTCATAAAAGCAATAAATCCGCGATTTTACAATCGACGTGGCTGTTTGGTAGTATCCCGCCTTTTTACAAGTCTTCAATGGGTGACCGGAGTTCTGGTCGATTATAGTGTCGAATTCAGGACATTTTTTATCACGGATAAGAAACGGGTTAATTAAAATTACAGCACCTTAAAGGCATAGTAGGGATGGCAGCTATTTTAGTTTTGTGAGCCCAAAAGTTTCGAGATCCCGAATATGTATTATTTAGATATTTTATACATTTTAACAAACAAACTGAAGACAGTACATCAATATTATTTTCATTACCAACAAGATGCTGAAATATATATAAAAAATATGTAAGTAGAGTTTAAATATATCCTATAATTTTTTCTTTACATACTTTTATATTAGTACAAGACCGGGAATAACCAAACATCTTCTTACGGTTTCTCCTAGCTGCTTTGGAAGTTAATGCAAATCAACAAGCGAAAAAGTTAGGGATTTTATAAAATTTCTCTCCATTCATAAGTGGGCTGTAATATTAGGTGTTAATTTTTATACCCTGCTTTTATGATTATATATAAAACCAAAAGCTCAAAAAACTGCCTTAATCCAACTTAATGTCATATTATTCGTAAAAAACTAGCTATTTTAAACATTCGGGATTTTTTAACTGCTTTTCGAGATTTCGGGACTAATAAAAAACAATCCCGGGATTGACTTCAAATGTCAAAGAAAAAATATATAATGACAACATTTCATGATACAATAAGCGCACCAGTAGGAAATTGTAACAGTGAGGTACGTTTCTGACATCTTACATAAGTATTAGGACTTATCACAATATATCTACGTTGCGGTGTTGCATCTACAGCTTAAGTGTTTATTATTAAGGAAATTCACAAGGTCTTTTATAGTTTTATGTACAATTTCAACAACACAACACTTGAGAGCACTACATGAGTTGAATGTTGTGTCTGAATACATTAAATTAAATTTTCATACAAATTTGTCAGAAAATATTGAATTTTTGTGTTCGTGGCTCTTTTACTTTTGAAACTACAGAAAACGAAAAAACAAGGAAAAGCAAAATAGCACACCTGCGCATTGGGTTGCTTAATTTTTTTGTGCTATTCAAATTTTATATAAGAAATGACAACAAAGAAAATATGGCAGTCTTAAATTTTGAATTCCCTAATTTTGATTTTTTCTAATTTTAATTAGTACATACACAGAAAAGTTTTAATGGCTTTTGACATGTGATTAGTGTTGTAAACCAAATGCTGGAAAAGAACTAAACAATCATACAGTGCTTGTCAGCTGAAGCATCATCGCGAATAACGTTCTAAGTGTAATATTTTTCAAAACCATTTTCATTGCATAAAACATTTTGTATTGCTCTCCAGTTAACCAATTTTCTAAAATTTGACACCAAAACTGTAAAAATGCATTTAAAAATAGTAGGGTAATTTAAAGTGACATACATTATTTGTCGAAAGTGATTCGTAACGGCACTGGAAGATCATGAAAAAGGTGTAAAACTCATAATATGAAAGATATAAAAGAAAAAGTTAAGGGAGATATATGACTTTAGCGTTTTTTTGCTCTCCTGACAAATTCTGATTTTGTAACTTAGAACGTTATTCGCTTCGATGCTTCAAAACCCTCTTCCTATCCTGCTCTGTCACCTAAATGTTTAGCAACATCGGAATATGTTACAATTTTTCCAAACGATGGACTTTTCCTTGATATGCCATTTTTGCTTTTACGAACGTGTTTTTCGCTTTGTTTATATTTTTGTATGATAATTACTATGTATATACATGAAATATTCATGACTTAGGATGAGCTTTTAGGTAAAGAATAATACATTTTTATTTTTTTTTTTAAGTTCAGAGGCAAAGATGCAACGACATGTTAATTATAATATATTTCCCGCTAGGCATGGTTCTGCATTGAGGTCTTGTCAATTATAAAAAATTTTTACTTTTCATATTTCAAATTTTTGTTTTGTTTATAAACCGAAAAAAACATGGCCGCTCTTCACAGTGTAGCAATTTCGACAAATCCAAATTTTTTATTTTCTCATTTATCTCAGAATCGGTGGGATTTTTTGAAAGATTTAGCAGCTAAGTAAAATGTATGACATACATATATGGTCCTCGCTTTCGAATTTGCCTTACCGACATTTCGAGTTTTAATTGTCCTGAAAAAAAAAGAAGTTACCTCACGTCCATAGTTTGACTTGAAACATCTATGTGTTGAATTTTGCGCATTTACTTCAGTCAGATGGGATTACTGACATATCTGTGGTTTCGTTATATTATAATATTTGCGGACTGATAAAACCTCCCCAAATATGTAATTTAATCACATCAAAAAATAATGTACATATTTCACCTTCGAGTTGAATTGTATGAGTCTATAGTTAGCCTATGTAAATCTTAATAGCTGCTTTCTGTAGATCATTCGTAGCACCATCAAATTCCAAACATCGTGGAATACTCATAATAATAATAATAATAATACAAATACCTTCTAAGAGGATAAGGTCCAGCCTGTCTTCCAATTTGTGGTTTAAGTTTTAGTACACATTGGCGAGACCTACAATTTCTTTGGCCCAACTTTACACAGTATCTGGCAAGGCATTTTCATTTTGGCTGAAAAACCCCCGGAGCGTTGCCGAACACTGCCGAAGGTGGCCTCGTTTTGAAAAACTTATTCAAAGAATTTTTGGTGTGACCTGTTTCGGTACTTGCACCAGGTACTTTCAATATGGCAAGTCAGCGCACAGTCATCATACCGCGGCGGTAGACAGTAATTTTAATTTCTATGTCTTAAAATATTCCAGAGGGAAATAATATTAAAAGTGAAAATTAAATTAAATCAAATGTTTCAATAAATTTATTCCTACGTTTATATTATGACAAGATAAAATAAATACATTAAACAAGAACCTCGCAGCCTTAAGCTATATTCTTTACGAGTCCATCAACTCCGGGTCTGTAGATAAAACACGGAATTTTGTTTGCATTTTTATCTAAATTTTAACACTGTGCGCTGCATTTTGACGTCTACCGCTTCGAATTTTCAAACGCGTTTTTCTCCACTTTCCCTGTAATAAAACGATGGAACTGCACTTCATGTTGTTCCTTTTTTATGTGACGATTATTTTCTACTTACCTTCTTGAAAAATTTGCCGTAATCTTCGAGAAATCAGCTAAAAACAGCAAGATTTTATGTATGTATGTAAATATATGAAAACATTGAGTAAGAGTTGCCGTAGCTAAAGAAAACGGAACCAAATTTTCGGGCTTATAGTTTCAAAACAATTTTCCGAAGACAATATCATAGCCGAAATAAGTTTTGAACAAATATATAAATATAACTTTCAGTTTCTGAATGGTTCCAATAAAATTTTGGCCTATTTACATTAAAATCAACAGATTTGAAACATAATCCATCACATATAAAATTTTAGAGTTAGGGCCAAATTTTACAATGATACATGGCAGTCTCGTGTTTTATTACTATTTTGACAGCTTCAAATCAATTCCAGGCATGTTAAAGACTGAAAGTACGCAAATATCACCTCTGAAAGTTAAATTTCGAGAGTACTGAATTGAAAAATTGAATTGATTCACCAAAGTTGGAATTCAATTGAGAGAGTTATTGAATGAGAGTTATTTCGATGCAATTCAGTTCAAACTGAATTACTTTCTCGCATTCTTTAATTCTTTGAATGGAAAATATGAATTCAACATGTCAAATCGTATCTACATGGAATTTCAAATTAAATTCAACGAAAAACATTTGAAAAAATGAATAAATCCTGAATTGTAACTGTTTTGATTCATTCAATTAACAGCTCTGCTACGGACCATACAAGTGTCCAAGTGAGTGGCCCTCTCAGTTGGGCTGCTACCACCCTACCTAACCTAACCTAACCTAAGTCCATTTTTTTTAATGAGATTTTAATGCAAAACGATCTATTTATAACTGTACTATCGTTTTGCATTAAAATCTCATTAAAAAAATGGACTTACGACATTTGCTCACGAAGCCAGCGATATGTCATTTAATTACGGCTAATTTACGGCAAAATCACATCCCTAACTGGTCCCTAAGGTAAATTTTCAAAGGTGGCTCGCTAACTTCAAGTGAAGTTGGCGGTGTACTATCAAAAAAAAATTTTTTTTTTTTCATTTTTTAAATATTTCATTTAATTACGGTTAATTTACGGCAAAATCACGTGCAAACATTTTTTTCCTAACTGGTCCCTAAGATAGTTTTTTAAAAGTGGCACGCTAACTTCATGTGAAGTTTGCAGGCAGTTAAAAAAAAATGTTTTTCATATGATGTTGACGGTGCACTATCAAAAAAAATTTTTTTTTTTAATTTTTTAAATATGCCATTTAACTACGGCTAATTTACGAAAAAAAATACGGGCAAACAGAAGTTGGCGTGCCACTTTTAAAAAACTATCTTAGGGACCAGTTAGGAAAAAAATGTTTGCACGTGATTTTGCCGTAAATTAACCGTAATTAAATGACATATTTAAAAAATGAAAAAAAATAATTTTTTTTTTTTGATAGTGCACCGCCAACTTCACTTGAAGTTAGCGAGCCACCTTTGAAAATTTACCTTAGGAACCAGTTAGGGACGTGATTTTGCCGTAAATTAGCCGTAATTAAATGACATATCGCTGGCTTCGTGAGCAAATGTCGTAAGTCCATTTTTTTTTTAATGAGATTTTAATGCAAAACGATAGTACAGTTATAAATACATCGTTTTGCATTAAAATCTCATTTAAAAAAATGGACTTACAACATTTGCACGTGATTTTGCCGTAAATTAGCCGTAATTAATCTGTGAAATCAAAAAATTTGTCGCGGCCATATTTAGGAAAATATTGAGTGGCACGCCAACTTCATGTGAAGTTAGCGTCCCACCTTTGAAAAATTACCTTAGGGACCAGCTAGGAAAAAAATGTTTGCACGTGATTTTGCCGTAAATTAGCCGTAATTAAGCTGTGAAATCAAAAAATTTGTAGCGACCGTATTTAGGAAAATATTGAGTGGCACGCCAACTTCATGTAAACTTAAATGGCATATTTATCATGTGAAGTTAGCGTGCCACCTTTGAAAAATTAACTTTAAAAAAGTATCTTAGGGACCAGCTAGGGAAAAAATGTTTGCACGTGATTTTGCCGTAAATTAGCCGAAATTAAGCTGTGAAATCGAAAAATTTGTCGCGGCCGTATTTAGGAAAATATTGAGTGGCACGCCAACTTCTTGTGAAGTTACCGTGCCACCTTTGAAAAGTTACCTTAGGGACCAGCTAGGAAAAAAATGTTTGCACGTTATTTTGCCGTAAATTAGAAGTAGATAAGTGGCATATTTAAAAAATTAAAATTTTTTTTTTTTTACAGTGCACCGTCAACTTCACATGAAGTTAGCGTGCCACCTTTGAGAACTATCTTAGGGACCAGTTATGAAAAAATTTTTGCACGTGATTTTGCCGTAAATTATTTAGTTTAATATAAATCTTTAAAAAAAAAAACATAAAAATTTTATACTGAAAATGTGCTTTACACAACAATTGTGTTACCGCGTACACACGCATATAATTCGAGATTCTCCAAAAAAAATCACCACAAATTTAAAATATGTAGTACAATTAACAAATTATGATTACAATACAGTAAGTTTTGGGACTTCCTGTCGACACAACATTTACCTGGCGCTTTGGCCGTAAGCTTTTCGCTGTAAATAGGGTTGTTTCGCTAGCATGGTAAGAGAACAAACATGAGTTAGAAGATGGGCAAGCAAAATTATGCTTCCACACCAATCAGGCGTCCACGCACCTTATGTATAATCTTACGGACGCATCGGCTCCGTAAAGTGCTAATTCAGTAATCACACCAAATGGCCGCTTGACTTATTCCGCGGATTATACAAAAAACTAGGAAAGATTACGTATGTTAGTAAAACACAAATTGTGGTGGAACCACTGAACTGGGTCAGAGTCCCTCGAGAATTTCGCGACCGAAGTCAAAATTTTAAGTTTATGTGAGCCCCCAACAGGCGTGGAGCATACAACAAAAAAAAAAAAGAAAGGACACGTATTGTAAAAGAAAACCAAAAACTTCACGACTCACCCGGTATAATACTGCGCCACTGCGACCACCTGGGTTTCCTCTGGGCCCAAAATGTTCGGTGTTCTGGTCCTGGTCCACAGAGAGATGAACTCCTCAAGCGCTTGCCTTGAAATCGGGGTGTCTTTTCCGCGAACTCACGACGTCTTCTTTGGGGTTAATCCCGTCTAGGTTTTCGGACACTCGCGCACAGGGACTTATTAACAATTAGCGCACCAAAAAAAAAAACGACTTTAGCGCGGCATCACGTTATATTTTTTTTCAACGTGCTCACTTAATGATTTTCTGCAACTGTTTTCTTCTATCCCACATTCACCCCCTTATATAGGCCCCAAAATATGTAGCAACACCGTTTGCAGTATGCCTGCCATTGTCATGTTTCCAGCCAACAACTATTGCCATCACCCTATACCCGTCCTTTTCCCTAATCGGTCCTTAATTCAACACGGCTGAATAGCGCATATGGCAACCTTTTTCATTAAGAGCTTTCGAAATTTCACTTTTGTGAGAAAGCAGAGATGTCATCGCTTTTGACATTTCTCAATCGCCAATTGCCGAGACGCCGAAATAAAAATAAAAAACTACAACTTGGGGAACATTTGTGGCCAGAATTACATGTATTTTTTTGCACACCAACGGTGGCCGATGCCAACTCGCCTAAACCTTTCTTTACGCGCAAGATACTGGCGCCAATGTGAAAATAGTGGATAGCGATGGTGATTTGCTCCAACAATGTGGCATATGTGTGTACACTATGGAGTGCAACATTGGGTACGGTCTTGGAATGAAAACTTGTTACCAAGCAGATCCTCTACCCTACTGATTATACTGTGCTTATAAGTTTAGGAAATGCGTAAGTTTATACATTTATCTGCTCAGCTAGATAAAATTATGTGTACTTGATGTTGTTGTTGTTGTTGTTGTTGTTAACAGCAAACCCCTCCCCGAAGGTTTTGGGGAGTGCTGCCGAAGTTGACAGTCCTGGGCCGGATATGACCCCGGTACGCTGCGGTACTCCCTTGTGGTACTGCCCGACTGGCGTGGTAGCGATTTGGTATGACCAGTGGAACCTTCTAGGTCATGTCATCCCTCCATCCGTGAGGAAGAAGAAGAGAGGTGAGAGGAATCATATCCGTAGATCAACCATCGAGTAGCACGTCATTACCTATGTGCATATTAACTATGTGCTGTTAACAACAACAACAACAACAACAACATGTGTACTTGATGTCAAACAAACACTTTTTATTTCGAAATTCTCATTAAAAAAGTAATTTTCGACCCACTTTCAGCATATTCTTCTATTTTTGTCCAGTGTACGTTGAATCTAATCTTGGCTTGTCGGGAGAGGACGCTTAACCCCAAGGGAGTTCAAGTCATCCTCCACCTGTTGTTTCCATCTCAGTCGAGGTCTCCCCCTTCCTCTGCTGCCGAATTCGGGTGTCGATAGGAAAACTTTCTGTGCTGGTGCTTTTTTGTCCATTCGCATAACATGACCCAGCCAGCGGATCCTTTGGGCTTTATTCCGCTGAACTATGGTCAGGTCTGCGTAAAGCTCGTACAGCTTATCGTTAAATTTCCTTCGATACTCGCCGTTGGCATCACGGGAAGGACCATAAATCTTCCGGAGAACCTTTCTCTCAAATACTCCAAGGCCATCTCATCTTCTCTTGACACTGTCCATGATTCCGAGCTGTACATCAGGACTGGTATGATGAGAGACTTATAGAGCGTTATCTTTATTTGTCGGGAGAGGACTTTACTTCTCAATTGCCTACTTAGTCCAAAGTAACACTTGTTGGCAAGGGTGATTCTCCGTTGGATTTCTAGACTGATATTATTTTCAGTGTTAATGCTGGTTCCCAAATAGACGAAGTCGCTCACCGTTTCAAACTTGTAGCTATCAACGGTGACTTGGCTGCCAAGGCGCAGAGAAAGCAGCGCTTACGGCACGGCTGTTAAGGCCAATGATATCAATAACATCGGCATACGCCAGCAATTGCACGCTCTTGTAAAAGATTGTGCCATTGCGGTTTAGCTCTGCTGCTCGAATTATCTCCTCCAGCATCAGGTTAAAGAAATCGCATGAAAGGGATTCGCCCTGTCTGAAGCCTCGTTTGGTTTCAAATGGTTTAGAGAGGTCCTTCCCGATTCTGACGGAGCTGTTGGTTTTGCTCAACGTCATTTGGCAAAGCCGTATAAGCTTTGCAGGGAAGTCAAATGCAGACATGGCGGCATACAGGCAACTCCTTTTTGCGCTGTCAAAAGCGGCTTTAAAATCGACAAAGAGATGGACAAAGAGATGGTGAGTGTCGATTCTTTTATCATGGGTCTTCTCCAGGATTTGGCGTATCGTGAAAATCTGGTCGATAGTAGACTTACCAGGTCTGAAGCCACACTGATAAGGTCCAATCAGTTTGCCTACTATGGGCTTCAGTCTTTCACACAATACGCTATAAAGAACCTTATATGTGATAGTAAGACTGATTCCGCGGTTAGCGGGATCGCCTTTCCTGTGGATAGGGCAGAGCACACTTAAATTCCAATCTGGAGGCATGCACTCATCTGCATAAGAGCTGATTCATGCTTTTTACCAGCTCTTCGCCTCCGAGTTTGAACAGCTCGGTGGGTAGTCCGTCTAACCCAGGCGATTTGTTGTTTTTGAGCCGGGATATAGCTATCCTAACTTCATCATAGTCAGGTGGTGGGACGACCTTTCCATCGCAATTTAGCAGTGTGGAGAAGTGCTCCCTCCATAATTTAAGTACATTCTGTACGTCGGTTACCAGGTCGCCATTCTGAGGCCAAAACCCGTCTTTTGAGCTATCTCCCATAATTATAGCTAATTTATTAGCAGTTGACCCCAAAGGCCCGGTTGCCACTCCAAATTTTTTTTCGGTACCATAGATTCTAAAAAAAAATACCATTTTTGATGGAAAAGTACCATTTTTTTTTCTAAACTTTTCTACTTTTAAGTATATTAGCTTGGTCAGATAATTTATTCTCGAACGAACTTAAGATTTGAAAAAAAAAAAAATTATAAAAAACTCAAGATCATTTTTATGATATAAAATATGTCAGGCAGGCTCTGCAGTTCCCTGCAGAGTGAAATTTTGTGAACAATTTGTCAAATTCACTCGGAAGTGAATTTGCTGAATATGCCTGTATTTTTATTTGAGGACTCAAAACGGACTATTTACTATTTCAGACATTGATGGCATCGGGAGTGATACTTTTAAAAAATTCTTAAGAATTTCCCCGACAACAGGCAACTCCTTTTTGCGCTGTCAAAATCGGCTTTAAAATCGACAACTCAAAAAGGTGTTCTGCACACATTAATTTTTCGGTGAGTGTCGATTCTTTTATCATGGGTCTTCTCCAGGATTTGGCGTATCGTGAAAATCTGGTCGATGGTAGACTTACCAGGTCTGAAGCACGTCTTTCCCAGGCGATTTGTTGTTTTTGAGCCGGGATATAGCTATCCTCACTTCATCATAGTCAGGTGGTGGGACGACTTTTCCATCGTCAGGGATTGGGGTATCGGGTTCGAACTTTCCATCGCAATTTAGCAGTGAGGAGAAGTGCTCCCTCCATAATTTAAGTACATTCTGTACGTCGGTTACCAGGTCGCCATTCTGAGGCCAAAACGCGTCTTTTGAGCTATCTCCCATAATTATAGCTAATTTATTAGCAGTTGACCCCAAAGGCACGGTTGCCACTCCAAATTTTTTTTCGGTACCATAGATTCTACAAAAAAAGTACCATTTTTGATGGAAAAGTACCATTTTTTTCTAAACTTTTCTACTTTTAAGTATATTAGCTTGGTCACATAATTTATTCTCGAAAGAACTTAAGATTTGAAAAAAAAAAAAAATAATAAAAAACTCAAGATCATTTTTATGATATAAAATACTAGGTGCACCCGTGCGCGCCTTGCGCAAAAAAAAAAATGGTTTGAAATCGTTTACTAACGTCATACAAACTTATGTAAAATTTTGGGAAATTTGATAAAAAGCAAACGATTTTTTCTATAAATATGACCCAGTGGGCACATGTATTTTTTTACAAAACTTCCTTAAATACAATATTTGACGTAAAAATAAAATCATTTGTAATTTTTTGTTTGAATGTCGCTTGGGCTGAAAAAGTTATATCTTGGAATCGCCTGACTCTAGAAAATGCCACATACAACTGTCCGTGTGAAAACACTGGGTTTGGGTAATAATTTTGACTAGTATATCCCGTGGTCGAAATTCGACCAATTTAAAATAGTTGAACTTATTCAAACATCTGATCAACTTTTTGTCAATAGCTGCCTTTAGGACCCGTGGCCGAACCTCGACCAACTTAAATGTATAAATTAAAAACTCATCTATAGGCAAAATGAGGCCATCAAAGAATTTAAAAAATAGCGGCTGTTATTATATAATAAAAATATTAAATTACAGCAGCCCTTTCCAAAATTATTTATGGCAAATGCCATGCAAATATTCGGTTTTCGAGATTTTATGTTGCACTTGAATAATCGGATGATGACATTGTGCTTAACAAATAGCCACTAATTTATGCGATCGTTTTGAGCAGGTGAAGAACAAAAAAATATTAGGTTGAAAATTAAGTAAATTGTAATAGTTAAGATTAAAGGTTTTTTAATATAAAAAAAACACATAATTTAAGAAAAAAAGGAATATTCCGCAACCGGGTCTTGCAACTGTGCACACCGTATTCTATACGCTCACCGCCGCGCCATTACCTTATGCACAAAGCAGTTTAAGAATTAACAATATACCAACAACAAAGTTAGACTATTAATATAAATAATGGACCAAAGTACTCAATGAGCGAGGGAATGAAAATAATTTCTCTCTCATAATAGGACGTGTTTAATGAGGGAGAAAATGAAGATAAAGAGTGGTTTCCTTTGAAGTTCAGCCAACTTCGAAATATGAGTTTGACGCTATTACTCTAACTCTCAAAGAGCGAGAGAATCAAAATATTTCCATTGCTGGTATTTTACACACATATACAAATTTCTCAAAATAAGCTTGATACTCCAACAACAGGAGCCATATTGAATTATTATTTTATTTTTTTGAAACATTTTTTTTTTATGGTGGTACACAAGCCAACTTTGATTGCGACATATTTTTTTCAAATTAAAAGTTTGACCATGGTTGCCCTATTTCACATTTTAATAATGGTGTCATGAAAACATAAAACTTTGTAGAATTTCATTTTAAACAAATATATTACATCGGAATTTTTCCTTGAATAAATTTTTTTAATATGGAATTCTACAATTAAGTGAAGCTTTATTGGGCTTTTGAATCTCTATTTAGATATATATGTACATACATATTAGAGTTTTATGGAAAAATATAATTTTGATTACGTTTTCCCAAAAAATTGTATAGTTAAATTACATTTTATTATAAATATATGTAATTGAAAATTTAAGATTTTCAGGGTTTTATGGCACAACAATATAACATTTTTAGTGTTTCATTTGTTTATTAATACTTTGGAATATATGGCGACCATAGTTATCTCATTTTTATTATAGAATTCTACGATAAAGATGTTTGATTTTTAATTTTTTTAAAAAGCAAAATTTCATATTATATAAAATTGACGGCAATGGGTGTATCTATTTCAATCTTATTTTTTTTTTTTCCTTGATGAATTTCAATACAGAAAGTTAAGGCATTGATTGCTTCTTTCCTAAAAATTTTATTTTTAAACTAAACTTACTAAAGCGTGCGAGATATGAGAAAAACAAATTGTCACTTTTTTTTAATACTTTGGTACATAACAACACATATTGGGGCAACTCTCATGCGGAAACAAATTGGCTATTCGCGCCGACGCCATCTATTTGGAGTGTAACATTTCAATATACATATATGAGTTCAACGCCGAATCTACTGTTTGAACTCAATGAGAGAATTGGAGTGTTTACGCAAGTATGGATATGTGTATGCAAATAGATATGAGTATGAAATTGGTTTGACGTTTATTTGAAGGGGTGGAAATTTGGAAATATGAGTTCGTGTAATATTAAAGAATATTAATGAGCGAGAGAACGAAAATAGTTACACATTCATTTTAGAGAAGTATGGGTTGTATTTAAAAAAAATGTATTATACATGGCGTGGTTTTAAAACTTTTTAGTGGGGGTAAATTACAAATTCTGGTTAGGTCAAAAAAAGTTTGAGGGTTTTCTAGCTTTTTTCTTTGACCATAACTTAGCAATATTTAAAAGACACTTTATATGGATTTTTCCTTTGATTTAAAGAAAAAAATGTATATTGATTTTTAAAAAAATTCTATTCTATTTGGTCTAGACTTGTTTGGGGCTCGGGTTGCAAATCTGCCCTTTTAAAAGTTAATACATATATAGGTACATATGAAAAGAAATTATTTGTTGTCTTCAGTAAAATTGAAGATTTCCGCTTATCACTTGGTTTAGTTAAAAATTTAAGTATCCATAAAATATGTTTTCGATTTTTATACTTTAAATAAGGAATTTATCAGCAACTCTATCTCAATCGATAGAAATCGTGAAATTTATCGAAATAATCTACGGAAATTGAATAAACAGACCACTATGTTTGAAAAAAATTCGCAAATTGCAGCTTACATCTTCAAAAATTAGAGCAGTCAGACTTATATTAATGGTAATTTTTTGAAATATTTACCAAAAAAAAAAAAAAAAAAAAAAGTATAAGCGGTTATAGCATTTTTATAATGGGTGGTATGTATGTATATTTATGATCTAAAATTATTATTTCACATGGCTTTCCGTAAACTAAAAATATTCGCACCAAATTTTTTTTTCTCGAAAATAGAAATCACAACATAAAAATATTGTTTATAAAAATTTTAAGAAGTCAAGATTAGAAATATAAAAATATAAAAAATTTTCAATGACAAAAAAGAAAAAAATTTTGGCCGATAGCTGTAACTGTACTTGAACCATCAACCGCTCGACCACTACCCCCTGACGCTTCCCACTGGGCTATCGCTTTATTTACAAATTGATTGTCAGATAACCAATTCAAGTTGCATGAGAAATTTTCATTCGCTTATTACAGAGAAATGAAGCAGTATTGGTTATATATTAGATAATTGTGCACTGCTTTAGAGGTATGCCAACAAATCCATTTGCATTTCATAAATATTTATGCATATTTAGTATGGGTTTAAGCTTGGCAATTATTTATATGTAAAATTTGTTAGCCTATTAATATAATAGATATACATACATATTAGAGCTTTATAGAAAAATATAATTTTGATAACGTTTTCCCAAAAAATTGTATAGTTAAATTACATTTTATTATAAGTATATGTAATTGAAAATTTAATTTTTTCATGATTTTATGGCACAACAATATAAAATTTTTAGTTTTTCATTTGTTTATTAAAACTTTGGAATATAAGGCGATGATAGTTATCTCATTTTTATTATAGAATTCTACGAAAAAGATGTTTGATTTTTATTTTTTTAAAAAGGCAAATTTTCATATTATATAGAATTGACGGCAATGGGTGTATCTATTTCAATCTCATTTTTTTTTTCTTGATGAATTTCAATACAGAAAGTTAAAACATTGATTGCTTCTTTCCTAAAAATTTTATTTTTAAACTATTTTCGTTTATAATAAAGCGTGCGATATGAGAAAAACAAATTGTCACTTTTTTTTAATCCTTTGGTACATAACAACACATATTGGGGCAACTCTCATGCGGAAACAAATTGGCTATTCGCGCCGACGCCATCTATTTGGAGTGTAACATTTCAATATACATATGAGTTCAACGCCGAATCTACTGTTTGAACTCAATGAGCGAGAGAATTGGAGTGTTTACGCATATACATATGTATATGTGTATATAAATAGATATGAGTATGAAATTGGCTTGACGTTTATTTTGAAGGGGTGGAAATTTGGAAATATGAGTTCGTGTAATATTAAAGAGTATTAATGAGCGAGAGAACGAAAATGAGAAGTATGGGTTGTATTTAAAAAAAATGTATTATACATGGCGTGGTTTTAAAACTTTTTAGTGGGGGTAAATTACAAATTCTGGTTAGGTCAAAAAAAGTGTGAGGGTTTTTTAGCTTTTTTCTTTAACCATAACTTAGCAATATTTAAAAGACACTTTATTTGGTTTTTTCTTTTGATTTAAAGAAAAAAAAATGTATATTGATTTTTAAAAAAATTCTATTCAATTTGGTCTAGACTTGTTTGGGGCTCGGGTTGCAAATCTGCCCTTTTAAAAGTTAATACATATATACATTTGAAAAGAAATTATTTGTTGTCTTCAGTAAAATTTAAGATTTCCGCTTATCACTTGGTTTAGTTCAAAATAACGTAGTATCCATAAAATATTTTGTCGATTTTTATACTTTAAATAAGGAATTTGTCAGCAACTCTATCTCAATCGATAGAATTTGAAAAAAAATTCACAAATTGCAGCTTTCATCTTCAAAAATTTGAGCAGTCAGACTTATATTAATGGTAATTTTTTGAAATAATTACCAAAAAAAAAAAAAAAAAAAAGAAATTGTATAAGCGGTTATAGCATTTCTATAATGGGTGGTATGTATGTATATTTATGATATAAAATTATTATTTCACATGGCTTTCCGTAAACTAAAAATATTCGCACCAAATTTTTTTCTTCTCGAAAATAGAGATCACAAACATAAAAATATTGTTTATAAAAATATTAAAAAGTCAAGATTAGAAATATAAAAATATATAAAAAAATATAAACAATTTTCAATGACAAAAAAGAAAAAAAATTTTGGCCTATAGCTGTGTAACTAACTGTACTCGAACCATCAACCGCTCGACCACTACCCACTAACGCTTCCCACTGGGCTATCGCTTTATTTACAAATTGATTGTCAGATAACCAATTTAAGTTGCATGAAAAATTTTCATTCGCTTATTACAGATAAATGAAGCAGTATTGGTTATATATTAGATAATTGTGCACTGCCTTAGAGGTATGTCAACAAATAAATATGCATTTCATAAATATTTATGCATATTTAGTATGGGTTTAAGCTTGGCAATGGTTTATATGTAAAATTTGTTAGCCTATTAATATAATAGATACTATACACCCATTAAAAGTTGAGCATTCGTCATTTTTTGGGCATAAAATAGCTGTTGAGTAAAAATTTGATACGTTACTGTCATTTATTTCATTTGTGCCGTAAACCTTAGCAATTAGGCTATCATAATCAGCGTAGTATGGTATTTTAATAGTATTCTCGGATATTTCATGTTGGATTTCTAAGTCACCATTTCCCAGTGTATAATTAAAGATCCAATAAGAAACATCCATAAAAGATTTTCAATTAACAAATAAAATCAACTGCACTTGTTGTGAGAAAGAATCAGAAAAATATTCGCAACAGGTTAGGATTGGTTGCGAGGGCAGGACAGAGTGCAGGACCCTGCCCACCACTTAGGCCAGTCAAGTTGGCCCATTGTGATACCCTATGGGGTCTTGAGACCCACCCCATGTCCGAGAATCAAACATCAACAATCTCACACTCTCACACTTGGATTAGAGGATCAAACCAGCTCGTGGAATCGATTAATTTCGATAGAGCCCTAATATCCATTTTTGAAACCTCCGTGAGGTCGTCGATGAACGGTTGGCCGAGAATAGCCAATCGTCTTCGGCTGAGTGCAGGACATTGACACAGCAGATGTGGAACACTCTCCTCCTCTTCAATACATCTGCAACTACGACAGTAATCGTGAGTTATTACGCCCATCCTAGCACCATGTGTGCCTATTAAGCAGTGCCCTGTTAACACCGTTATCAGAGATGAGACACCGGATTTATTAAGGGACAGCAGACAGTTAGTGCGTCCTTTGTTGTACGAAGGCCAAGTTAGCCTTGATATCTCGCACGTCGAGAGACCTGACCAGAGCTCATTTACCCTTTGTAAGGTATTTGTGCTAGCTCGGAGTTTGAAAGAGGCCATGGGAATGCCAACCAGATCATTTCCTGGAAGGAGATGAGTGGTGGTACCTCTTCTGGCCAGCTCATCCGCTATACAGTTGCCTTCAATATCCCTGTGACCAGGTACCCAAATAAGGCTGATCCTGAAGTGCTGAGCCATCTCGTTAAGAGATCTGCGGCATTCAGTTAGCGACTTTGTGTTGTCGACACATGAGTTCAGTGCCTTTGGCGCGGCCTGACTGTCTGAGAAGATAAATATCCGTTTGCCGTTTTGGGCCGTAGACGCTAGGCATTTCACTGCACCGTGTATTGCCAGCATTTCTGCTTGGTACACGCTGCAGTGGTCGGGAAGACGAATAATAATAATAATAATAGGGTTGAGGTAGTGCACTGCGACCTTAAGATCTATTGTGCCCTCATATGCTCAAAGCACATCTACAAGGCCGATCTCTTTCAGAAAATTCAGAATTAGGATCGGCTTTAGTTCATATATGTGCCTACATTCTAGAGTCATGGCTCCGAGGATTTTATGCCTTCTTCTAGAGATTGCATCGCATTTGCACAAAATGTGCTCCGCTGTTTCGTCCTCCGAGTCACAGAAGCGACACAGGCTGCCGGACGAGATGCCCAATCTATGCATGTGGGCCTTGAGCCTGCAATGCCCCGTGGGGACCCCCGTTATAATCCTTAGACTATTTTTGGACAGGTTTATTATCTCTTCGTAGCGCCTTGTGTTATACCCACGCATCAGCGCTTTTGCCTGACGCATCCCGATCGTCTGACGCCAGTGTTCCTCTCTCATGCCAGACTCCTCTTTCCTGAGCTTTTCTTTTATCGTGTGCTTCGCTCAGTTTCAGCACGCACTCCAGCACCAGTGAGGATTTTATCTCACAGGATGATATCGCCTTGAGTGCGGCCTGGCTGTCACTTAATATAGTGATGTTCTCGTTGGTATAGCCGCGTTGCAGGTTTATTCCCGCGCACAGGCTTATAGCAACCACTTCCGCCTGAAAAATGCTCGGGTGTACTCCAAGGGAGACGGACAAATTGATGCGGGGGCCGTAAATTCCCGCTCCAATTCCTTCTGGAGTTTTCGAGCCATCAGTGTACCATACTAGGGTCCTGTTCTCGTGGAATCTCTCCACCTTTGAGGTGTCCCAGGTACTCTTCTCTCCCAGTTCTATTTTGAAACTCTTCTCAAATATTACTACTTTAGCTATGTCGTCCCTTGGCAGTTGGCAGATGGGCAGCTGTCCTATTAGCTTATCCGCCCCCGCGGACGAGATGACTTTTCTTTTCCCGAAGCCTTCTTTTGCCATATTCAGCAAGGTTCGTTTGGCTACCTGTTCAATTACTATGTGCAGTGGGCTCAGATCAAGCAGCACCTCCATTGCCGCTGTCGGGCAAGTACGCATAGCCCCCGTAATGCATACACATGCCAGACGCTGGAGTTTAGCGAGTGATTTCCTCACTGTGCTTAGGGCTGATCTAGGAGCCCATGCTACCGCACCGTACACTATGATGTGTCGGACTATCATGGTGTACATCCACCGCAGTATTGCCGGATTACAACCCCAGGATTTACCCGCTAGTCTCCTGCACACCATTATAGCCCTGGTGGCCTTTGGTGTTGTATTCTCAACGTGTTTCTTCCAAAGTAACTTACGAGTCGAAGGTGACTCCCAAGTACTTTACTTCAGAAACTGCCTCCAGGGGTACCTCATCTAGCGTTATTGTTCTCATACCCGTTAGGGATCTTCTTTTGGTGAAAGGAATGATGGCAGTCTTATTGGAGTTTAGATTTAACCCCACACCCGCACACCATTCTTTCGTTAGGCGCAAAGCTCTCTGGATAATATCACATAAAGTGCTCTCAAACTTGCCTCTTGCAATAATCACTATATCATCAGCGTACCCCTGGCATCGGATGCCGCTGTCGGTAAGTATATGCAAGAGTTCGTCTACTACCAAGCTCCACAGAAGAGGTGATAAGACCCCCCTTGTGGACACCCTCTTGTTGTTCTTATCCGAACGCTCTCTTCCCCACGGCGGTTTCCGCTATCCTTGTACGGAGTAGTGCGTCTATCCATCGTATTATGGGTTGTTGAACTTCTTTCCGCTCTAGTGCCCGGCTTACACTCGCATGTGAAGTGTTGTCGAAAGCCCCCTCTATGTCGAGGAAGGCGCACACTACCACCTCTCCACACTCGAACGCACTCGTTATCTCCGTGGTCAGCTGATACAGGGCAGTGTCTGTTGACCTGCCTGCCCTGTATGCGTGCTGACCTACGTGTAGAGGCCTCTGCCTCAGAGTGTTCGATCTGATCTCATGGTCCACTATCTTTTCCATCGTTTTGAGAACGAAGGAAGTTAGACTGATGGGCCTGAAAGATTTTGCTACTGAATAGTCCTTTTTCCCTGCCTTGGGTATGAAGACAACCTTGGCACATCTCCAACTTGTTGGAATGTATGCCAGCGCTAGGCTGTCTCTCATAATCCTGGACAGGTATGGGACCAGTATCCCGCCCTGCTGCAAAAATGACGGGTAGATCCCGTCCACCCCTGGAGACTTGTAGCTCTCAAAGGATTTGATCGCCCATCCGACTGCACTCTCCGTGAAGAGATTCTTCGCCAGGTGCCAGCATTGTGATGCCGGTCTTGTTCTTTGAGGCTCAATCTCCTCTGGTTCCGTTGTCGCATCCGGAAAATGGGCGGTCAGCAGGGCTTTCGCTCTTTCTTCCTCGGTGCTCGTAAACTCGCCGTTTGGGAGTTTCAGAGCAATTCTAGTTTCCCCCTGCTCCTTGGCTAGTGCCTTATGAAGCCTAGCAGCCTCTGGAGTGGAAGAAATGGTCTCACAGAAACTCCTAAAGCTATTCCTTTTGGCGTTTCTGATTGCTTTGTTGTACTCTGTTAGTCGTGTCGTGTATTCCTCCCAGTGGCCGGTGCGCCTTGCCCGATTAAAGAGCTTCCGCACATTGCATCTCATTGATGAGAGCTCACTTGACCACCATGGGGTTCTGTATTTCTTCCCCGTGGAGTCACGGCAACTAGCGTTAAAAGCGTCAATCACGTAGTGATTGATACTGTTAACCCTCTCCTCTAGTTCCTCTTCCGTTGTTCCCCTGTTTATTCCTACGATGCAGGAAAGGTTAAGCTCTAGTATGCTATTGAATTTCCCCCAATCAGTTTTCCTAGGGTTTTTCTTAGGCTGGTTTATTCCCACCTCAGCCCCTACAACAAACTGGATAATGCGATGGTCCGGGAAGACGAAAGGAGATCTCTAGTCCCAGGTCCGGTGAAAAGATACCTCCACCCACCTTCCCTTCAAACTTAGAGCCATCGGTGAATATGTTCATGGCATTCCGAACAGTATGCGGTCTGTTATCCCATTCTTGACTTGTGGGTATTTTCACCTCGTAGTTCCTAACAAGCACGTTGCTTGGCGTGCAATAGTCAGTATGTAATGGTATGCTCACAGGTGCATGGGAGCCTAAAATTGAGGCGTGACCACATGTGCCGCCCTTCCATACGTCGGCCTCCCTTAATCGCAGAGCTGTGATCACAGCTATTTCTTTAGCCACCAGATCGAGTGGTGGAAGATTCAGCAATCGTGTTAAGTGCTTCTGTTGGAGTGGAGCCGAGGGCCCCGGTTATGCAGAGTTCTGAACTCCTTTGGACTTTTTGTAGCTGCTTAAGGTACGTGTTCTTGGTTAGTGCCGGCCACCAGACCAGCACACCGTAGAGTAGAATTGGGCGAACAATAGCTGTGTATATCCAGTGCACCACTTTGGGAGAGAACCCCCACGATATACCAATTGCTCTCTTGCAAGTAAACAACGTGCATGTTGCTTTTTTAACTCGTTCCGCTATATTGTCGCTCCAGAGTAGTTTCCTGTCTAGAATAACTCCTATATATTTGGCTTTGTCACTGAGTACTAAAGTTGTATTCCAAATTTTTGGTGGTATTAAGTTCGGTATTTTGTACCTCCTAGTCCTCTTCACTAGGAGGTTTGGTTTTCTCGGGATTAACCTCCAAACCTGAAGCGTTCGCCCAGTCGCATACTTTAGTCAGAGCATTTTCCATTAAATTGCAGGGTTTGAGGAAATTTTCCCCGAATGATAACGCAGATGTCATCGGCGTACGCGATCACTTGGTAGCCTTCAGCTTCCATGAGACGTAGAAGTTGGTTTACAGTAACCAGCCACAGGAGCGGAGAGAGAACACCTCCTTGCGGGGTACCTCTGTTAACGAGTCTGTGAATCGAATTACCGCCTAGCTCCACTGTAATCCGTCTGCTAATAAGCAGTTTGCGGATAAACTCCACAAGGCAGGCATCGACCCGCAGACCCGTTAACGCCGAGGTAATGGCTTCCGGTAGAACGTTGTTGAAGGCACCAGCTATATCACGGAAAGCCACCAGTATATATGTAGGATTTCGGCCGGCCAGTTAAATAAAAGTCCACGTTTAACTTTCCGCGCAGGGATTACACAAAAGTTTATTTAGTATTATTGTTTCCTTTGATGTTTAACAGAAACTGTCACAGGCGCTCATTGGCGCGGTTATAATGATTTTACATTGAATTTAACTTATTAAATTGTGCAACAGGCACTTAAATTCAGGTTTACAAAAAAGGATGATCTACTGCGTTGGCGGTCGGCAATGTACTATACTTTTTCACAGAGCCGTTAGCTCAATTCAACCATCATTTACTATATTCTCTTTCTTTCGTTAATTCGTTAGGGTTGCATTTTAATAGTAGCTAACACCGACGGCTGGCGCTGCCACCCAATCCTACATTCGGCCCTCCTGACGTATCATTCGGCTCGGATGATGATGCACGAAGAGATTGGAGGTTATGTTCCCACCCTTTTATATGTTCGGCAACCGTTATTGTATTACCGGGACCCTCGTGGTTCCCCACCTGGCGGACCTCGTATCGATCGTGGTTCAGGACTCTGACGACCTTATAAGGACCTAAGAATTCCCCTCTCAACTTCGACCCTGTCCCGAATTGTGTGCGCTTACTGGCGACTAATTCGTCCAACCGATACTTAACCCGCTCTCTACTATTTTTATCAAAAACCCCACGGTGTTCCTGTCGTATCTTGGCAATATTCGTTTCCGGCCTCACGCGGCACTTCTTCCGCCCAGCATCTATCTCTGTGTCGATGCAACTCTTCACTACTTTAACTGCCTTAGTGGACGGCTGCGGTATGTAAAAAGTGTTTCCAACAGCTTTCTGAATTTTTTTCCGCGGGTATTTGCCTTTCTTATCGGCTACCTTAATCACCTCATTTTTCATCGGCGGAGGCACAACATTCAGTTCCTTAATGGGATCTTTATGAAGCGCTCCGCTTTCGTAGTCCTCGAATTCACCCCCACGGAGATGTGACAACTCCATCTCACGCCCTTCACCTTCTACTGCAACTGCCACACACAACGCGCCGAATTCACCGTGACAATCGGACCTGGTAGTGGTAGCAGCCTCAACCAACGTATTCCTAAAAGTTCCTTCTCGCACACGCTTCTTCGGCTTGAACTCAACTAAATCCTCACTAACAACCAGAGTCACTTGTTTCAGGATATCATTTCCGATCACTGCTGCATATGCCATGTCACGTTCTTTGACCACGTGGAATTTAACCTTCAATTCCATCCCGTCAATGTAAGCTCTGCGTGTAAAGCTACCTAACGTGGTTAACCTGCCTCGTCCTACACCAACTAGCTTGCGTCGATCCATGTCCAGCTCGATATCTTCATCCAGCTTAAGCAAGGTGTCATAACGCATCAAACAAAGGTCACATCCGGTATCAACCAACGCGGAAACTGTAACCTGGTCACACGTCACATCAACGAAGACACCCTTACTAGCCACACCTAGCCTACGACATACTTCATCACCTAGAGTATTCGCATTATGGCTCTCCATCTTAATCGCAGCTGGGGCACTAGGACAGTCGGTGGTGGTTTACCACATTTAAAACATTTGAACGGCTCATGACACGCGTTCGCCAGGTGAGAAGTACTTCCACACTTGAAACACTTCTTTACCCTCTCTTCACGCACACCCTGATCGGACGGACTCTTGCTGCCTACCATCGACCGGCTCGGATTTGGGTTAGTCACTTGGTGGCGACCAGACCAAATCTTCTCGTAAATGACAATTTGTTCTATGAGTTCCGGTATGGACCTCGCCAGATATAAATTTGTTTTGTTTTGTTTGGAGTCGGGAATGCCTTCGATAAAGTATTCGATAAGACTCATCTCATCAATCCCTATAGGTTTCCCGATCTCCATCAGCAAATATAAATATTCACGATAACTTTCATCGGCGGGCTTACGTCTACTCGCCAATGCCCTATGCACATCTATTGATGACACCTTAGCCCCGAACTCGGCCTTTAAAGCCTGCACCAAAGAACCCCAACTCGTTACATTACGCTGGCTACGTATGAAAATCTTCGCAGCTCCTTTCAACAGTTGCTTCGCATAGATAAATTTTTGGAGATCGTTCCATTGAACCGCGCTAGCATTTTGCTGAAAATCATCAAGCCATTCTTCAATTTGTTGAGAACCCGAACCACTAAAAGATGTTAAAGAGTCTTCTATGTCACGCAAGGTAAAGGGAGCAGGAGAGTATGAACTATGCCGTGTTGCACTTGGTGGTGACGAACCTGCATTGTCATAGACCGAACCTACATCGTCGCCGGTATCATCATCATCTTCGCTGTCAACGTTCAGACCGAAATGTTCTAACATCCGATCTTGTAGCGTCACCTTCCGGCCGGTGGTAGCTAAACCCAACTCAAACAATTTTTGCTTAAGGCCAACAACATTCAACTCTAAAATATCGCTTCTTTCCATTGTCGACCGTTTCCCCCTCACAAAACAATAACTTAGTTACAGAAATTTGAAAATTAATCTCTCTCTTCGAATGGCTTTCAATTTGCCTTAAGACAGCTACCTCAGTTTACAAATCGACTTCAGTTATTAAATTTCGTCTAATTTAATTTCTACCTATGTACATGTGTACTTCGTCAAAATTATTAAATTTGGTTTAACTGATTAAACATTGTTTACTTATTTCCGAGAGTTAATAGAAAACATTCAACCGACATACATACATGAATTGTAATTTGCATACGTACATACATAAAAAGTACATGTCATAAAACCATACCTCGCTGTGTTCATATACACAGATTTGGTCACCTCTGGTTTTATGTGCAGGCGCCGCTGCTTGCGCTGTCACTATCTATGCCCTTACTGTCGCTGCTTCGTTGCTGACGTCGCTGCTTCGTTATTGACGTCGCTTCTTTGCTACTGATGTCGCTGCTTCGCTGTTGACTTCGCTGCTTTCCCGAATCTTCCGGTAATGGTACAAAATCTTCCGTTCCTTAGGTTGCGTGGTACAGACAACAGACCACGAATCTGCGTTTGCATATGTGCACAGTTGAAATGTACTAATTGACCGCGCTTGCATCCAAATGCATTTGCACAAACTCAGGCCAATTTCCTTCAATAAAATTTCGTAAGTACGGCGTTTCTTTGCTCGCCATCCACTTCTGGCACCACTTGTAGGATTTCTGCCAGCCACTTAAATAAAAGTCCACGTTTAACTTCCCGCGCAGGGATTACACAAAAGTTTATTTAGTATTATTGTTTCCTTTGATGTTTAACAGAAACTGTCACTGGCGCTCATTGGCGCGGTTATAATGATTTTACATTGAATTTAACTTATTAAATTGTGCAACAGGCACTTAAATTCAGGTTTACAAAAAAGGATGATCTACTGCGTTGGCGGTCGGCAATGTACTATACTTTTTCACAGAGCCGTTAGCTCAATTCAACCATCATTTACTATATTCTCTTTCTTTCGTTAATTCGTTGGGGTTGCATTTTAATAGTAGCTAACACCGACGGCTGGCGCTGCCACCCAATCCTACATACATATATTCCTTTGTGTCAATTGACTTTTCTATAACAGATACCAGAGAATGCAAGGCAGTATCAGTCGATCTACCTTTACTATAGGCGTGTTGAGCCCGCGACATATAAGTTGAGTCTATCGATCTTCTGACATAGTCCTCCAAAAGTCTTTCCATAATTTTAAGTAGAAATGAAGATAGGCTTATTCGTCTAAAATCATTAGGTTTAGAATGAGATGGTTTCCCGGATTTTGGGATAAATACTACCTTAACCTCTCTCCATGATGCAGGTACATAGTTGAGCCTGAGCCAACTAACAAACATGGTTTTCAGCCAGGGCTTAATAAGCTCGGATGTTTGTTGTAGCTGGGCCGGGAATATTCCGTCCGGTCCTGGAATCCAGACTCTAGCCCTTGGGCGTTGCGGGATATCAACCGCGTCCACTGCCCTCAATCGCGCGCCGGGATAAACTTCTCCTATGCGCTGTATAGTATATGAACTATATTTAATAAATTTGATTTTTTTGATATCTTTATTTTTTTAATATCAACAATTGAATACAATTTTTAATTACTTCAGAAATTTTCATTTACAATGAAATATAATGATTAAAAATATTTAAAAATAACAAGTATAAAATGAACAATGTTATAAAACAAATAAAGTATAATAAACCCTACATATACTCCCCCTCCAGTGAAACGAAAATATATGTAAAAACAATTAATTAATATTAAATATTAGTTTTCTTGTTTTCTAATGTATTTGAGTTGGAAAGTGGTTTAGTAATAGTGTTTTAATCAATTGAAAAAGTTTTAACAATGTTTCCATATTGTATTTTAAATGTCTTATTGTGTTTTGAGATAACTTTGAATGGTCCTTCATAAGGTGCTTCTAAGTTAGATTTATGAAGAACTTTGACAAAAACATAGTCACAACTATCTAGATTTTTAGGAACAAAATAATTTTCTTTGTTATGATGGAAAACTTTGGAACGAATAAGAGAAAAATGTTGTCTTAATTTTTGAAGAATTTCGTTTGAAGAATTATTTTCATTATTATTATTGGAAACAACTAATTCACCAGGCAGTCGAAGTGTTTGTCCATACACAAGTTCTGCAGAAGAACATTTTAAATCATCTTTAATTGATGTAAAATTTCAGACCAATGAGTAGAATCATTAGAAGCTACAATAGCTGTTTTAAGTGTTCTATGAAAACGTTCTATCATACCGTTTGCTTGTGGATGATATGGTGAAGTATGAATTGTATGTGCCCCTAATAATTTGGTTAATTCATTAAAAATTTTCGAAGTAAATTGGGAACCTTGGTCTACTGTAATATTTAGTGGGATACCGAATCTTGGCACATAATTTTGGACGAAAGTAGTTGCTATTGTACTAGCTAAAATATCTTTAAGGGGATACGCTTCAGGCCAACGAGTATGTCTATCAATGATAGTTAGAAGATAACGGTAATCTCTTGATATAGGAAGAGGACCGACAATATCCATGTGAATATGCTCAAAACGACCAGAAGGTATTGAAACTTTTTGAATTGGAGTTTTTGTGTTTCTCGTAATTTTGGATTTCTGGCAATTAATACAAGATGATGTCATTAATTTCTTTACGCATACTAGGCCAAAAATACTTTGTTTGAATTTTCTAGTAGTACGAATGCTTGGATGAGATAGACAGTGAATTTTGTCAAATATAATTCTTCTCATAGAAAGTGGGACATATGGCCTAAATGATTGGTGTGAAACATCACACCAAATATTTAAATTTATGATTGGAATATTGACTTCTTTTAAATTACTTTTAGAATTTGGATCAGAAATAATTTCTTGTAACATTTTATCTGTTTGCTGTTCTTTGAATAAAGTTTCTAAATTAATATCTTGAGTTGAAATTGAATTTACTTCTGGAATACGGGAAAGTGTGTCGGCAACTATGTTGTCTTTTCCACGTATATATTGTATATCATTAGTGAATTGTGCAATATATTCAAGATGACGTATTTGACGAGGAGATCTATCTACTTTAGAATTTAGAACATGGGTTAAAGGCTTATGGTCGGTATAAATGATAAATGTTCTACCTTCAAGAAAATGTTTGAAATGTTTAACAGAATTATAAATTGCTAAAAGTTCCCTATCGAAAGTAGAATAGTTAATTTCACTTGGGGTTAATTTTCTTGAAAAATATGTCAAAGGTTCCAATAAATTGTTAGTTTTCTGTTGCAAGACAGCTCCTATTGCAACATTTGATGCATCTACTGCTAATGATAAAATACCATTTTTGTCAAAATGATTAAGTAAAGTATTTTTAGCAAAAAGTGTTTTAACATTTTCGAACGCGTTTGTAGTTTTATCTGTCCAATTTAATTCTTTAAGTTTATTTTTAATAGAAAATGTTAACATTTCATGTAGAGGACTGAGTTCTGCTGCTAACATTTTAACATAGCGATGGTAATAATTGACCATGCCTAAAAATTTTTGTAATTTATTGATAGAAGTGGGTCTTTCAAAATTAGTTATTGTTTGAATTCTTTCTAAAGAGGGTTTAATACCTTCGCAAGAAATTTCATAACTTAAGAAGTCTAATTTATCTATGCCGAAAATGCATTTAGATGGTTTAATATTTAAATTATATTCTTCAAGTCTTTTAAATATCAATTTTAAATGTTCGAAATGTTGGCTTTCATTATCACTCGCAATTAAAATATCATCTATATAAGTGAATACAAAATCAAAGTCAGAAAATACTTCATTAATAAAGCGTTGAAATGTTTGAGCACTATTACGTAAACCAAAAGGCATGCGAACAAACTCAAACATTCCAAATGGAGTAGTTATCGCAGTTTTGTGTATATCTTCTTCTGCCATGGGTATTTGGTGATAAGCCCGAACGAGATCGATTTTGGAAAAAATTTGTTTGTTTTTTAAATCGATAGTTAAATCGTGAATATGTGGTAAGGGATATCGATCCGGTGTAGTTATAAAATTTAATCTTCTATAATCTCCACAAGGTCTCCAATCATTTGGTTCTTTTTTTGGAACGAGATGAAGAGGAGAAGCAATTGGAGAACTTGATGGTCTACATATCCCTGTTTTAACTAAAAATTCAAACTCGGTTTTTGCGGTTTTAAGTTTAATTGGATCAAGACGTCGTGGTTTTGAAAATGGAAGTACTCCTTTTGTTTCAATCCTGTGAACCGTATGGTGTTTCACCTCTTTGGTGTAATCTGGTTCACAGGTAATAGAAGGAAATTCTTTTAGTAATTGAGAAAATTTGTTTTCTGCAATTGGAATCTTAAGGGAGAAAATATCGCAAAAACCGGTTGATCCAGAAACTCTTAATTTAGTAGTCGAGTCTAAAATTTCTCTATCTTTAATGTTAACTGTAATTCCGAATTTTTCTAAAAAATTTGCGCCTAATATGAGTGTAGTGATATTTGCAATAATAAAAGGAAATTCGAAATCTCTTCGTAAACCAAGATCAATTTTTAAAAGTTTTGTTCCAAAAGTTTCGATTGAAGAACCATTAGCAGCCGATAATTTAAGATCCGAATCTCGTTTATAATTTTTGAATTTAGAAAATGGGATCACTGATACTACTGCACCAGTATCAATTAGAAAATTAAGTTTATTAAATCTATCGAAAACAAATAGGCGACGGGTTGGTTTAGGAGTATTTCCATTATCCGTCACCGTCATAATGGAACGATTCAATTTAAATTTTCTTCTGAATTTCTATTTTATTTAAATTTTGAAAAATTGCTGAAGTTAATTCTGTCAAAGATTTAATACAATGTTCTAAAGAATTGTTGTTGATACTGGCAATAGAAGATTTTGAGGAATCTGATTTATTAAGTAAATCGAAAATTTTGTCAGCTAAAATAATAACTTCGTCTATATTTGAATTTCCTGTCGAAGTTAGGTGAATTTGAATTTGTTGTGGCAATTTTCTAACCCACAATTTAAAAAGTAATTCACGACTAACTATCGAATTTGAGCCTATTAAAGATTTCATATAACGAAAAAGTTCGGATGGTGAACGATCACCAAGTTCCATATGAGAAAATAATCTTTCAAGTCTCTTTTCTTCACTGAGAGAAAATCTTTCACAAAGAGCTTTCTTGATAGTCTCAAATTTGTTAATGGTAGGAGGTGGATTGATAATATCTATAATTTTAGTTATTGTTTCTCGTTGAAGGGCAACAGGAACGTTTTGAAATTTAATATTATCGTCTATCATATTATTTATTTCAAATTGTCCTTCAACAAGAACAAACCATGCTTCTGGACATTCTTCCCAAAATTGAGGCAATTGAATAGTTTTAGTTTGATTTGCCCTAAAGTTATCTCCAAATGTAGTTATGTTGTTTGTATTATTGTTTTCAATCATGTTTGTGTTAGTGTCACTTTGTGTATTGTGTATGTTGTTGTTGTTTTGATTTTCTGAAATTGTAAAATTGCGAGTACGAACAGGGGAACGATTAAGCATTTTGAAAAAGGAAACAAATAGAAATGATTAAAATTCCATATTAGATTTAGAAAAAGGAGCAGAAAAAAATATAAATTTTTATAAAATACCAAAATTTTCAATTAAGCAGGGTTGATTGTTGATAAATTAATGCCACGATTTATACTGCTCTTTCAAATTGGAATTGAGGTTGTTATTGAATTAATTTTGATTGTAGTTGATGTAATTATTTAATGTTTAGTATTCAATCCAATATAATAAGAAATTTGAAGTTGATTATTATAACTGATGTTTCTGTTGTTATAGTTGTTGAACTTATTGCTGTCGTTAAAGTTGTTGAATTTCTGGATGTTGTGATATCACTCAAGTATTTAATTGTTGATAGATAGTTGTTATTTAATATTTATTTATGCACTTAGTATGAATATCTGAATATTATAGCTTTTGATTAGGTTCGATGAAATTTTGTTCCGATATTGAAAATTTTTCTTTTAGTAGATTTTAGTAATATATATGTAGATGATGATTTAAGATTTAAGTCTATATTTTATAATTTAATATTTTAGATTTAGTATAATTTTCATTAATGCACTTTTAGAATTAAATTTCAATGGAAAAGTTCGAAATATGTCTATTTGATACATAAGTACATATGTAAACACGATAATGTATCGTGTACATATGTAAACACGATAATGTATCGCGTCGGGTAATGTGAACGCTTCTTAAGTCCGTGGTAGGATCGCCAATATATAGTATATGAACTATATTTAATAAATTTGATTTTTTTGATATCTTTATTTTTTTAATATCAACATTTGAATACAATTTTTAATTACTTCAGAAATTTTCATTTACAATGAAATAATATGATTAAAAATATTTAAAAATAACAAGTATAAAACGAACAAAGTTATAAAACAAATAAAGTATAATAAACCCTACACGCTGTATGTCAATTTTGTACAGGTCCACGGACCTGTCATCGCAAGCGATCAGCTTCACATTACCCTGATACCAACCCGCATCGGCGTAGTTGGGTGGAGGACCAGGGTTGTCACGTTTGACCTATACAGCCACTTTTACGAGCGCGGCCCTGATCCACTTCCACTGCTGCTTGGGGATCCTGCCGTCTACGTTGCTCTCGTCAATTACTCCAATGATCTTGCGATCCTTGGCAATGTCGGCGAAGGCCCTCGTCGGTCCTCCTATTCTGGCCCTTTTCGGTGCCGTTGGGATGGTTTCCTCCAGCGATCGGTTTCGCTTAGCGGTTTCCCCCTTGTTGTTAGCGCCATACAGCTCAACCTTAAAATCCGGCACTATCCGCCGACCCCACGCAAGATCCCCCAAAACCTTCGGGGAGTGTTTTGCTGTTAACAACAACAACAACAACCCGCCCGCGCGCCATCTACATTTGAACATTTGAAAAGAATGTCCATTAACCATTGTCTTTTTTTAATCAAAATCAAAGACTTGCACCACTACCAGTCCAGCGTAGTGTTGCCACTCACATTTATTTTTTGTACCAAAACAGTTTCAAGAGTGCCAAATTTTTTTTCTAGCATGGAAAACCACACCTTAAAAGAACTATGGCGCGATAAATGTACATGTTATCATTAGAACCTTCAAAAACATTTCTCTTAAAATTTTTGTAGTGCTGCTCTGAGTTTGTTCCTCGGCGGGGAAAAACAAACGATGTTGCTTAAATCATAAATTGGGTATTTTATAGCCAAAAAGCTTTGGTATTAGTTTCCTTTAGGGGTCAACTGCAAAAAAAATTTTAAAAATTATGGGAGAGGGCTCAAAAAACGTATATTGGCCGCAGGATCACGAATCCCGGAGCGCTTTTTTAATTTTTTGTTTCAGTGAAAAATTATGATCAAAATCCCGAAACGGACCCAGGTCCGATCCCAATTCGGATCGGGATGCATGGTATTTGTGTGCAGAACACCTTTCCGAGTTGCTCATAAAAAATAACACTCGTCCGGTCCAACACAGGCTACGCCATCCTCAGCATTTCTGCGCAGAACACTTTTTTGGATATTTTTAGGGACGGCCTAATGTGATTACAACAGCTACATGAAAACTTGCAACTTTGATTGCAAATAACATTGGCAGACGCTCTGAAGTCTGATGAATGTCAGTCACAATAGCGTTGCAGTACAAATTTATTTTTTTGTGAATTCACAATGGTTTATTTAAACAAATTAATTTTTATAAATCAATTTGTCAAATTCACTCGGAAGTGAACTGCAGAATCTGCCTGTATTTTTATTTGAGGACTCAAAACGGACTATTTACTATTTCAGACATTGATGGCATCGGGAGTGATACTTTTAAAAAATTCTTAAGAATTTCCCCGAGAACAGGCAACTCCTTTTTGCGCTGTCAAAAGCGGCTTTAAAATCGACAACTGAAAAAGGTGTTCTGCACACAAATACCATGGATCCCGCCCCCAAATTTGGGTCAAACCCGGGTAATTTTTCGGTGATTGTCGATTCTTTTATCATGGGTCTTCTCCAGGATTTGGCGTATCGTGAAAATCTGGTCGATGGTAGACTTACCAGGTCTGAAGCCACACTGATAAGCTTCAATCAGTTTGCCTACGATGGGCTTCAGTCTTTCACACAATACGCTAGAAAGAACCTTATATGCGATATTAAGACTGCTTCCGCGGTAGTTGGTGGGGTTAGCGGGATCGCCTTTCTTGTGGATAGGGCAGAGCACACTCAAATTCCAATCTGGAGGCATGCACTCATCTGACCATATTCTGCATAAGAGCTGATGCATGCTTTTTACCAGCTCGTCGCCTCCGTGTTTGAACAGCTCGGCGGGTAGTCCGTCTTTCCCAGGCGATTTGTTGTTTTTGAGCCGGGATATAGCTATCCTCACTTCATCATAGTCAGGTGGTGGGACGACTTTTCTATCGTCAGGGATTGGGGTATCGGGTTCGACGTCTCCCTCGCAATTTAGCAGTGAAGAGAAGTGCTCCCTCCATAATTTAAGTATATTCTGTACGTCGGTTACCAGGTCACCATTCTGAGGCCAAAACCCGTCTTTTGAGCTATCTCCCATAATTATAGCGGGTAGTTTTTCGGTTTTTGACCATAACTTTTCACTAAACATAAAATTAACAAATCGCTTCCGGATTCGTGAACCAAAACAAGTTTTTTGACCATATTTTTAGCTAATTTATTAGCAGTTAAAACCTAGAGTAGAAAATTACCCAATTACCCAGCATACTAAACATACTAAACAGGGTTACATTGAAAGTGACAGTCCTTGGCCGAGGTAAAACCCCGGGTGGTTCCACTGCGCAGAGATCCATGGCGATGTCCTGGGTTTTCTGCTCTGAGAAGTGACTGTACATAGGGAACCCAGCATGATTTACACGGGTCGTTTTGCAGGTCGAATTTGGTCTTTCCACCTGGTAAATAGCAATTCTATCATCGACATCCGCTGCTGATTAGCGGAATGAATATGCTGAACACTTAACTATGCAGTTTCATAACATTTTAATCGATTACTGCAACCTTGCAAACCTGCCCATCGCACCAACACACCGAAAAAATTGTATTTAAACCCCTACAAGGGCAATCTCAAATGCACTGGAGTAAGTGTTTCTCTCCTTTAAATTCAAGGCGATGTTGTTGTTGTGTTGTTGTTGTTAACAGCAAAACACTCCCCGAAGGTTTTGGGGAGTGATGCCGAAGTTGACAGTCCTTTGCCGGATATGACCCCGGTACGCTGCGGTACTCCCTTGCGGTACTGCCCGACTGTCGTGGTAGCGATTTGGTATGACCAGTGGAACCTTCTAGGTCATGGCATCCCTCCATCCGTGAGGAAGGAGAAGATGGGTAATGAGAGGTGAGAGGCATCATATCCGTAGATCAACCATCGAGAAGCACGTTGTTGTTGTTGTAGCGAGGTGTAGCCCTGCCTAAATGTCAGACAGGGTCACCCCGAGTGTATTGCTCTTGGCCGGGTCGATATACGAAAACGGCCCGGGTCGTTTCGGCACGATGGGTACTGTTCGGTTTTCATCAACCTACTTACTGGTCTTTTAACCAATTGATTATCTCACCTTGTACTTAGGTTAGGTTAGATAATCTTAATGTAAAAGGATCCATCATCACTATTTTACCTTTACTAATAAACTTCGCCAATAAAGGAAAACACAGCAGCATAACTCCTCATGTTGAGTTTTTATTTTAATCGTACTTAACCACTGCAGTAAGTTTTCTTTCTAATAATGTACACAACATTAAATGGTGCCGAAACCCGGGAATAAACTGATTCGACAATCATCCCACATCAATTGCCTAACTTACAAGCTAAGTAAACTAAAGTAATCACGCGGATTACCTAACCTCATTTATATTTTTTCTAAAATGGCTACCATCGACTCGATGATCGAGGACCAGCGAAAGACTTACACGCAACTACAAAGGTTCCAAAAAACTTTTGATGAAAAACCAGCTGCGTCCAAATCTGTGGGTCTTATACAAAGCCTTCTTACAGAAATTGAATTGCTTTTTCGTACTTTTAAGCAAGGCCACGATGACATATGCGCGGAAGTGCGATCGAACTCTATTGCTGATGCCGATGTGCCTTATCTGAAGGATGAGACCTTCTTTGACTGCTATGACCTATTTATTAATTTTAAATCAAAACTGTTAGACTTACAGTTGGAACTTGCTCCGCCTACGTCACCTGGTACAAACAGTACATTCGCCGCCACTAATTCACGCAATGATACCATCTCAGCTGCCGCTCGCCTACCTAAAATCGATATTCCTACCTTCTCATGGGGACTACTTGGAGTGGATTCCGTTCCGCGACATGTTTCTGTCGCTCGTCCACAACAATACCACCCTAACTCCGGTGCAAAAATATTTTTACCTGAAGGGTTCGTGTACTGGAACTCCCAAAGAAATGGTAGAGGAGTATCCAGCCACAAACTCTAGTTATGAACCAGCTTGGGCTGCTCTCGTGAATCGTTATCACAACAAACGCAAACTCGTTGACCAAATTTTGAGAAAATTGGTTAATGCTGAAAACACAGACGGACGTCTTCGTAGTATACGACAATTGCTAGACATAACACGCAATTGTTTGGCGCTTTTAAGGACATTAGAGGTGAACACCACGAACTGGGATCCAATTCTTATGTTTTTATTAACCCAAAAAATTGACAAGCAAACTAGAAAGGAATGGGAGCAATCACTTAGCGGAAGCACTGATATCCCACAAGTGAAAGAGTTTCTTAAATTTTTGGACTCTACGTACAAGGCATTAGAGTATGTTGAAGAAGGGATTCCTATAGTGAAACCAGCAAAACCTCCTGTCAATTCCCATAAAGATTCACGGCGAGGTGCGTACTCTAAATCAGTTCTTATAGCAACAACTGTCGCTGCCAATAATAGTTGTGCCTGCTGTCAACAAAACCACTCTCTGTATAAATGTTTTAAATTCGCTGCATTTTCAGCTGTGGATAAAAAAGAGTTCGTTAAACAAAACAAACTGTGCATAAACTGTTTAGGTAAGGGTCACACCTACAGTAACTGTACAACAACGTCACGATGCAAAGTTTGTGGAAACATGCATCACACATTACTTCACAGTGATTCCTCAATCAGTAACTCAACTTCCAACTATCGCCAATCTGGTGTATCTAACACCGCTAAAGCTGCGGTCGTGCAGTCAACAAACGTTCACTCTTTGTTCACTAATATTAGTACACAAGTACTCCTACCTACCGTTCGCGTGATAGTCGAAACGTCCAGTAAGAAGTTTTACTTCAAGGCCCTTGTAGATCAAGGAGCTCAAGCGTCTTTTGTATCTGAAGATGCAGCTCAATTATTAAGACTAAATACACGTAAAGTTAATGTAAATATTTCGGGTATTGGAGGGTCTCAATTTTTTACGACAAAAAGGGCTACACAAATAAGTTTGCGGTCAGCTTACAACAAGGACTTTAATCTAGACTGCCAATTTCTTTTACTGCCAAGGGTTTCAACATACTCTCCTGCTGCAATCGATTCCCATTACCTGAAGGATTTACCAAACGTATTCCTTGCAGATCCACAATTAAATTCCCCATCCAAAATCGATTTTATTTTGGGTGCTGAGCTTTACTGCAACATTTTACTCTCGGGAATGATAAAATGTGAAAATGGTTTACTTCTGCAAGAAACCTACTTCGGGTGGATGGTTTCAGGTCCAATGAGAGCTACTTGTAATGAGTGCAATATTTCCGCAAATTTATCGTCAATTGATTCCATCGATACCCAACTGCGCCTGTTTTGGGAACAAGAAGACATAGTGGACCTTCCGTTAATTTCTACTGAGGAAGCTGCAGTACAGAAACATTTTTTGGAAACTCACTCTCGTGACGGCTCTGGGCGATATCAGGTCCACTTGCCGTTCAAACGTCTTGTTTTGCAAAACGAATTACCAACTTTCAGTCAAACCGATTTTAACGCCCTTAGAAGACTGAATCAGCTCGAAAAGCGATTCAGATCTCAACCTGAGTTTTCGAGACTGTACAAAGAATTTATGGAAGAGTACGCTAGCCTAGGTCATATGAAGGAAATCGGAGAATATCCGCAAGATCTTCCAGCTAACTCATATTTCCTCTGTCATCACGGTGTCTTGAGAGATAGCAGCAGTACTACCAAATTAAGGGTGGTATTTGACGGCGGAAATCATTATCAAAACCAAACTTCACTTAACATGGAACTCGCTGCAGGAACTGCACTACAAAAGAGTTTACCACTTATATTGTCTCGATGGAGACAGCATCGCATAGCCTTTACCGCCGACGTCGAGAAAATGTTTCGACAGATCAACGTCTGTGAAGAACACCAGCTGTTCCAATGCATACTCTGGAGGGACGCTCCTACAAAACCAATAAAAATATACAAACTCTGCACAGTTACTTACGGTACTACTTCACTCATTCGAAGTAACTTCCGAAAATTTTGTAAAAGCGCTAGGACTTCATTGGGATACGAAAGATGATAGCTTCTACTTCAAAATTAACTTCGAATTTTCTGCCATCGTAACTAAAAGCAGCCTTCTTTCGGAAGCGACCAAGCTCTTTGATCCACTTGGTTGGTTAGCACCTACCACTATCATCGCAAAAATTATATTTCAAAAACTGTGGTTAGAAGGACTAGATTGGCAAGATCCGCTTCCACCTCAACTTCATTCGGAATGGGTTCGATATCGTCAATCATTGGAAGAGCTAGAACGAATCAAGATTTCAAGATGGATTGGCTGCAAACAAACAAGCACAGTTGATTTACACGGGTTCTGCGACGCCTCTCAAGCAGCTTACGGTGCTGTAGTGTATGCAGTAGTGTGTACAAATGGCGTTATCTCCTCTACACTGATACAATCGAAAACAAAGATGGCCCCGCTTAAAGCCGTATCGATTCCCCGACTGGAATTATGTGCTGCAACACTTCTTGTAAAGCTAATGGCCATAGTAAAAACTTACTTCGCATCGAACCTTGGAGCTACTTATTACTGGACCGACAGCACCACTGTCCTTAGTTGGATTCGAAGTCATTCGAATCGGTGGGCAGTGTATGTCGCAAATAGGGTTGCGGAAATTCAACGACAATCGAGCACATCTCAGTGGAAATACGTCTCAACTAGCGAAAATCCAGCCGACTGTTTAACACGTGGACTAACACCTTCAAAACTTCGGGCACATATGCTATGGTGGAATGGGCCATCATGGATAACAAATCCACCACGCTGGCCCACTCAAAATTTGAATTTGAATAGTGTCCTTGAAGAACGAAAGGCTAAGGTCAACTTTCACAACACCACTGTAACTTCAGATAAGCTTGAATATTTTTCTTTAATAAATAAATACTCCACTCTTACGAAGCTTCTTCGCATTACAGGTTACATTCTTCGGTTTTATAATACACTTAAATCAGCTGTGAGCAAACGCAAACAGCAAATCCAAGAGAATGTGGGCCACCAAACAGGGTTTTTAAAATCGCACGAGCTAAATCAAGCACTTATTACTGTCGTTAAAGTAGTCCAACGTGTCGACTTCGCAATTGAGATCGACTGTTTATCAAATAAGAAAACGTTAGCCAAAAACAATCGCTTGCTACAACTTGCTCCTTTTCTCGACGACAACAATATACTTCGAGTGGGAGGCCGACTCTCTAAGGCCAACATTGCTTACGACACTAAACATCCAATCTTGCTAACTAAGCAAAATCCAATATCGGTACTAATATTTAGAGATTCTCATAATCAAACACTTCACGGTGGAGTGCAACAAATGATGGCATACGTTATGCGCCGATTTTGGATCTTATCTGCCCGAAGCCTGGCGAGATCCGTCCTTCGACACTGCCTTGTGTGTTTCAAATACGTTGCGAAAATGCACGAACAAAGGATGGGTGATCTACTGACCGTGAGACTTCAACCTACCAGGCCATTCAAACACAGCGGGCTAGACTATGCTGGGCCCGTTTTAATAAGAAATTCTACGTCACGTAAAGCGCCAGCTGTTAAGGCTTACATCTGCATTTTTGTCTGCATGTGTACTAAAGCTATTCACCTTGAAGTAGTATCCAGTCTAACTACGGAGGCCTTCATGGCAGCTTACCGAAGATTTATTTCAAGAAGAGGACGTTGCACAGACTTATATTCAGATTGCGGCTCAACATTCCTTGGAGCAGAAAAGGAACTTAAAATTTGCTTTGAAATTCAAAAATTAGAGTTGCCTGAATATTTGGCAGCTGGACTGGCAAACGAAGGAACCTCCTGGCATTTTATTCCGCCCGGCTCACCTAACTTTGGTGGTTTATGGGAAGCGGGTGTAAAATCCGCAAAGCATCACCTGCGACGAGTTATGCGTGACCGAATACTTACATTTGAAGAATTAACCACGCTTTTAGCCCAAATTGAGAGCTGCTTGAACTCTCGACCATTGTGTCCTTTATCTGGCCAACTTGCCGACAACCACGCGCTGACTCCCGCACATTTTCTCGTTGGTGAACCAACAACCTGTGTATCTGAATATGACCTACTGGCTTACGAGGAAAATGCTTTAAGCCGCTGGAAGTTGGTTGAACGACTTAAACAGCATTTTTGGTATAGATGGAGCAGTGAGTACCTTCACACCCTACAAACACGTTCCAGATGGCCTTATACTAATCGAAACCTAGAAGTTGGCGACATTGTTTTACTGCGGCACGAACGAAGTGCACCAGGGTACTGGCCTTTAGCGAGAGTACATCAAACCCATCCTGGGGCAGATGGATTAGTAAGAGTGGTTACACTTTTACTCAATGGTAAATTGCTGAAGCGTCCGATATCCAAGTTGTGTCTGCTACCAATCATGGAGTCTACCAACACGGAACAGGAACAACTTCATAAATAAGATAACACCTAAGGAGTTTAAGAACAGTCGTTCTTGGAGGGGGAGAATGTTCGGTTTTCATCAACCTACTTACTGGTCTTTTAACCAATTGATTATCTCACCTTGTACTTACTAACACTACTCCAAAAACTTATCGATAAATCTTAATGTAAAAGGATCCATCATCACTATTTTACCTTTACTAATAAACTTCGCCAATAAAGGAAAACACAGCAGCATAACTCCTCATGTTGAGTTTTTATTTTAATCGTACTTAACCACTGCAGTAAGTTTTCTTTCTAATAATGTACACAACAGGTACAGCACAAGTACTGGTACCGTTCTCGTAGAACCGGCAATACAAGAAACTAGCCGTGTAGGCTATGTAGGTCATTTAGCGTTACCCAGGGTGCACCAACTTAGTCGCCTCTTACGACCGGTATGCCTACCTCGGGCATATTCTAAACCCCTAACCCGCAGGGTGAAATTGAAGGCGATCTTCCAACAAAGCCCGCCATTCGGTTCTCGTTATGCCACCTAGATACACAGGGAATGGCAAATCGGTTTTCACTTCGTCCTTCCATCTGAGTGGTGTTGTTTCTCTTTCTGTTTCCACTTGCGGGTGCCAAGAGGAATACCTTCTAAACGGTAACACGTATATACATCTTCATTGGCAGCTGAAATCGGCTAAGCAGTCCACCTAACTGATATGGGTCCTGCAAAAAAAAGTACCATTTTAGGGATACCGGTACCAAAGTACCATTACCATTGCGGATTCATCATACAGTACAATCAGTACTCGAACTTTGGTGAAAGTCCTCTTCGAAGGTGAATTTTTCAGGGTTGAAATCCGTGGTAGTATAGACTTTCATGTACGCATGGTTGCATTTCAGCAACAAAAAAATCTTAAGAAATATTTTAACAAAAAGATTTAAATTAGTTCATATATTCCTTGAATTAATATAAAATCATGAATTTACTGCATTACAAGTATAAAAAATATATATTAAAGGCCATATTGTAAAATTTCGTACAAATCTGAGCGATGCCAGTGAATCGTAGTTTTGCGCAGAAAAGAATTCTCGACTTAAATACTACTATACGACGTACAGTGTACGTCATTAAAACGAATGCCTCATCATAAGCTTGGTTAAGTTTTGACAAGTAACACACATAACAATCGAAAAGCTAAATTTATAATTAAAATAATTTTTCTACACCTTTTCCACTTGTACTTCAGAAACCGTAAAATGTACCTCAGAAGAGTAAATTATACGTCAGGAAAGGTTAAAAGCATTTAAGAATAGCCAATGGTACTTCAAAACCCGTAAAAAGAATTTCGGAATAGTCAATTGTACTTTAAAAACTGTAAAATGTACTTCAGAACAAGTTCAAATCGATAATAAATTTTGTAAAATATATTAATCTGGAGTAATCGATAAGGATTGATATCGATAAAAATCAAATAATCAAAATTTTTGAATTCTCCTCGAACTTGAGGTATATACTTACTAAAAAACCAAGTAAGGAAGTCTAAGTTCGGGTGAACCGAACATTTAATACCCAGCGGTAATTTTTAGAAAGGGATAACAATCATTAGGCCCTTGTTGTTGTTGTTGTAGCAAGGTGTAGCCTTGCCTAAATGTCAGACAGGGTCACCCCGAGTGTATTGCTCTTGGCCGGGTCGATATAAGAAAACGCCCCGGGTCGTTTCGGCACGATGGGTACAGCACAAGTACTGGTACCGTTCTCGTAGAACCGGGAATACGAGAAACTAGCCGTGTAGGCTATGTAGGTCATTTAGCGTTACCCAGGGTGCACCAACTGGGAAGCGACCTACTTTTACACCCCCTACTTTTACAGGCCCTAGGAGGATTTACTTAATTTCCGTTACCGAATTATTTCAATTTATGTGATTTTCGATATCGAAAGTGGGCGTGGTTGGAGAACGATATTTTCCAGTTTCATCAGGTATACTCCCAACAATACTAGTATGAATTTCATCGTTCTATCCTAATCAGTTTAAAAGTTACGACCATTCAGATTTTCAATCTAAATCCCTTCAAAGTGGGCAGTGCCACGCCCATTATAAAAAATTTATGAAAAAATCTTAAGAGAATCACTAGGGGGATTCACCTATAAAATTATATCATTTTAGCCATTTCAGCTGCCGAGATATGCCAATTTGTGTGATTTTCGACATCGTAAGTGGGCGTGGCTGGAGGGCGATTTTATCAAATTTCGTCAAATATACTCCCAACAATACTAGTATGATTTGTGCAAAATTCCATCGTTCTATCGTAGATAATCAGTTTAAAAGTTACGACCAGTCAAATTTTCAAAAACGCCTCCCTTGTTGTTGTTGTTAACAATGCATTGCCCTGTCTAGAGTGTATGATCATTCCGAAGATCTTCATCAAGCTCTTCTAAGGGGAGTCCAAGGAAACGTGCAGTTTCAACAGGGTTTGTCCAGAGGGACAGAGGGGTTAGAAGAGTAGGTTCAAATGAACAATTGAAGAGATGTAGAGTATCATGGGGGGTCCTACCACATGCAGGGCATGTGTTTGAGATTGTGTCATTAAGTCTGGACAAGTAGGAGTTTAACCTTACACTATATCCAGACCTAAGCTGTGCCAGGGTAACTCTTGTCTCCCTTGGTAAGGTGCGTTCTTCTTCAGCAATATCCGGTGGAGGACTGTTCAGAACGGGGTTCACAGGTAGAGATCCGACAAAAGTATCTACCGACTCGGTGTGGATGTCGGTTGGAGCCCGCTTATGATTCTGCAGATCAAACGGCAAGGTAATATGATGCCGGATCTCATCATAATGTTTACGGAGATGTTTCCTTATGTCTCTCGGGGGCGGATCTATGTCCAAAAGATGACGGTTTGGATGTGCTGGCTTGTGGCAGTTCAGAAGGAATTGCTTGCTCAGCATTTCCGCATGCTCTTTTACATTGAGCAGTTTTGCCTCCTGATGGAGGTGAGACTCGGAAGACATGAGGAGACATCCCGTAGCAGTTCTGATGGCAGTATTTTGGCAGACTTGTAACTTCGTCCAGTTGGTGTTATGTACATTAGGCGACCATATGGGTGCAGCATAGTCAAAGACTGGTCGGCCAATGGCCTTATATGTAGTCAACAACGTTTCTTTGTCTTTTCCCCAAGTACTGCCGGCAAGTGACTTGAGGATCTTGTTGCGACCACGTACCTTTGAGACCATTGCAGACACATGACCAGCAAATGAGAAAGTATTATCCAATGTCATCCCTAATAACTTTGGGTGGCTGACAGTTGGTAGCTTAGTGCCGTCAACGAAAATGTCTAATTCATTTCTCACCTGTTGCGTCCACGTCGTAAAAAGCGTCGCCGTTGATTTAGTCGGAGATATCGTCAGATCTCGCTCTGTGAAAAACCTGGAAAGGTCGCAGAGGTAACCGTTGATTTTATTACAGAGTTCATCAGTATAGGGGCCCTTCCCCGTCGCCATTATTGTACAGTCGTCAGCATAAGAAACGACGGAGACACCCTCTGGTGGTGGGGGCATCTTCGATAGATAGAAATTAAACAGTGTCGGGGATAGGACACCACCCTGTGGCACCCCCTGTCTAATTCGTCTTGGTTTTGATGTTGCGTTTCTAAAGTTGACCGACGCCTGCCGCCCATTCAAGTAATTAGCGGTCCATCTCTTTAACCCATCAGGTATTTGTGTTTCTAATAGATCTTGTATGAGAGTGGCATGGTTGACTGTGTCAAAAGCTTTCGACAAGTCAAGTGCCACTAACACAGTCCTGTGATTTGGTTGGTTTTGATTTAGACCGCTATTTATTTGCGTTGTAATGGCATTGAGTGCGGTGGTGGTGCTGTGCAGCTTACGGAAGCCATGTTGATGATTAGCCAGGTGCAGATTTGCGGTGTAATACGGGAGCAAAATGGACTCTAGCGTCTTCACTACCGGCGACAAAAGTGATATAGGGCGATATGAATCGCCTATGTTTGCCGGCTTTCTAGGTTTTAATAATGGAACCACTCTCGCCTTTTTCCATATTTCAGGAATGACGAAAGTGTTCAGTGAAAGATTGAATAGAGCCGCTAAGTATTTGTGTCCCTCCTGGCCTAGATGTTTCAGCATCTTCATGGCAATGCCGTCGGGGCCGATGGATTTTGAGGGCTTAGCCTGTCTGATGGCTTCCTTGACCTCTGAGGCAGTGATGACAATGGGCGTGTTTTGGTTTTTGTATTTACGCGCCTGTCGCATGGTTCTACGTTTAGCTCTATCGGGTGGGGAATGTAGTACAAATTGTCTACAGAAGGAGTTCGCACATCCCCTAGGGTCCTTCTTCACCCTGTCACCGAAAGTAATATCTACTTTATCCTTGTGTTGTGTTGGATTAGATAGAGCTTTGACCGTAGTCCATAATTTGCCAACACCGTCAGAGAGGTTGCATTGCTCTAGGTGTTGTTTCCATTTGGCCAGTTTGTGTTTATCGACCAACCTACGAATTTCCGCGTTGAGATCCCTTATACGGGGGTCTGCGGGATTGAGACTTCGCACTTCATCTCTTTCTCTAGCCATGGCCGCTGCCTCCGCGGGGAAATTTGGTCTTATTCGAGATATTCGACCCGCAGGAATGAAGCGTCTAGAGGCCAAGTCAATGATGTTGCGGAAGTCTCGTTCGCCTTTGCGTACGTCCGTAGGAATGGATAGAGCAGCCAAGGATTCGTCCGTATATGTCTGAAAACTGTCCCAGTCCGCCTTGGTAAAGTTGATGTATGTACCATGCTCAGGTGTTATAAAGTCCGTCGGTCGTTCGATGGTAATGACTATTGGGAGATGGTCAGACGCCAACGTGAGTATGGGTCGCCAATTGGTGTTGTTCAATAGTCCTGCACTTACGATAGAAATATCTGGCGAACTATAGCAGTTACCCGATACTCTCGTAGGGGCGTCTCCGTTCAATGTACAGAAAGCCGTATCATCTATTTGTTCTGCGAGTACATGCCCCCTACTGTCTGCTGGCAAGTTTGAGTGCCACATATCGTGGTGCGCATTGAAGTCGCCCAGGATCACGCGGTTATCTCCTCGTAATAGCAAGCTAATGTCGGGGTGATAACCGGTGGGGCAACTTGAGACAGGGGGTATGTAGATGTTTATGATTTGCAGATCGACATCTCCTGTACGGATGGTAATACCTTGGCTTTCTAAGATATCATCCGTTCCTTCGATGTCGGTATCAAATAGATGATACTGTACAGAGTTGTGCGTTATGAACGCTAGACCACCTCCCAGACCTCCTGTTACTCTATGGCGGTCCTTCCGGTGAATGTTATATCCACCATAGGTAATGAGGTCCGACCTTGGACTGAGCTTGGTTTCTTGGATTGCGGCAAGTTTTATGTCATATTGCGTCATCAAGTTGGTTATCTCTGCGATCTTACCAGTTAATCCGTTACAGTTGTGCTGTAAGATTTGGAAGTGCGCCGGTGGGGTCGATGTCGAGTTAACCAAAGGCGTGAGAGACGGATGTGTTCGCCCAGGTGTTGGTAGGCGAAGACCAAGGCTGTGCCTCAGCCTAGTTAGCTGTGGACCTGGTGTAACCGGGTTGGCTGGCGTCGTAGGCTGAGGCGTGTTACAGCATGGTGCAATGAACGCATCCGTCCAAAGATTCCTGTTCGCGAGCCCAGAGCATAGATGCACGTGGCATTGGCCTAAGCAGTTATTGCATTTGACCGATGACGCGAGCGTGTATAATCTTTGCCGACAAACAGTACACGTCGAGACAGGTGCAAGAAGATGTTGATCCTGACTCACGTGTAAACGGGAGGGGGGGTGTAACGAAACAGACAGAGACTGATGCTCGGAGTTGCTCATGTCTAAACTGCTCCGGTGGGAGCAAGAGTGTTGAGCTGCTGCGCGTGATGTTGACGCCATAAGGCACGAGCAACAGTCTGGAATTTGTGTGGCGGGTATAGCAGAAATGCTGCTAGTCGTTAAGACATTATTATTATTAGTATTGCTACTAGAAGGTGGCGGTAGGGGTGCGCTTGAACGGCGCTTACCGCGGGACGCCCGACGGCGCAAACAGCAAGGGGCCACGAAAGTACTAAAGAAAGTACGGGGTCTGTGGATGTTAGGGTTAAGCCCTGAACATCCAGATTTATGGAGCCATCTCTTACACGAGAAGCATTGCACAGAATGCGACCGTTTAACATATATTTTTTTGCAACAGACACTGCATATCCATTCTTTTGGTCCGGGGTTCGGCTCAACGCCCGCCCGTAACAAAAGAATATCTTGCAGCCCTGCTGCAAGGGGGGAGGATGATAGTTTCGGAATGGGACAAAACATACTAAACAGGGTTACATTGAAAGTGACAGTCCTTGGCCGAGGTAAAACCCCGGGTGGTTCCACTGCGCAGAGATCCATGGCGATGTCCTGGGTTTTCTGCTCTGAGAAGTGACTGTACATAGGGAACCTCCCTTAAAAGTGGGCGGTGCCACGCCCACTATGAAAAGTTTATGGAAAAATTATAAGAGAATGACCAGGGGGATTAACCTATAAAATTATATCATTTTACCCATTTCAGCTGCCGAGATAAGTCAATTTGTGTGATTTTCGAAATTTTCGATATGTTGTTGTTGTTGTAGCGAGGTGTAGCCCTGCCTAAATGTCAGACAGGGTCACCCCGAGTGTATTGCTCTTGGCCGGGTCGATATAAGAAAACGGCCCGGGTCGTTTCGGCACGATGGGTACAGCACAAGTACTGGTACCGTTCTCGTAGAACGGGCAATACAAGAAACTAGCCGTGTAGGCTATGTAGGTCATTTAGCGTTACCCAGGGTGCACCAACTGGGAGACGACCTACTTTTACTTTTTTTATCGAAAAAGGGGGCGTGGTTATCATCCGATTTCGCCCATTTTCAATAGCAACCTACCTTGGCCAGAAATTAACCTGTGTATAAAATTTCATGCAAATATCTCAATTTTTACTCAAGTTATCGTGTACACAGACGGACAGACGGACGGACATGCCTTAAGCAACTCCTCTTTTAATCCTAAGAACTTTCATATATGGAACGCTATATCTATCTCGATTATTTTGTGCCGTTACATACAACCGTTATGTGAACAAAATTAATATACCCTTGTACTAGTACTAGTACGCTGGGTATAATAATCAACTGTACTTCAAAAACCATAAATTGTACTTCATAAATTGTAATTTGTACTCGAAAGACCGTAAATTGGACTTCAAAAGCTTTAAAATGTACGCCAGAATATGCAGTTCTACTTCAGAAACAACAAATTGTAATTTAGAAGAGGTTTCTGAACTACATTAGATTATTCTGTAATACATTTTACGGTTTCTCAACTTTTTCGTAGCACATTTTACGATTATTAAGTAACATTTACGGTTTCTGTCGAAAATTAAGCTGGTCTTAGGGAAAGAATTTGCACCAGTTCGGTTTATGAGGTTAGCGTGGTCGGACGCCTTGCTGCTGCCTGCTCCTTCCTGGCAGGCCGAAGGTGTTGGGATGTGCATGCTTCCCTAGGGAAAGCTTTGCACTTCTACGAAAACGAAAACATTAAGCAAAAGAAAAAGTGAAAGATTTAAAAGTGGAAAATGAAGGCGTGGGCCAAATAACAACGCAAAAGAATTAAAGAAATTTGTGAACTACAAAGAAAAAAAAAAAACTAATGACGGCGATATACCAACAGGTTATCATAACCTCTAACGAGACTTTAGCCGAGCTTCTCTTTCCAACTTGTGGTGTGTTGCTTTTGAGTTTTCCTACAAGTTGGCGGGACCTACAGTTTTTTGCCGACTCCGAACGGCACTTGCAAAGCAAATGATTTTTTTGCTGAGAAGCTTCTCAGGGCAGAAATACACACGGAGAGTTTGCCAAACTTCTGCCAAGGGGCGACCCCGTTTTAGAAAAATAATTTTTCTAAATAATTTTTGATGTCACTTTTGCCGGCCAACGAACCGCCACGACGTAGAAGGCCGAACACTTAACCGCTACACCACGGCGGTTATCTAAAGAAAAAGAACATAGCGGTACAAGGTATCATACACCTCGCCGTTATACGGCGTGGCTGAGTATACCGGAAGTGTGTGCTTGGCAACACAAAAATAATGAAACGAAAAAGACTTGAAAAGAAAATAAGAACACAAAGATAGAAAAAAACTAGTTATGGCGTGGGCCAAATAAACCCTGAATTTAATAAAGAATTTGATTTTCAAAAATATAACCGAGGCTAAAAAGAATATGTACTTAGAAAAATACATAACGGTATCAAAATACCGACCACCGCCTTTGTTAAAATAACGGAACAGTAGCGTTTGTAAAAAACACGCTTGGCAATACCAAACGATAAAGAACACCATAGTGAAAAAAAAACAAGAATACGGACAAATGAAGAAAGATAATGGAAAAAAGGGAAGAAAAATAAGAACAAATCAGAACGTTAAAGAATTAGTGATGGCCGAGGCAAATTCAACAAGCTAACTCATGACGTAACCACAAAAATAACTGAACATTAAATTTTGCGCTTGGCAATACCAAGCAAAAACTGAACGGTATTTGTTTCCTTTAGGGGTCAACTGCTAATAAATTAGCTAAAATTATGGGAGATAGCTCAAAAGACGGGTTTTGGCCTCAGGATCACGAATCCGGCAGCGCTCTTTTAATTTTTTGTTTTAGTGAAAAGTTATGGTCAAAAAACCGAAAAATGACCCGGGTCCGATTCCAAAATTGGGGCGGAATCCATGGTATTTATGTGCGAAACACCTTTCTAAGTTGGCGGCCTTCGGCCGCGCTTATAAAAAATAACCCTGGGCTACGCCATGCCAACTCCGGGTGGTTGCCTCTATGGGCGGGATCCATGGTATTTATGTGCAGAACACCTTTCTGAGTAGGCGGCCTTCGGTCGCGCTTATAAAAAATAACCCTGGGCTACGCCATGCCAACTCCGGGTGGTTGCCTCTATGAGCGGGATCCATGGTATTTATGTGCAGAACACCTTTCTGAGTAGGCGGCCTTCGGCCGCGCTTATAAAAAATAACCCTGGGCTACGCCATGCCAACTCCGGGTGGTTGCCTCTATGGGCGGGATCCATGGTATTTATGTGCAGAACACCTTTCTGAGTAGGCGGCCTTCGGCCGCGCTTATAAAAAATAACCCTGGGCTACGCCATGCCAACTCCGGGTGGTTGCCTCTATGGGCGGGATCCATGGTATTTATGTGCAGAACACCTTTCTGAGTAGGCGGCCTTCGGCCGCGCTTATAAAAAATAACCCTGGGCTACGCCATGCTAACTCCGGGTGGTTGCCTCTATGGGCGGGATCCGTGGTATTTATGTGCAGAACACCTTTCTGAGTAGGCGGCCTTCGGCCGCGCTTATAAAAAATAACCCTGGGCTACGCCATGCCAACTCCGGGTGGTTGCCTCTATGGGCGGGATTCATGGTATTTATGTGCAGAAGACCTTTCTAAACCACTTTTAGTTCCTGTTTTTTACTCCAAAAAAAAATTAACCCTGAGCCGATTACTTTTTTTACCTTTTTATAATGGAAATACACCATTTTCATATAGCAATATGTGTATAAAATGAAAGCTTATTGCATTATCTACAATATTTTACCATCTAACGATACCGTTAACGGGACATTTTTTCGTTTTTTAAACAGTTTTATTCATTTCCATTGGTTTTTTTTTATAAAAAACATAGTTTTCATATAAAAATTTTACATAAAGGTGGGAGCATGATATAAAAAAATAGAGGTATTTTCACTTTGACATAAACTGTGTTAGTTGTCATTCGCATATTTTGCCAGTTGATCACAGAGCGCTGCCACCTCAACAAATAATTTTTTTGGTAATTTTTTTTTAATTTTGGGCATTTCTTATATAGGAAAAAAACATGGTTTGTAAAGTAAAAATACTTACAAAATAGGATCCATAAAGCTGCTTTAAAATTTGTAAATGGTTCAAAAAATATCTCTGCTTCAAAAATGCTTATTAGAAACCATATTTACCGAAAAATAACGTTTAAAAACCCTTTTACGTCGTACTAATGCGACAAAACCTTTCGATTTAAGTGTTGAGAGATTAAGGACCATTTTCGAAATGCCGGTTAATGCTAATTGCGTTTAATTTGACAGTAACCGTAAAAAATATGTCAATTAAATCCCAGTTTGCGTTAAGCGTAGATTGTGAAATCGGCCCTATGGATTAATTCTTACACCTGCAAACAAAAAAAGTTCGGTTATAACTTACCATCAGCAAAAGCACCAAATAACAACACTTAAAATACATTTTTTATGTTGTAATTTTTTAAAATTTTTTTTTTAGATGCATTTTCATTTTTCTTTTCATTATATTTCCTATTCAAAAATTAGTGAAAATCCCGAGCTTTGAGGTGTCTGGCTGAAGTTTTTGCCATGGGACGAAGTCTAGAAATGATTGAAATTACTTGAGCGTAGTGTCCTACGAAAAGATCCGTCATTTAAAAACATTAAAAGTGGGACAAACAAGAGAAAGCAAATTAATAGGAAACTAAAAGTTCCCGAACCTTGAGGCGTCTGGCTGAAGTTTTTGCATGGGATGATGTCTAGAAATGCTTGATTCTTCTTAAGGATAGCATTTTACGACACATGTGTGAAGATCTGCTATTTAAAAGTAGCCAAAGTTTGTCAAACCCGCTTAAACATATGAAAGCGCAGTGAAAAGTTGTGAAATTTCCCGAGTTTTGAGGTGTCTGGCTGAAGTATTTGCCATGGGACGAAGTCCAAAAATGCCTGATACTACTTGAGGGTAGTATTCTACAAACAATTGGAAAATATTGGGTAGTTAAAAGCAACCAAAGTGACCCCAACCCGGATATTGCTGAAGAAGAACGCACCTTACCAAGGGAGACAAGAGTTACCCTGGCACAGCTTAGGTCTGGATATAGTGTAAGGTTAAACTCCTACTTGTCCAGACTTAATGACACAATCTCAAACACATGCCCTGCATGTGGTAGGACCCCCCATGATACTCTACATCTCTTCAATTGTTCATTTGAACCTACTCTTCTAACCCCTCTGTCCCTCTGGACAAACCCTGTTGAAACTGCACGTTTCCTTGGACTCCCCTTAGAAGAGCTTGATGAAGATCTTCGGAATGATCATACACTCTAGACAGGGCAATGCATTGTTAACAACAACAACAACAACCCAAATACGTCAAATTGGTAAAACAGAATAAATTTCCATAGGAAAATCCGCGAACTGTGGGTGTCTGGCTGGAGCCTTGTCACTGGTACGGGTCTAACAACACTTGATACTGACGCGGGGTGGTAATCTACGTCAAATATGTGAAAATCATCCATGATAAAATAAGTGAAGGTAGCGTCATTTTTTGGCGACTTGACCCCCGATTCCTAGGCCCTTGTCATAGGTACAGCTTACATTCTTTCTAGATTCGGGGAGGACTATCGATCGGTATTGGTTTCATCCATTATAAAATAAGTGACGCTTTTAGGCTCTGGGATCTCGCTCTAAACCTTGAAATTTTGCAGCTTCTAAATATGCAGCTCATCTATGTATGAAAATAAATAAATGCGTTATTAGTATCTGTGCCAAAATGCAAAAACTAGACTTGCATTTTACTTACCTTCGCTTTATTTTAGAAAAATATTTTTTCTAGAGACACTACATTGTGAAATTTAATAAATTATTTCAATAAACTTCAAAATTTTTTCCGTTTGAAGTTAAATCGGTTCTTTTTTGGTATGAAAATACGGTAGCTCATTTTCAAAAGGAAACGTCACTAACACGGTTTATGTCAAATGAGGGCAATGGCGACCAAGAAGAACGGTATTTGTACCTGTACAATACCCTTCGTACCGAAACGACCCGGGTTGTTTTTTTTTATAATGACTCGGCCAAGAGCAATACATTTCGAAGTGACCCTGTCTAACGCGTCACGATTCCCTCACCAAGAAGTAGAACTACCTCCATATTCTTCTACCATGGGTGGGAGTGTTATACATTAAATGAAAGGTATTTTTATTACCTAAATATTGGTATTTAACATTTTCTAATCCGATAAGTAGTTTGAAAGATATTTCGATTTAAAAAAAATTAAAAATTGCCCTTTTAAGTGGAATTACCCCTAAAGTTTTTATTTGCACCAAAAAAAAAATTATACGTTTCAACTTTTCGCAAATACCGCTATCGATCCATATAAATATTTTTTTGATTTGCGAAATGTATGTATTCTGCACTTATGCCGCAGTTGACCTCTAAAGGAAACAAATACCAGAATAAAGAACATTAAATTATATTTAAAGAATAGTGATGGCGTTATAGCTCATATGAGCCGGGCCAAATAAATCTTCCATTTCAAGCAAATGGAAGTGGTACAATTTTAGAAGACGGTTCAATGGTTAGGGTGTGGTCCAAAATTATCGATGTTGGTATCAAAAGACGCGTCTTGACTCCAGGATTAATAATCCGAAAGCGGAAAATAAAAATTTTATTTCTGTGAAGAGATATTTGCATGCAAAGTTGCAAGTTTTCATGTGGTTGTTGTAATAACCCTAAAATTATGCCATAGAATGCGTACCGTGGCACGTTGCCACGGTTCAGGCAACCACCCAGACTTGGGATGGCGTAGCTCAGGGTTATTTTTTATAAGCGCGGCCGAACACCAACTCGGAAAGGTGTTCTGCACATAAAAAGTATAGATTACACCCCCAAATAAACATTGTGCATAATTAAATCTAAGCAAGTTTTGTGCAGAATTAGTGATGGCGCTTTAATCTTTTGGCCACATAATCTTATATCTTGTATGAGTCCTCTTTAACCTACGGCACGAGTAACTTAAATCCTCAAAAAAAAATATACACGAAAATTTGCTGGACATAAGCTAATTTTCATTGAAAAATTCGAAGTGCTTTTCAGATTGTTACCTGGCAAATAATAATGCCGTAAGTTAGGCCGAAGTCAGCACATTTTTCCAAATATGCCAGATCAACTTTGGTTAAGGAAATCGAAGACGGCATTGCGAAGGATTCGCAAGTATTTTTTTAAGCTACGCGTACTCGTTAGAGCAGCAAAACTATCGATAGTACTCTGACGAATTCGATGATTACTCGATGATTTTCCTTGAGATCGGTCATCATGAAGCGGGCTACTCACCTGCCAAGAAATGTCAAACTTCATGTAAAAAAACGCTCAAGAAATGGTCAAGAACTGTTTTCACACGTCAAATTTTCTTGAGCCAATACTCAGCTCATAAGAAAATATACCACACTTTTCGATAGTTGGCAACGCCGGTTTACCTCAAGAAATAAATATGCTCGTATATATTTCTTGAGGTAAACGTGCAGATTCGCAGCAAAGGTGAGTACATATTTCGCTACACATGTTTTATACATTTTTGTAAGAGTAATTTGCAAAAAAATGGAAATTTTGGTAAATGTCAAAATTTCTTGACCAGGCACAAGAAATATATACTCGTTTTTTTCTTGAGGCATTTCTTGGCAGGTGGGTAGCCCGCTTGAACCAAAAAAAACGCTCAAGAAATGGTCACACGTCAAATTTTCTTGAGCCAATACTCAGCTCATAAGAAAAAATACTACAATTTTCGATAATTGGCAACGCCGGTTTACCTCAAGAAATAAATATGCTCGTATATATTTCTTGAGGTAAACGTGCCGATTCACGGCAAAGATGAGTATATACTTCGCTGCACATGTTTTATACATTCCCTGCAAAAAATTGTGCGATTAATCCCTAAAGAGAGTTGTCCTCGATTAATCCCTTTCGGGTACAACTGGTCTACAATTTGCCCAACACATGCCTTACGGATAGAGTTGGGGATTAATCAGACTGATAACTTGGGGATTTGGAAGGTTATATCCTATCCAATCCAATAGGACACTATAATTTCAATAACACTTACCCGTGAAAGCTCCTAGGAGCTGTTACAAATATGAATGGGGAAAACTTTAGTTTACACTTTACACAAGCGACGAATCTACATTCATACCCGTTCTGGTATGAAAGGGGTACAATTAGTCTCTCCATAGGACATGCTCGAACAAATGCGATCAAAACTCTCCATACAAAGAGACTAGAAAAAGTAGTAGTCTTCTGTTCCTCTGCGATTGATCCCGGATGCATCCCGGACTAATCGCATTTTTTGCAGGGTTTTTATAATAGTAATCTGCAATAAAATGGAAAAGGGGAAATTTTAGTATAGACTCGCACAGCTAGAAAAAAACAGTTTTCTCAGGAGGATAGAGGAGCTTTTTCTGAACACAAATATATAATCTTAGCGTAAGGAGCCTTATATTTACTGAGATAATGGTTGTTGAAGTTTTGCAAATTTTGCATGGCACTATAGGTAACTAACGCACAATTTTTTAAATTTCACGCATTTTTCCGCATAATGGTACCATAACACTTATGAATTGCATATGATTAAGAGAAAATAATATTAATATGTATAAATATTCATCTATTTTCACAAAATTATAAATTTTCACCATCGCACAGCTACACACAGATATTTCACAACAAATTTGTTGTCAAAGAAGGATGTTGCCACACTTAAACAAAAAATAAAAAAAAAAACATTTTTTTATTTTTCAACACCTTTCCGCGTAGGCGGCCTTCGGCCGCGCTTATTTAAAATAACCCTGGGCTACGCCATCCCATGTCCGGACGCGTGTACCAACTGCGGCTACCGCCGCAGTGAGTACTTCTGCGTAGTAAACCCATTTGGCGGAGTCCGGACGTGTGCTCTAACCGTGGCTACCGCCACGGTGAGTCCTTCTGCGTAGTACACCCATTTATTTTAGTATAGATGAGGCTTGCAAACCCTATTCAAATACTTAATTGGTGTGCATGAAAAGTATTGTAAAGCTACGTTTACACTGCACCAAATGCGTCACTTTTGGCCAAGTTTTTTCGAGACCGTTCATCCGCAGATTGAATTTGATCACCAAATTAGGTCAAATTAAACTAAATTCATCTAATTTGGCAAAGAAATTCATTCTGCGGACAAACATTCTCGTAATAACTTCGCCAAATGCGACGCATTTGGTGCAGTGTAAATGTATCATAAGCCTTATTATTTTTTATTAAAATTTTTTGGATGTGGCAACACTCTTTCAATTTCAAAAACAGTACATACATATATATACATACAAAAAAAGCGTGCAAAATTTACTAACTTTAACAACGTTTTACCGGAGAACTATAAACCGCCTGACTCTAAGACCTATATATTTGTGATCTGGAGAACTCCCTCTTTTGTTCCATACCAAAAACAGTCCAAAATTCGTGCGAGTCTAAACTAAATCGCACCCTTTCTTGGATGGTGGGCAGCCCGCTTAACCGCAGCCCAAAACAGAATAAAGCGTTCAGCAGAATCAATCCGTCAGTACGTCGAAATAACTGACAGCAAAGTAGATTGCGGATGTTTGTATTCGTAACGCCAGATAAGACGGATACGTCAAAGTAGAAATTGCTCTAAAATTGACGTACGTGACGCAGCTGACGTATTGGCGGACTGATTCTGCCGAAAGCTTAAGAAATTACCGTTGTGGTCCGAATTTTTCTGTCAAAAGCAGTGGCAAAACAACAAACGCATAAAAACACGTGCACAAACGATATACTTTTTTTCCTGGCTTTTTACTTGTTTTTCCACATTTTCTAAAGAGATTATCACAGTTTTACTTCAGCAAGTTCTTAGCTAAGCACAGTTTAAGTATTTGCCCAAATTTACGTTTTACAATGCATACTTAAGTTCGGCAAATATTTCATGGTAAAAAATGGCAACACGGCAACCAAATGTTTTATGTTCGTTCCTTTGCTGCTAGTTTTTCATAATAACTCATAACTTTTCCTAAAAAGCGTTTGTTGAAAACAAATCACTGCGAATTCAGCAGCGAAAGAGCGCATTTTGTTATTGTCTGTGAGTTTTTACTGATTCAGGTTCGACGAAAACGTAGCAAATTTGGGATTTTGAGATATTTTTACAAAACTCTCTCTAACTCAACGTACATTCCTAAGAACAACTTACGTTGTCAAAGCTGGATACTTAAGTTCAACCGTAGTACAATATCGCGGATTAATTTACTGTTCATGTATTTGTAATAAAAATTCGTAGCGAAAGGTTGTAGGCATTTTGCAAGCGAACAATGATTTTGCTCATATCAGGGCTGTTAATTGAATGAATCAAAACAGTTATAATTCAAGAGTTATTCATTTTTTCAAGTGTTTTTCGTTGAATTTAATTTGAAATTCCATGTAGATACGATTTGACATGTTGAATTCATATTTTCCATTCAAAGAATTAAAGAATGCGAGAAAGTAATTCAGTTTGAACTGAATTACATCGAAATAATTCTCATTCAATAACTCTCTCAATGAATGCAAACTTTGGCGAATTAATTCAATTTTTCAATTCAGTACTCTCGAAATTTAACTTTCAGAGGTGATATTTGCGTACTTTCAGTCTTATACGGCTGATACATTAGCGCAAATTCCGAATTAACTGCGCTTTTGGGAGTGAAGCGGGCTACTCACCTGCCAAGAAATGTCAAACTTCATATAAAAAAACGTTCAAGAAATGGTCAAGAAACGTTTTCATACGTCAAATTTTCTTGAGCCAATACTCAGCTCATAAGAAAAAATACCACACTTTTCGATAGTGGGCAACGCCGGGTTACCTCAAGAAATAAATATGGTCGTATATATTTCTTGAGGTAAACGTGCAGATTCACAGCAAAGGTGAGTACATATTTCGCGACACAAGTTTTATAAATTTTTAAAACCGTAAATTGCAATAAAATGGAAAATTTGCTAAACGTCAAAATTTCTTGACCAGGCACAAGAAATATATGCTCGTTTTTTTCTTGAGGCATTTCTTGGCAGGTGAGTAGCCCGCTTTAACTTGAGCATAATCTTCATTATAAACTCCCAAAAATTAAGAAGATTTGAGCAGTTTTAAAAAATTTGCACTGGCAACACTCTGTACATAAATAGACAACAACACCAAGAAACAGCAGGAAATTAAGGGTAGCTGACGGATAGGCGTCGCGCTGGTCTGTAAGATCCGACTTTCAACAACTAGATGTCGCTGAGGTAGGTAAGAATTTGATGCAATAACAACCAAAGTAGTAATTCTCAATGCTGTTAATCTTCATTTTTGTGTGTATAGCGGGCTACTCACCTGCCAAGAAATGCCTCAAGAAAAAAGCGAGCATATATTTCTTGTGCCTGGTCAAGAAATTTTGACGTTTACCAAATTTTCCATTTTTTTGCAAATTACACTTATAAAAATGTATAAAACATGTGTAGCGCAATATGTACTCACCTTTGCTGTGAATCTGCACATTTACCTCAAGAAATATATACGAGCATATTTATTTCTTGAGGTAAACCGGCGCTGCCAACCATCGAAAATTGTAGTATTTTTTCTTAAGCGGGCTACTCACCTGCCAAGAAATGTCAAACACCATATAAAAAAACGCTCAAGAAATGGTCAAGAACTGTTTTCACACGTCAAATTTTCTTGAGCCAATACTCAGCTCATAAGAAAAAATACTACAATTTTCGATGGTTGGCAACGCCGGTTTACCTCAAGAAATAAATATGCTCGTATATATTTCTTGAGGTAAACGTGCAGATCCACAGCAAAGGTGAGTACATATTGCGCTACACATGTTTTATACATTTTTGTAAGAGTAATTTGCAAAAAAATGGAAATTTTGGTATTAAGCGGGCTACTCACCTGCCAAGAAATGTCAAACGCCATATAAAAAAACGCTCAAGAAATGGTCAAGAAACGTTTTCACACGTCAAATTTTCTTGAGCCAATACTCAGTTCATAAGAAAAAATACAGCACTTTTCGATAGTTGGCAAGGCCGGTTTACCTCAAGAAATAAATAAGCTCGTATATATTTCTTGAGGTAAACGTGAAGATCCACGGCAAAGGTGAGTACATATTTCCCTAAACATATTTTGTACATTTTTATAAGAGTAATTTGCAAAAAAATGGAAAATTTGGTAAACGTCAAAATTTCTTGACCAGGCACAAGAAATATATGCTCGTTTTTTTCTTGAGGCATTTCTTGGCAGGTGGGTAGCCCGCTTTATGAGCTGAGTATTGGCTCAAGAAAATTTGACGTGTGAAAACAGTTCTTGACCATTTCTTGAGCGTTTTTTTATATGGAGTTTGACATTTCTTGGCAGGTGAGTAGCCCGCTTATCAGGGTAAAATTTGGATCTGATTAAAGAAGATTTATTGGAGATAATCTCCGTGTGTGTATCCATAGCATTAAACATGCCTGGGATTTATTTGGAGCTGTCAAAATGGTAATAAAACAGGAGACTGCCATGTATCATTGTAAAATTCGGTCCTAACTCTAAAATTTAAAATGTGGTGGATTATGTTTCAAGTCTGTTGATTTTAGGGTAAATAGGCCAAATTTTTATTGGAACCATTCAGAAACTGAAAGTTATATTTATATATTAGTTCAAAACTTATTTCAGCTATGACATTGTATTCGGAAAATTGTTTTGAAACTATAAGGCCGAAAATTTGGTTCCGTTTTCATTAGCTACGGCAACTCTTACTCAATGTTTTCATATATTTACATACATACATAAAATCTTGCTGTTTTTAGCTGATTTATCAAAAATTACGGCAAATTTTTCAAGAAGGTAAGTAGAAAATAATCGTCACATAAAAAAGGAACAACATGAAGTGCAGTTCCATCGTTTTATTACAGGGAAAGTGGAGAAAAACGCGTTTGAAAATTCGAAGCGGTAGGCGTCAAAATGCAGCGCAGTGTTCAACTTTAGATAAAAATGCAAACAAAATTCCTTGTTTTATCTACAGACCCGGAGTTGATGGACTCGAAAAGAATATAGCTTAAGGCTGCGAGGTTCTTGTTTAATGTTTTTATTTTATCTTGTCATAATATAAACGTGGGAATAAATTTATTGAAACATTTGATTTAATTTAATTTTCACTTTTAATATTGTTTCCCTCCGGAATATTTTAAGGCATATAAATTAAAATTACTGTCTGCCGCCGCGGTATGATGACTGTGCGATGACCTGCCATATTGAAAGTACCTGGTGCAAGTACCGAAACAGTTCACACCAAAAATTCTTTGAATAAGTTTTTCAAAACGAGGCCACCTTCGGCAGTGTTCGGCAACGCTCCGGGGGTTTTTCAGAAAAAATGAAAATGCTTTGCCAGATACTGTGTAAAGTTGGGCCAAAGAAATTGTAGGTCTCGCCAATGTGTACTAAAACTTAAACCACAAATTTGAAGACAGGCTGGACTTTATCCTCTTAGAAGGTATTTGTATTATTATTGTGGCGAATGTTATCAAGAATCGCTCATCTTCCACCACTAGCGTAACTACCACAACTACAGCTGTTTACATAAATGACGTGAGAGCGAGAGAGGGAGAGGCAGCTCGCGTGTTTACGATTGTGGCACAAAGAGGAGATGACGATAGACAAACGCTTCGAGAACACTGTTGCACGAATAAACCAGAAAGGTGTAGACATTTCTAGGTTGTGATGCTGCTGTTTGCTAGGGTATATAAACCGCGCAAAGACAACGCTCCACAATCAGTTTATTTTGAAGTGTTGTACAGTGAAGTACTGAACAGTGAATTAACCCGCGATATTGTACTACGGTTTTTAGTACTGAATAAAGCGTACTACTGATTAAGCAGAATCTGAGTGTTTTATTTAACGTACAGTGATCGAACTCAGGGAAAATAATTAAGGAATCATCGAATTCGTCACAATTGGTGTCAGAAGCGGTATTGTTAAATAAATACAGGATAACAAGGATATTGTAAAGTCAACAAGGATATTGCAAGGATAACAAGGACATTGTAAAGGTAACAAGAACAGTGCAAGGATATGGCAAAGTTTAATGAATTGAAGATCCAGCAGCTCAAAAACGAGCTGGAGATACGTGGATTGGTAACGACAGGCAATAAGCCAGAGCTACAATCACGTCTACGCGAGGCTATGGAAGCGGAAGGAATCAACGTTGACGATCATGTTTTTCAACTTTCGGAAGAAGGAGCGACGAAAATAGAAGAGCAAAAGGACTCTACGGATTCAGTGGCAAATGTGGACACAAACTCTTTATTGGCTGCCTTGGCTCAGATGTCAAACAACATAACATCAAGCATGTCATTTCAGTTGGAGGAACAGAAGACACACATGGCATATCAGTTGGAGGAACAGAAGACACACATGACATCTGCGTTGGAACAACAAGAGACACGCATGGCATCAAAGTTGGAGGAACAGAAGACACACATGGCGTCTCAGTTGGAAGAACAGAAAACTTGCATGACATCTAGACTGGAACAGGTGTCATCACAGATCTCCGCTCAAATGGAGGAACAGCGGTCATTTATCACTTCGCAGTTGGAAGCACAAGATGCAAAGATTGCAGAGCTCCAAGATAAAATGGACGCTGAAGTCAATGCGCTGAGAGGACGTATCCAAGAGTTGCAGCTGAATCGTCCATCTGTTTCAACAAGCACACCCAAGGTAAAAACCCCATCCTTTGACGGTTCTGTTCCTTTCCAGGTATTTAAGCTACAATTTGAGAAGACAGCAGCTGTGAACAACTGGGGCGCTGAGGACAAAGTCGCTGCTTTATTTGTGTCATTGAAAGGACCTGCAGCCGAAATCTTACAGACTATTCCGGACGCTGAAAGAAACAACTATGAAGCGTTGATGGGAGCCGTTGAAAGACGTTACGGCAGCGAGCATAGAAGGCAGATATATCAAATAGAGCTACAGAATCGCTTCCAGAAGGCTAACGAAACACTACAGGAGTTTGCATCGGACATCGAGAGGTTGGCTCATCTAGCAAACGCAGACGCACCAGTGGAATACATCGAGAGGGTGAAAATCCAAAGTTTCATAAATGGAATACGTGACGTGGAGACGAAGCGGGCCACCTATGCAAATCCAAAGAGATCATTTGCGGAGACGGTATCACATGCTCTAACTCAAGAAACCGCATCTCTTTTGAGCAAACCATTGTACAAAGCTCAGCGTGTGGAAGTGGAGACGCCAGACTTGGTCAACAAAATCGACAAAATTTTGGAAGCATTGAATGGGGTACAGAAGAAAAGCGATGGCTCCATTAAATGTTTCAAGTGCGGAAAATCTGGCCATATGGTGCGTCATTGCAACATCGGCTCCAGAGACTTCGGCAATGCTTGTGGACGTAAGGGTAACGCTGGAGGAGATGACCAAGATGAATGCCCTATAGTTTCTGTGTCGCAGGTCGGAGGGAAAGCAAGTACTGTTACTGTTAGAGGTTTCTTGGACGGAAAAGAGCGGTTATTCACTGTGGATACTGGCGCATCTCATTCCATCATTAGAAGTGACTTGGTCCAAAAGAGAGTACGACCATTGCAGGATGCAAAGTTGCGGACAGTAACTGGGGAAAGTAAGCTGGTTCATGGAGAAGTGCGGTGCAAAGTTGCGATTGGGAATGCGACTACATACCACAACTTCTTAGTGGCAGATGTTGTGGACGAAGTCATCATTGGCGTCGACTTCTTGGCTGTGAGAGACATTCACATGAACCTGAGAAATAGAGTTATGAGATACAATGGCCAAGAAGTACCTCTGATCTTTGGACACAACATTGGGTATTACACCAAAGGAGTTTCATTAGAGATGAAGCACAAGGACACTCGAAATGCAAAGGTACCTCCTCGACCAATGGCTTTGATAGACAAATGCCTACTTGAGAATATTTGGAGAAGTCAACAGGAAGATTCAGATCTGGCATGTGTGATCCGAGGGCTCGAGCGAAACAAACGACCAGCAAGAAAAGAAATGTCAGCGGCGAGTCCAGTTGCCAAGTCATATTGGGCACAATGGAACAGTTTACGAATGGTATCCGGTTGTTTGCATCGAATATGGGAGAGTGAGGATGGTCAATGCGCTCGGAAGCTTATAGTTGTTCCAAGGAAGCGGGTGTCTGATGTTCTCCGGGAAATGCATAACGATCCAAGTGGAGGTCATCTAGGAGTCAAGAAGACCTTGGAGAGGATTAAGCAGACATTTTATTGGGTTGGTTACGGTCAGTCGGTAAAGGAGTGGATTGCCAAATGCGATGAGTGCATCAGAGCAAAGGTGCTGAGGTCCACGAGTCATGGTCTAAGGAGGCAGTGCAACTCAGATGCACCGGTTGAGAGGATTACCTTGGATGAAGCTGGTCCATTCCCCGGAAGTATAAGCAAAAACATGAAAACCAGGTACGACAAAGCAATGGAAACAGAAGGGTTTCTGGAAGGAGATTTAGTATTCCTTAACAGGCCACAACGGAGGAAAAGTGTGTCTCCCAAAGTTCAGTGCAACTGCGAAGGACCATACAGAGTTGTGAAACGGATCAACGACGTTGTTTACCGCATACAGGCTGTTGGAATGCTACGGAACAAAATGAAAGTGGTTCCCCTGGGAAATGTGTCTGATCGGGACGATCAGACTTAGGTGGAGGGCAGTGTGGCGAATGTTATCAAGAATCGCTCATCTTCCACCACTAGCGTCACTACCACAACTACAGCTGTTTACATACATGACGTGAGAGCGAGAGAGGGAGAGGCAGCTCGCGTGTTTACGATTGTGGCACAAAGAGGAGATGACGATAGACAAACGCTTCGAGAACACTGTTGCACGAATAAACCAGAAAGGTGTAGACATTTCTAGGTTGTGATGCTGCTGTTTGCTAGGGTATATAAACCGCGCAAAGACAACGCAAATCAATCAGTTTATTTTGAAGTGTTGTACAGTGAAGTACTGAACAGTGAATTAACCCGCGATATTGTACTACGCTTTATTCAGTACTAAAAACCGTAGTACAATATCGCGGGTTAATTCACTGTTCAGTACTTCACTGTACAACACTTCAAAATAAACTGATTGAGGTACGTTGTCTTTGCGCGGTTTATATACCCTAGCAAACAGCAGCTTCACAACCTAGAAATGTCTACACATTTCTGGTTTATTCGTGCAACAGTGTTCCCGAAGCGTTTATCTATCGTCATCTCCTCTTTGTGCCACATTCGCAAACACGCGAGCTGCCTCTCCCACTCTCGCTCTCACGTCATGTATCTAAACAGCTGTAGTTGTGGTCATTGTGCATCAATAACAAGTGTGAACTCTTCTTTTGACAACACACATTAAAATGTCGGTTTGTTTATATCCTGCACATATTAAAATGTCGCCAGCACCGAATAACAGAAAAGCAATGGCGTGTTGTTTAACATCCTGCACACATCAACATGGCGGTCTCCTATCTTTTACCTAATGGTAGAAAGAGATGAGAAGATGGAAAGAAGTGAGACAAAAAAGGAAATTAAAAACAGGTGACTAAACTCACTTTGAAGTTTTCACGACTATGCCTATGATATCACACTTGTTAGTAACCACAATCTCAAACAGGTGTTAATCTCATTTTGGAATTTTGACGTTTATCGTCAAGTGAATTCACTTGGTATTTGTGCACAATGGTTGTGGTAGTGACGCTAGTGATGGAAATACGCTAGAGTTGGGAGATGAGCGATTCTTGAGAACATTCGCCACACTGCCCTCCACCTAAGTCTGATCGTCCGATCAGACACATTTCCCGATCCAAACGTTGCTAGCCTCTCCAGGTGAACCGCCTTCATTTTGTTTCGTGGTCTTCCAACAGTTTGTATGCGGTAGACAACATCATTTATCCGCTTTATTACTTTATATGGGCCTTCCCAGTTACATTGCAGTTTTGGGGACAAACCTTTCTTTCGTTGTGGGTTGTATAACAGCACTAAATCTCCTTCTTTATAACCTTCCGAGTTGATGGCTTTGTCGTATCTGGCTTTCATCTTATCACTCATGATCTTCGTCCGTTGTCTTACAAGATCGTGTATTTCTCTCATTTCTTCTTCCAAGATGCTAGTGGATTTCCTGGCATTTATTCCTTCATCAGCATTTATCCCAAACTTCAAGTCAGCTGACAACCGCAGATCATTCCCAAAAATTACTTTTGTCGGAGTCTGACCCGTTGTTTCATGTATTGCCGAGCGATATGCCATCAGGAACAAGGAGATGTGCGTATCCCAATCTTTCTGGAACTTATCCACTACTTTCCTCATGTGCTCTTCCAAGGTTCGATTGAAGCGTTCCACCATGCCATCTGACTGAGGATGCAATGCAGTTGTTCGAGTTTTCCGAATACCCAATATCTTGCACATTTCTCGGAATACGACTGATTCGAAATTCCTGCCTTGGTCAGAATATAACTCCATCGATACACCAAACCTCGCTATCCAATTGTTAGTGAACACCTCTGCAATGGTTTCTGCCTCTTGATTTGGAATCGGGTAAACTTCTGGCCATTTGCTGAAATAGTCCATAACAACTAATACGTACTTGTTCCCGAGTTTGCTAGTAGGAAATGGACCAGCTACATCCATGGCAATCCTCTCAAACGGTGCACCTGTGTTGTACTGCTTGATCTGTCCATGGCTTCTCGACTTCGGACCCTTTGCTTTGATGCACATCTCACAGTTGGTAATCCACTCCGCGATCAACTGCCGGCAACCAACCCAATAGATTCTCTGCTTGACTTTCTCCAACGTTTTCGTGACTCCGAGATGACCTCCACTTGGACCATTATGTAGCTCATTCAAAACGTCGGAGATTTTCTTCCTTGGGACAACTACCAGCTTCCGAGCACATTGACCATCTTCGCTTTCCTATAGTCTATGTAAGCAACCGGATACCAGTTTCAGACTGCTCCACTGTGCCCAATATGACTTGGCAACAGGACTCTCTGCTGACATCTCCTCTCTTGTTGGTCGTTCGTTTTGCTCGATTCCTTGCATCACACGTACCAGATCTGGGTCCTCTAGCTGATGCTTCCATAATTGATCCATGTTCCATTCGTTCGTAGATGTTATAGTCATCAGCCGCACATCTATAACATCTTCTTTGGCCTAAGATTTCGAACAATGCTTGCATTCTAGGTTACATGGTCGCCGGGACATTGCATCAGCATTGCCGTGGTTGCTGCCTTTGCGATGCTCTATGGAAAAGTCATAACTTTGTAGTCGCTCTATCCACCGTGCCAATTGACCTTCCGGATTACGGAAC